>JACSYO010001053.1:85000-445000 GCA_016806645.1 Ophiodon elongatus
CTTTTATTTTGAAACAGTTTGTTTACCTGTTGATACAGGCGTCAGATCAGAAAACATTTACTGCAATGTGTTGCTGCGGAGGGCAGCGACCACACTGTGGTGGGATGAAGACACGAGGTGCATCACAGTCGTCATGAACACACTCGTGATCCCTGCTGTGACGAGCAGGTGCACATGCCACAATCCCTTCGCGTCTTCACGGCGGCTGCTGTCACTGACGGCGGCTGAAGTCAGACAGGCGGCCGCTGCAGCATTCTGAGGGTAAACATGATGAGATGATCCTCACAAGGGGTGAGAGGAGAGCCAACAACCGCAGCACGATACTGCATCGAGCTGCAGTGCTGTCAGCAGCACAATCACAGGCTGCAGGCTCAGTGACAAAGGGAACGGAATGAAAACCCCCTTTGTGCTTCTCAAAGCCCTTCATCATCATCATCATCATCATCATCATCATCATCATCTCACAGCCAGCGAGGCCGGCGCAGGATGTTGAGGAGACCAATTCACTACACGATTGTGTTGTTGCTTTACGAAACTGAATTATTTCTACTAAAGTCTACTAATGAATAATATTGCTAGTCTTTAACAATTTTCCTCAAAGTGGCAGTACAAATTTGCATGTCATTTACTTTTAGGTTGTGAAAGCATTTTGTTTTGATTATTAGTTTCCATCCAGCCTGAACAGATCAAAACTTTGATATTTTTACCTAAATCTCTACAAACATCACTGCAGCATTAACAGACACACGCCATGTGTTTTTAAAACCAGATGGGTCTATGGCAGTTGTGGGGTAAGGCGGCGCAATATTTTGGGGAAAAAAAGAGACGTTGCAATATTCACTTTTTTTCAGCAATATCTGAAAAATGGAGGAATATTGTCCCTAATTTGTGTAGGCTACATTTAAAATGGAAATACACCAATCTGGTTTCACTTTGAGATCAAAATTGTTGCCTTCTTCACAGTGTCACTGCAGCCGGTGACTGATTACCGGCACTTCTACCGGTGGCTGTATAGTTGTGACATCACAACCTTAAGGCTTGTTTAAAGGCACAGTTTCTGAATATGAGCTGTGTGCATTTTTACATGGATTAAGCGTTTTGATATCCCACAGTATTTATATAGCACCTAGACCTGCTTTATAATAAAAAAATAAATACAAATGAAATCTCACTTTTACATTACGGGACCTTTTAATTTGACATCTTGCCGATGTCGATGCTTTATCGTGCAGCTCCTCTTTGAGGTATTATATACCACAGGTTTGCTTTGTGTATATGTTGGGTGCATGGTGATGATACAGGTAACATAAGGTCTAGTGTCACCGTCCTCTGGGTTGTCCAATGTAAAAACCTCAATGCTGCAGACTCTGCCTGAGGAAATATATCCCACACGTCAACGTGCAGGAAGGTCAACATCAGTGTTGACATGTGAAGCACGGAGACATCCTTCAAGTTAATAAATAAGTGATAAGATAATGCATAAACCATGACAGCAGCTAGTGAGAGCATATTTACATGTATCCACTGGAGCACACTTTGTGTGCCAGGATGTGTCTGCCGTGGTTACACGTATATCACTTGGCAATGTTACTATTTTTCTTATAAAGTGGGGGTGGACGGCCAGCTATCCAATTACACGGAGCCTCACTTTTAGTGGCCTCGGCCTCAGGTAACATTATTGATGTCACAGCGCGCCGTCCCATTCCTCATACAGCGTTTCTGAGCCTTTACACCGTCTCTTGCCCTAAGACATTTACGCTGAGCACGCAGGTGACATCAGTTAAAGTATGTTCGGGTTCAGTGCTTCGGGCCAAGAGTGCACAATGAGATTGGTCCAAAGAGGTGGTGGTATCGCCAGTGTGTGATTCAGCTGATGGAATGGCTCCAGACTGCTGTGTTGGGGAAAGAAATACTGCAGCGATTAATGAGAGAGAGGAATAAGATGGAAATAATGATGACAGAGACATAAAAAAGGATAAATACATCAACCTACTCACATGTAGCCATCAAAGCGGCTTTAATCTACACGTTTAGACGTGCTCGGGGCATGTGGCTCTACGGATGTCAATGTCTGTCTGTTGGTCCACCGCTTTGGTTCAAATTAAAATATCTCAACAATTGTTAGAAGGACTGAGTTGAAATGTGATTCTGACCCGTCGGCAACTTCGGTTCTGACCAGTGAAGCTAAAGCCACTGTACACTACTTGCTCAGCAGCAAACAGACCCACTTAGAGACTAGCTGTTAACATAGTGGAGAAAGAGACATATTTCCCTCAGGAGGTGGAGGAGACCAAAAATGGAGCTTAAAGAGAGAGAATGTTGGACTTGAATTGTTCTCAAACACACATGTTGTTGACATGCAACCGCTGGATATGTAGAGGAGCAACTGTTTGCTAACAAGTTCAACATCTCAACTGGCGCTAGTTGCCCCCCAGTGGCCAAGAAATCCTCCTCTGCCGGTTTAAGAACTGCATTAACGTGCAGAGATGGAGCCCCTCGATGTATGCTGCGCTTGAGGCGTTACTATATTCGCGAGCTTCGTTCCTTCAGAGACAGCCAGGGAAAGGACAACCAATGGGGCAGAACACGTTTGAGAGCGTATCAAATGACTGGAAAATGTAATTACTTGTTTTGTGTTTTCTACCAATTATTTATGTCCTTTGTTATGGGGACTTAGATGGGCTGTGTTCTATAAACTTATTAAAGTGATGCGACATGAATCTTAGATTTAGATGCTGCTTTCTATTAAGTTGGAATTAAAAACAAAAAGATGAAAAAGCAGTTAATGTTGAAACAATATTTTATCGCATTGTATACATTAGAAAAGGATTGCATGAAATGAGAGCAGAAAGACAGTAGCACTAAATTACACTAAGTGTCCTCCAACAATTACCCACTGTTTACCAAACTGACAAATGTCTTTATTGAGTTAATCACAAAAACACATACTTTAATTGCAGAGAGCAGATTGTGGAAACAGTTGCTTGCAGTGAATGTGGCATAATATTTAAGAGGTATCTGTTACAGTCGTTGTCATCACACTCAAACAGTATAGGCATAAAGTGCTATTTAGTGATACAACAAACTAAAACTCTCCTAAAAATTTTTGGGTGTCTTTCAAAATGACTCAGTAGGTAGAGAAGAACTCAAACTGGCAGCAAAATGAATTTTACTGACGAGTATTGTGTGGGAAGAAAATTAATGAAAGTCAGTTATATTGGTTTTTTTATGACCCTCTTTTAATGGGACGTATTCAGTGAAGAGGAACAGGAAAGATGTCAGACAACATATCATCCAAATACATGACAGAAAAAAAATCAACAGACTGGGTGGTCACAAATTGGGAAGTTGTTTGGACTCTTTATGTTCGCCATCGTTCTCAGGACCCTGAGAGAAGCTGTCCAATAAACACCGATGGAAAACTGTGCTCGACTGTTTTACGTAATGTGTGGAGGCCCAAGTTATTGTTACTGGGCTGTACCACAGATTGTATAACACATTTACTGTCGCTCGTGAGCTTGATTTTGCTGGGCATGCACGTCAAATTTCAGGGAGTACTCCATGGATTTAGCATGTCGCACCTGTAACATTGTTAGACTTGCAATGAACAGTTTTTAAAAGCAATGATCAAAATCGATGCAGCGACAAGAGATATTGTTTACTTTATTCAACACATTCTTCTTCCTCGTAAAGCCACTACCCAAAATGCAACTCTTACTCGAACAGTTGTATTTTGTTCTGCTTGAATCAGCCAATGTATCCTGGAGCCTCGAGCCTGCAGCAGAGATGAGCAGCGGTATAGAGGTCTGGTAAACTCTTCTTTCTAACTCCACACTTTTTTTTTTTAAACTTGTGGTCTTCAGGCCAGACCGCCGTTGTCATCCATCCGACGTCACACAGCTCCCTCTGGAGACACTAATGGCTCTGCACACTACTTTTAGAACGTATGCAGTAGAATTCCCCACACACCGAGGTAGAAAATCGGTAGAGCTCCCCTTTAAATTAAAATGCTTTTATTTTGAAAGGTAAGACAGAAGGAGTGGATGTGCTCTGCAAGGCTGAGAAGAGTGATGAAGTTTGCTGCCTTGTTTTGGACTAAGGAGCCATCCCGTTGTCGTTTCATGTAAAGGAGCAACTCGACCCGTTCCACACAACATGATTGGCTGATGCCTTCGTTCGTGGTGCGAGAGCGCCAGAAAATCCACCTCGTTCCGAAAAAAGCGGGTTGCTTTTAAGCGGCTTAATGTTCTGTGTGAAAGTATTCATGACATATGACAACCGTTTGGAAAAAATATATTGACATGCAAATTAATTCCATTAAAAAAACGACCCCCCACCCCACCAACCCCCACCTCTCCTAATATGCTAAGGCCTTAAAAGCTAACTGCTAAGTGTTCAGATGTAGAAACATACAGGAGACATACGCTACGTACTAACTGTGTTTTTGTCTTTGGAAAACATATGCAGTTTCATCATCTGTAAAAAAAAAAAAAAAGAAATACACCTTTACGTCAGTTTAGCCTTACATGTTACTGTGCTCATTAATAATCACAATGCATGCTGGGACAATGCTACTTTTCTTTTAATCCTAGCTGGATTGGTCCTTAAACTCGAACTCTTTCACCTGCATGTAATAAAACCAGCTCTCCCACAACCCACACAACCTGTCTTCCCTCTCCCAATGGAAGATGGCTGATATTGGTTTTCTCTCAGACTCAGGAGGTTGAATAATCGGCGTGTAATTATGTGCAAAAATACAGAGGACAGCAGTAATTGGCACCTGATATTCCCCACTTCCCCTCCTCTAACGGCTAAATTTGAATAATCTTGACAGTAGGGCACAGACACAGCGAGGTAAGTGCGTCTTCAGAAAAAGAGTTTGGAGATGTGAGAGACAAAATGACACACATTCACTGTCACAAGCGCATTCAGGCACTGATGGACACAAAATCCTTTCTACTCTAGTTTTTCATATTTATTGCTTTTTCCTGCTATTTCGCTCTTACATCTAAATACAGGAATTCACTGTCAGGGCGTTTGCAGTTCGTAAACTCCAGCTCTTTTGCAACTCTTGCTTGTTTACGGTAAAATGTTAGTAATCTGGGAACTGAAGTTCCCTCTGTTTTTATTTCCTTTGGATGCTCATTCAAATATGAAATCAGTCGAAAATATGAGCACAGTATGTTACAGATTACTGCAAGAACTCAGACATTTGTCATGTTTGACCGTGTTATTTGTTCTGTCTTGAATAATGTATTCGTATTTTTTTTTTCTCCCTGATACACATCAAGTTAATCAGCCTCAACGTGTCTAAAAGTCTAAAGCAATCGAGCAGCTCTGTGATGCTGTAGGTTGAGCTGAATGCTAACTTTAGCGTGCTAACACACTCGCAATAATGTTACTAAAATACGGATGTTTAGCAAGCATACTATATAGCATGTTGGCGTGCTAACATTTGCTTATTAGTCAGTAAACATAAAGTGCAGCTGAGGCTGATGGGAATTTTCTCCAGGTACGCGGTCATCAAAAAATGTTGACCTGATGATTGCGCAGGATGAAAAGGTCAGAGGATCACCGAGGCTATAAGGATGCATCATGTTGGTACCAAGCTTGTCTGTGCCAGATCATGTTCCATTACAATGGGTAGATGTTGAGATATTTGTATATAAGTGACAACTTTGACCTGTTGGTGGCGCTAGAGGGAGCATCAGGAACTCATCAGTGTCTTTAGAATACATCTCCTTGGCAACAAGATTGTCTTTACCAAAGTCCACGGTAATCCATCCTGTAGTTGTTGATTTCAGCCACGGGCGGATTCAACAACTACCTTTCTGTAGTCATGTTGAGTCTTTCTGTAGTTGTGTGTCTTTGTATTCATTCTGTGTCTCGTTGTGGTCATTGTCGGCCAATCGCCTCGTAGCTCCGTCACTGAGCTAACCGCTCAACAAAATCGCGATTGTTCGCTGTCCTGGCTCCCAATTGGTGGAATGAGCTCCCCAATGACATCAGGACAGCAGAAAGTCTTTACATCTTCCGTCGCAAACTAAAAACGCATCTCTTCCGACTATACCTGGAATAAAAAAATAAAAAAAGTACCTCTCTTAGTACTCTAGTAGCACTTAATAGCACGTATTCATAGCACTTGGTAGTTTGGCTTTCTTGAGGAATTGTACTTTCTTGATTTTTGTTGTTCTGGGTTTGAACTCACATGATTGAATGCACTTATTGTAAGTCACTTTGGATAAAAGCGTCTGCTAAATATAATGTAATAATAATGTAATAATTGTGTGTCTCTTTGTAGTTGTTTTGAGTCTCTTTGCATTTGGTTTGTATGTCTCTGTAGTAATTATGTCTCTTTACGATTGTTTTGCATCTCATTGTATTTGTGTTGGTCTTTTTGGAATGCTTTGGGTCTCTTAATGTTTCTTTGTGGTCATTTGAGTAACTTCCTGGTTGGTATGTGTCTCTTTGAGTGTCATTTTGTAGGCAAAGGCCAGAGGTGGGGGGCGGGGGGGGCTGACACTTTGGGGCCCTGGGCCTATGCCAGGTTGACCCGCCTCTCATCCATTTATGATTTCAGTCTCGCGGTGCACCAACCGACCGTCCTGGCCTTCCTTAGAGCCGTGCAGCCAGCATGGCGAAAAGCCTCTTAAAAACATACAAGCTGCCACTAAAATGACGCCGGTCAACACAGACAGTCGCGTTCAGATGAATAAATGTTGAGTCTGGTTCAGTTTACATGTAAAGACACCGAGATGTGAACTTGAAAGTCTGGTTTGAAGCTTTACAAAGCTTCATTACAACCCCACACACGGGATTTCTTTTAAGGCACACTTTTGCTACTCTGTTAATTCTAACATGGCAGCGGTGGGTTTCTACTGGAGAGATTATCACAGCATTAATAGTCACACTCCACAAGGTATTTTATGTGGCATGAGCTTGACTTGCTCTACATTTGCTACTACAAGGACTCCCTGCTGAGACCGTGGAGGAGTCCCATTGAACTGAACATGTGAAGCCTGTGATTTAGGCTTTAGTCCGTGTGAAGGGGCACTCTGATCACCCATCGTACGTGGCCTTCACAGTTTCAAGTGAAGTGACGTGTCTTTGCTCCATGCTGATCAGGTTCAAATCAGTCTGCTGGAAAATCTATATTTCAATATGCTTTGAAATATGTCTCATGAGGCCGTTATGAAGAACAGCGCAGGAAGTTAAATCCATCATTGTGTTTGGAACAAATGTTCTGGTGGGGGCAGAGAGACGAGAGCGTTCCTACGAAGACATGTTGGTTGGTGTCATTTCCGATGACAGTTTTGGTTAATACTCATATTTCGTTCAAATGAAACCACGCGAGGAGTTAAGAGGACGACTGGCTCTTTGGAAGAACTGATAAGAACACGGAGACATCTGAATCATGAGTTGAAGACGCAAATACACTCTGATTTTATAGAAGCTCTCAGAAGACCAAAACAAAAAGGTTGAGAACATCTGGTTCAACCTTGAACAATGTGCTGTATTTCATAGTCGTATCAAATGTTTTTTAAATACAAACTCTAAATCTGAACAGTAAAATTAAAGCTGGAACAATGTATTTCTATCTGAAATGTAATGAAGCAGAAGTGTAAAGTTGAGGCATAAAATGTTGAGTATAGATATACTTATACACCTCTGATATCATTGTTCTCCTCTGTTGCCTAAGTACTGCCAATTTGAAAGATGGGAAGAAATATAATGATTAATGAGGCATTATGTGCATAGCCATAAAATAAACTAGTTGGAGAAGCATGAGCAGTACCAGAGAAGATTAATGTTGGCCTCCAGTGAAATAAACCTCATGGCTTTAAAATGTCAATTTATGTGATGTATTAACCCTCCTGTTATGTTGCGGGACCCGTTTCGAAGTTTGAAAATCTAGAAAAAAATATTTTAAAGTACTTTTTCTGTATGAAACTTATTCTGCTTGCCTTAATTAGTGTAATCAACGAAAAATAAAAAGTTTATATCATGTATTTGCTCCAGAGTAATCCGATTTGATAATCGGGAGACAAGAGCTGGCAGCTATGAGGACAGTGTGGGACAAGTGGTCGAGGGTCTTCCCCTACTCTATAACCCAGGCCCTAATGTCACAGTGGACATAAATAAAGTTTACTTTCAATGCAAATCCTCATGGCTCATTTGGCTTGATTTTGAGTAAACGGGTCAATATGACCCTGAACAGCAGAGGTGTCTCATCTCTATTTATCGACATCACCCCATAAAAAAAAGAAAGTTTTAAAATTTTGAAAAAAATACATGTTATGGTGGACTAATTTATATCTAGGTTTTTCCAATGTACCTAAAAAATTGTTTGAACATGTATGTTTCATGAAAACGAGTGAGTCATCCTCATTGAACTATGATCTATGGAGGGGTGAATAACTCCATTCCACTAAATACTGATTGAATTGTTAGTAATGGGGTTGGTGATGAGGTCCAAACTATATTTTTTGGGATTTTTTGGTTTCTGACAACTTTTGGATGATTAAACATGCACCGGGTCACATTGACATCATGGCTGTACCTGAGAAACGAACATAACAGGAGGGTTAAGCTACTGATGTAACGTCATTTGACGGAGTAACCTAGCGTCACACCGTCATGTCAGGTGACACAACACCGTCAGTAAAACACCTCAACTTTTGGTTTCATACGAGACTCGAATGCCGGTCACCGAGGTGAAAGTCCTGTGTTTGTTTGGTCCGCCTACATTCCTCCTAATCTTAAGACTTTCTAGCTCTTTATGCTACGTTAGTTGCTCTGAGCGTCTAATAATGAAGTCTTATCGACAACCTCACTGTTCTTTGTACTACCCTCAACAGTAAATGAGTTATTTTCTAAGTCGTAAACTTGTGTAGAACTTTTCAACGGCATTGCATTGCTAGGCAACAGTATGGCTATCAGTATGGATGTCAGTATGGATGTCAGTATGGATGTCAGTATGGATGTTGCAGGGCTGTAATAAACCCGTCCAATCAGTTAATTCCGCACGAATAAAGTGATTGGACAAGCTACCTACGTTTATGATGATCATTTGGAGGGCGACGTGTCAGTGTTGCCAGCTCGGTGACGTCCTCACCATAGATTTAGCCTCCTTTGGAGCTAGCGCTGCTAGCTGCTTTCACCGGAAGAGAGTTGGCAACATTGGGCTGAGTTTCTCAGTTGGATCATTTCTAAAATATAGCGTACTCTCGCTAGTTCAAGATAACCAACCCGAGCTTTACATTTGAGTCAGATAATAAGACTCCTCTTCTGTTCCATTAGCATTGCCTCTTTGGTTGTTCTTACACAGAAGACAATCACTTGACTAGATAAACTCCATCTCTGTCGTGTGAGTGTTCCACATGTGTTCTCTGACAGATGTGCGGAGTTAGGGTTGCCTTGCTTTCACACCTCACAGCGACCTGAACTTCTCCACTGCAGACCCGGCGACACCAAGTCATTGTATTTTTATTTAACAGCTGAATATCTTTTATTCATTGAAGAAATTCAAAATGTGTATTCCTCCACTTCAAGCACTATAGCAGTTAATATTTCATGAATTATATGAATATATACTTATGTCTGTCTTTTGTAATGGGAAATTTCTATGTAGCTCGAGAGAAGAGTTGGAATAAATCAAGTGTAAAATAAAACAGAGTCTTGACCGGAATCAAAGTTGTCCAGTCGTCTATTTAAGCTTGCAAGCGGAGGGCGTTCAACAGTCACGTATCACAGAGCACTGGAGAAGTACTTCAACGAGTGATCGTTGTACATGTCATTTATACATACAGAAAGTCACACCAATGATGAGTCATACACAAAGTGGAAGTCTGTCTGTACGCGATACAATCTGGGTTCAGCTAGCCTGTGTAGGCCACCGAACACTAAGCCTTTGTGTCAGTTGTCTAAGAATACTGTCAGAAACTGAAGTTGATGAAGAGGAACCTAGATGTGTCTATGTGAGTGTCTTTGCAGACACTTTAAACAGTTATATACTTAATACATATTTTTTTACCATTACACTTTTCCCCCCATTGTTATCTCCCATTGTTATCATGCGATCAGTCACGTGTGCGTGCGTGCGTGACCTCTGTGTCTGTCCACGGCTAATCTCGCATTCTGCTGCAGCAAACTGCATCATACTTTGGGTGCCCGGTCAGGGTTGCATGCTCAGGGACGATGTACTGACTGCCTGCTGACTGCCTGCTGACTACTCAGTCACTACTCTGAACCGGGGCCTCGGCCGGAAAGGGCCACTAGCGATAGCACAGCTGAGCACATCTACATTATCCCCATATTCTACTCTGCGCCCACAGTGAGGTTTGTTTAGCTAACCTCTCTCTTGATATTTTATCTGAATCCCAAACTGTCTCCAGTCAGTTACCCTAAATCTGCACTCATCGCTCTACAGAAACATCCGTATTTCCAAAAGAAGAAATCATGGTTTGAAAAGCCTGCATTTATCGCCCACTCAGACTTAATGATGTTCTCCCTCTCAATTACCGTGAAAGCCATCGAAACGAGTCTCCAGCGGCAAACAGCGGCGCCCTTCTTGTCTCCTGTGCAGGAGACACAAGCGGGTTGGTGGTGTTACAGCGGGGTCGTCACCGCGCCCGGCGCTACGAGAAGACAGCCGCAGAGCAGAGAGGGAAACAATGTTTGCGCTGATCTTTGACCCCTGCGAAGCACGATGATTGATCAGCTCCGTCTTTTTCGACACAACAGCATCCTACAGTGTCTGTGCCTGCCTTCTGCTTTCATCTCGTGAATAAGTAATGTTTTAATCGTGGGAGGTGGTTAATGTTTCCCCTCTGCTCCGTCCTAACCCTTAACACAAACAGACAAACACAAACACAGACATGCATGAAGCTTCTCAAGCCGCACTCCTGCATTATTCAGGATGTTCATGTGCTACGTTAAACCCCGATAGGCAACGCTGCTATAAAATATTCATCGACGCTATGAAATAACAATCAATACAGGAAAATGTGAGAACACATGAGTGGACCTGCTGTATCTTAAGCTGCACGTCTTTAGAGAAGGACGTGTTTATTAGGTCATTTAAAAACACCCAATGAGTCTGTGTCTTTTTCCCCATTTTCATCTCAAACATGAGGATCATGGGATCAGAGTGTGTGTGTGTGTGTGTGTGTGTGTGTGTGTGTGTGTGTGTGTGTGTGTGTGTGTGTGTGTGTGTGTAACCAAGTAGTTATGGAGTGGTTTTCTTTTTGTTTGTGTGTGTTTTCAAACCGTTTCAAACTACAACCATAATCTGGGAGCAAATGCATAATTGAAATGTAATTGAGAGTGTGGTTATGGTAATGTCATTTTGTAGGAGACAACATTGCATCAGCTCCATCCTTCAAGTTGCCAATGTGTTTTCCTTTTGAATGCATTTCAAACTTATTCAAACAAATACGTTACCTGCAAAGTAACTATGGATCGCTGCGTCACCTTGAATTCCTTCCTTCACGTCCGTTTGTTAAAGTGATGTTGTCATAGTTCATCTTCCTATTCTCTCATGCCTCTGTCTCTCACCCAGTTCACCTGTTGGTCACACCCACCTCTGTCTCTCACCCAGTTCACCTGTTGGTCACACCCACCTCTGTCTCTCACCCAGTTCACCTGTTGGTCACACCCACCTCTGTCTCTCACCCAGTTCACCTGTTGGTCACACCCACCTCGTCAGCTCTATCACACTCACCTGCCCACCCTACTACACTCTCCCTTCAGTATTTAAGTCCCAGCTTCCCTCACAAACAGCCAGATTGATTTCCGCATTATGCCAGACCTCCCAGCAAGAAATACCCTTGGACTGGTTCCCCGTTGCCGACCCTGCCTGTTCTGGACTTCCCTGCCTTGCTCCTGCCCTGCAAAACCACCACCGCCTTCTGTCCCCGACCACGGTAACTGCCCCAGCTTCCCTGAGCTTCTGTCCGTCCTTTCCCCCTGACGGCTTGGCGTTTTCCCCAAGCGGGCGATCTCCCCGTAACCTGTCCCCGGACTGACCTGGTGTATAAATTAATAAAACACATTGGTTCCCACACAGCTCTGATCAGGGTTTAGCATTAAAAAAATTCACGCGTGATGAACTTTGGGTGGAAGAATCTGGATGTTCCAACTATGTATCCCTTAAGGTTTTGATTATGTCTATCAACGTGTTAAAGCTGCCCTCTGGAGCTTTCTCAGTGTTTCTCATTAGAATTTATTTTTAATTGGTGACTGCAACTCAATATTATTAGGGACTTGTTTACGATGCATCATTTTGGGTTTCTAGTTAGATTTTTTTTTTTGTATTGGATTATTTCATTATTAATTAATGTGACAAGCTTACATTACAAGTTATTACGTGAACCCTTGAGCTCTAACAAACTTTTCCTCCCTCATAAATCATTTATTGGTCATTGTCGCCATGAATATACAAAAATATTTGATATTTATTTTGAATAGATAAGCATTTATAATGTTTTTAAATTTGCTAAGATATTCCACAATCTTTCCCTTTGGGTTGGGAAACACCTGAGAACCTGACTTCAGTGGTTAAACAAAAGCGTGTACATTAATACACTAAATATAAAACATAAGAAACTCTGCCAAACTTTACGGAAATAAATCTGTCACCAAAAAACAGTTTTCCTCAAAACCCAACGCACGTTTCTCGACAAGAAAGCGAAAGTACATATTCTCTCAAACTATTCCTTTTTAAGTTTTTTTTTTTTTTTTTTTTTTTTTTTTCTTCTTCTGTAAACAAACCTTAAATGACCTTGAGAAGAACTTTTCAACAACACAATGAATAATTGATCCGGTAAAACAAAAAGCTGCATCAGAGACGTGAGTAAAGAGCTTCGGTCTCGTCCTTCACAGCCGCCTCTCAAACTGAAGCTCCGCAGCGCCACGGCCGCGACGCGACACCAGTTACCCTGTCGTGCGTCACTTCGTTTCATTTTACCTTTGATGGTTTCTGGATCATCAGGGAGGTACATTTCTACTGTGTTCTACATCAAGGAGAATATCATGTCAAATAAAACTTTATGTAAATTAAACCCCGTTTCGATGTTTCCTGCCGCTCATCCACGCTCGCATGTCTGAAACATCAAAGTATTTGATGACTGAGACTGTTGGAGTTACTCTGTCGGCCTGGTCTCATTACCACGGCGTCAAATACTTTTTGTTTACGACGTTAAGTCACGTGATCGTACGGCACTGAGTCACGTGACGTTCCGTCCATAACTTGCGTTTAAGGGTTATTGCGTGTTTTCAAGGATCGAGGCGGACTCACCGGGGATCTGAAAACGAAGTTTAAGTTCTGCTTCTGAAAATCTTTAGCTGTAGCTTCACTCACTGTGATAATCGTGTCGCTGGTTTATGTGTAGAAATAAGAAATAGGGATGTCCTAATTTTCAGATCTGGGTCCGGTCCTATACATTTGTACATTAAAGCTTTAGCTGTTAAATCTGACAATTCATTTTTCGGGAGCTACTTGATCCAAATAATAAAGGCCTCGTTTCATGAGAACCCTTCAAGTGTCTGTCAGTTAGGCTGAGCGCTAAAGCTTGTATTTTTATTTATTGTCTACTGATGCCTCTTGTTGTTGCCCTCTCCCCTTTGCTGCTGTAATACTGCAAATGTTCAGCTGTGGTACTAATAAAGGATTATCTCATCTCTTCTGTCACATTTGGTAAAGTTACTCTCCAGCTTTAGGCCGCGTGGTGTTTCTGTGAAGGTCCTCACACAGCGAGCAGTCGTTGAGCTCGCAGGGCGTTCGGCACAGTTGGCAGCGGTTAGCCGACTGAGCGTGTTACGTCAACAGTCTGACTGCTAAGCTTCGCAAACAGTCACACATTTTATGTTCAATGTTTATGTATGTATCAATATATCACTAAAGATCAAAGATTAGAGAGAAGTCCAGCAAGTGAAAACAGAGTTTTGTGTCAGAACGTAGGTTCTTCTTCAACCCCTCTCCGATTAATCTTCTCTCGACCCCTCAGATTTATCTGGTGACCCTTTGTAGGGACTCAACCCCGAGGTTGGCAACCACTGGACTAAAATAGCTAAGTGTGTATGAAGTATTTAAAACCAGCTCCACCTAGAGCTGCTCCGACAGCAACATTGATGCTTCCGTGTATGTCACATCAGAATCAGATATCAGTCACAGGAGACATTTACATTCACTTTACAATATCTTGCTGAGGATACTTGAGTACTTTTGCTTTTATAGGATTATGAATTCAGTGCTTTCAGGATCTGCATTCTTCCTCCACCAATGCTGAAAATGTCAGTGCAGGTTATGCTTATGTACATAATACATGTATTATTTATACATCTTACATAATCAGAATTCGTATTCTGCCCATTGGACAAGCAGCACAACATCTTCACAGTGGTGTTTAAACATGAACGGGTAGCTTGATTCCTAACCGTGTACTACAGTATTTTGTATGCCGAGTACATTTCCTCTCACAGCAGACAGCCGGCCGTCAGCTGCCCGTCAGATGTCGTCTTTGTGATGTCTTCGAGTGCAACTTTTAACTGAAGACGTGAGGTAACGGGGTAATTTGGGGCGGCGCAAAGCGTTTGATCAGTCAGCCTTTTGTCTGCAACGGCTCTTTGAGGTCGTCTTGGTGCGTCAGGGCTCCGACAGTGTAGATTAGAAGTTTGAATCGGGAGTAAATGCAAGATGAAAACTCCAGAGAGAAGAATATGTCTACAGGACATCCTCGTGGCTTGAAAATATTGAAAAATAATAGACTTTATTGTCCACTCGAGTGGAGAATTGCCTGTAGCTCACAAAAACATAAATGTACAACGTGCAGTAAGTGATGTGGAGAGAAGAAACCCAACCTGATGTCACTGAAAGGTGTATAAATAGCACAACATTTCAGATTTAGGCTTTTCTTGTGCATTTATACGTCGCTTTACGCCACATAATTATCGCGAAACAGTCCCCGTTATGTTTAGGGCGCCAAAACCGATTCGTTAGGTTTAGGTAAAACATCATGGTTGGGTTTGAATTAATTACGTACGGAAAGCACGTCGCAAATTTACTAACGTAACTTTGGAAGACTGGTCTTGAACATCGGCCTCCTGGTTGCAAGTCCAGTATTTGTTTGGTTAATCCACATCCCCATTAGTCCACCATGTCACATTTTAAATTACATCACATGGTGAGAGTGTATCATAGTTATGCATAGCGTTTACGTTGCAGCCAGTACAGACTACATGGCGTACAAATGATATGCAAAAAAGCTATTGCACGCAAAATGTCTTACAAATTGTCATTCATTAGCCATTGGGTGGGAGCGGGCTGAGAAACCACTCTAAAGTATCGAAGCACTATCAAGAACACTGCAGTAACCGACACTGGTGAAATAATACAGATTGAAAACAAGAAAAACATGCAATGAAATATAATGATCGCTCCTTTTTTAGCATAGCTAATAACTTTATGGCTACTGGTCTACCTTTCGTTAAACAACTTGAACAGTCGGGTGGATCGTCATAAAATCCGTTCATAGTCCTCAGAGGATGACTCTTATTTACTTTGGTGGTCACTTGCTTTTTCTAATAGCACCACCAGGAGGTTGGTATTTGTGGTTCAGAGAGAAATATCTCAAAACCTATTAAATGATCATGAAATGCTCTACAGATATTAGTCTACAGAGGACAGATTCATATCACCGAGCTCAACATTTTTACCTCATGCACTGACGTATCTCATCATCTGCTTGATTGACTGGCACAACTTTTTGTAAAAATATTCATGGTTCCCAGAGGATTCATTTTTGGGTTAATTTCTGACTTTTCATCTAGCGTCATAATCAGGTCGACATTATGCATCCGATACTTTGGTTTAGGAACAATTAGCTGCGGAGCTAATGAAATTCCCATCAGCATCAGCTGCACTTTGTGTTTAGTGCTAATTAGCGACAGTTAGCATGCTAACTGACACAGTTAACAAAAAAATATAGTTCCTTCTTTCAGAGAAGCTCGACTGGCGGTCCGGAAGTAAACAAAGAATTGTGTCATTTTAAACGTTTTCTGTCAAATACAGCGGGACCTGTGAGGAAAATCAATTTAGTCTTAATTCTTTATTCAACAGAATCACATTCAAGCGAAACAAAACTCAATATCTGTCAAGCAAGAATGTAATAGACAACACCGTGCAGCGGCTAATAAGCACTTTTTCTTTGGACACGTCCCTGAGGCGCAAAGTGAGTTCTGCACTAAAGCAAGCATGCAGTAAAGAGGAGCTGCTACATCAGCTACATCTGTATGTATATCTAATCTACAGCGCTAACCAGCCGTGACCACGCTCATGATGTCGGCACTTACTGTCTAACTGCTCCAGTGATGCTGGGCGGCTACTTTCCCTGCACACTGACTTCTCAGTGAGTGAGGATCTATGAAGGCAAGAGTATAAGGGAAATACATATTAGTACTCCCAACATATAGTACTTAACGTCATGACTTGTATACATAGTATATAAAAGCTTCCCTCCATTCTTCATCCTGCCAGCTCGAAATACAATTTATATACTATTAATATACAAAAGCAAAGACACTGAAGGAAATTTATACCTGTGTACTTTTACTACTGATACTTTGACTACATGAAACTACTAATACGTGTGTACTTTAACGACATAAAACTGATAATACTTGTGTGCTTTTAATACGGATTACTTTAACTACATGAAAGTGATTATACTTGTGTATTGTACTGCTGATTATCTAACTACATGAAGCATATAATACTTGTGTACTTTATTTCTGATACTTTAACTGCGTGAAGCTGATAATACTAATTTCAATTTTACTGAAGGAATTTTGAATCCAGGTCTTTTACTTCCTTTTACATTGTTGTATTTGTACTTTTACTGAAGTAAAGCATCTGAGTTCCTTCTGTTTAAACATAAGGCTAAAAGCACAAACAAACACACTTTTTGTTGATGTGACAATTCACCTCTCCACCTCTTTGAGGCCCCCTGGTACAGAACCAACAGAGGCTTGGAGCTGTTTTTGAACAGAAACAAGCCATAAACATAGAGATGATAGATAGCACAGACAGTACTGCATGTTTGATAACTTTGGGGAGCATTTACCCCAGAAAGATAAGATAAGAAGTCGCTGGTGGCTGAGCTCCAACACAGCGCTGCAGTCGCTCCTTCTGCCATCTGATTACAGCCGAGGTCTGCCAAGAGAGCTGCCGCGTCTACCTTGAGACGTGTGTTGGTGATTAATTATGGTTATTTTTCATTTTACATTAAATGTCAGCCAACTGATCAAGTTACAGCTATAATCACATTTTGAGGGCTCTTTATTCAGACTTAAGTTATGCATTAAATTAGTGTACTCAGTGAGAAGCCAACGGTTCCCAGAGCTTCCCTGACCTTCCATTGATAAAAGAAAGTGCCAGTAAACTGTGATTAAATGCAGGAGTATGAGCAAGTTCAATGGTGCCTCACAGTTAGCAGAATAAATGCAATTATCCTCATTTTGCGCAGGCGGCTAAATCAAGAAGAACGACTTCAACGGGGAGTTAGAGACTAAAGACACAAATAAAATACAGATGTTACAGAGTCATTCATTATGTTTAGACTCAGCTGTCTTAAAAGATGAAAGGTGCTTTACAAACAGTAGTGTAGTTCAACAGAATGAAAATCAAAATTAACAAATGACTGTCTTCTGGAATGGTATTTAATAATAAGTATGTAGAGCCTGCTACAGTCACCTGACTGCTCGGCTGTTTCCATTTTCCCTCGTCAGCACAGCAGTGACCCCTTTTCCCTCCAGCCACAGTCACCTGTGTTTATTTGACCCATCCCGACCTATACGGCTAAGGTGAAGAATTTAGTAGGGACATTATCATTTTAGCAAAAGTTACAGTTTCCTCCTCAAAATGACTGACAGAGGGCCCCTGCTCCCACACATGTGGTACGATTCTTTTTTTATCTATTAAAATATGCAGCATTGGCTCCTTTGGACTGCGCTCCCCTGGACCCCAATACAATGGTATGTTTAAAAAGCACAAAGTTAAGTAATTTGTAAGAAATTGATTAACAACGTCATGAAATATTGGAATGATAGAATAAAGCAGATGTGAGATAGGACAAAAAAACTCTGGGGTCCCAGATTAAATTTATAGAAGTTAGTTCCCCAAACAAAACATCCAAATAAATGATGCCTACATGTGTGTTAACTCATCTAATGAGAAAAGTTGATCGACAATAGAATGCATTTTAAAAGCAATACAGAATGCCTGAGAGCCTTACTGCATTATATTGTGTCATATTTGTTTATTCTGGTGCCTAAATTTAGTTTTCTGTTACATATATTCAGACTTTTACACCTTAAATTGGTGCAGAAAAAATTGTTGTGCATGTGTTTTTGAAAATGGGGGAAATTAATATCTGATTCAAGTTCTTGGCACTTCGCTGAGTCGATTTTGAGATATTTCAGAGGATAAGTTAAAAACAGTCAGTTTTACTGTGTTTTAGAGTTTAGCTCAGTCAGTTTTCTCTGCCCCTTCTGGTGGTTGTTTTTTTCGTTTTGTGTTGACTTCTGCAACGATCTATACAACATTTTAAAGCTTAAAATGATGCACATGGTGCATTGTCTGCACTTGGATCATGTTCCAGAAAATCCCTCTAGTTTTGATGCTTTTCATGACTGGACTGGAATGTACGGTCATCAGAGTTTTGTTATGTCGACGGGGCCGAGTCCATTCCCTGATTTCTAGGTGTTAGTAATATCAAATCCAAAGGCTGCGAATGTAAGGATGCTGAAATAATCCTTAATGTTGTGGCTAAGAAGTCCATGCTTCAGTATTTGTTTAATCATTTGGCGGGAAGGGTTGGTTTAAGGTGGTGTAATGTGTAAATATCAAAAACCCAATCTGAAAATGTTGGGAAAGAGCACTCCGTATTTTTGTTGCATGATGAAAGAGGGTTGAACTTTCTGTTTGACCTTTTTTTTCTTTAACTTTCTACTTGGCCTTCAAAACTCCGACAGAGGGCCGGATGGATGTAGCCAATAGCAAGAAACGACACCGCAGCTAAATCTACTCCACCCTCCACTAACTTCACCCCGTACATCTTGATTGAATGAATGACGCTGTATATCACTTCACATCATCATGATCATATCTCACTCTCACATTTCAGGAGGCAGGATTATTGTGCAGCTACAAGCAACTCCTCCATCTGGACAGAAAAGGATCAAGCTCGTATCCAGGGCGACCCGGACGGTGCGGCGAGCAGCCAGGTGGGTGAATCCCTCAAGGACACTCTGACAAAATGTGTGAAATATGATGGACTCTGTGGTATCAAACATTTGACCTGTCATTTCCCTGTAATTGCTGAGGCAGCTTACCAGCTTTGTGAGCAACTGGCAGCAGTGACTGTTCAAGTGAGGGGTTCATTATATTCTGTCTGATAGCTCATTTCACCGTCTGAGTGAAATTCAATGCCACAAATTCAATTGCCTGGTAATGTGTTAACAAATGCGCACTTACAGCTTTTTCCTATGGAATCAAATGAGAAAATGTTTTGTCTGAGCTTTGAGAGAAACAGTTGTATCATTTTATCAAGTGGTTTTGGCTCAGTGAGTGTCCTTGAGCACTTGACTTGCTCACTCTCTAAAAGTCACTCTGGGTGAGGAGTTCAGCCAAATGCCTAAACAAGTCCAAATGAAAGAATGGCCTGTCTTGTTGTCGTAAATGCTACGGAGGCTCATTTTTCGTTTCCTCGAAGGTCGTCGTCACGTCTCTGCAGCTGCACTGTACGAACGCATCCCGTGAAAAGTGGCAAGAAGCTAGTGGGTACACAGACTGTATATAAGAAGTGGACGTAGTCACGGTGACGTCACCCATTGGTTTATAGACTGCCGTCATGAAGACTCGCGTTGTGGCGATTTTGCCGCCGCCATCTTGGAATATGACCGTTGCCATCTTGGCTATTTTGCAAAGGGTGAACAGAAGCTACCATATTTGGAATGCGGAAGAGTGACGTAGCAACGCCTGATACGTCTCTGGCAGCATCCTGTCATAACCTTGTAGCCCCGCCCTAAAGCATCCCCTGCTTTATGGTCTGTTTGACTCTAAATGGACCATAATTTACTAAATGAACATCATGCTGTATTGAAGAAGACTTGAAACTAGAGATTGAGGCATAAACTCATGTTTACAATGTTTACTGAGGGAATAAATCAAGAGAGAAGTGGAGTCATTTTCCCATAGACTTCTATAGAATCGGACTTCTTGCAACTGAAGGAAATACAAGCCAGAGACCCCCCCCAACTACTAATGTGTGGAGCAAGACAGTTCTTTCACTCTGACACACTGCTGTGGTGATAAATCTGATGAATCTGGTTGTCTCGGGTAAGCAAAGATCTCCTTGGAGAAATGCCACGTTGGTCAGAATAGAGAAGAGAGAAAGCGGAAAGCTGAGCGCAGGTGGGGAAAAACTAATCTCCAGGTTCACTGTGACATCTATAAAGAGAGACTTTGCAATTATAATTTGGAACTTAGAAATGCAAGGCAGTCCTTCTTCTCTAACATCATAACCAAAAAAAATAACAATACACACCCCTTATTTTCTACCGTCGACCGGCTAACAAACCCTCCAGTAACTGCTGAGCTCCAATCCACCTGGGCATGCAATCAATTTTGTCTCCTTTTTTACTGACAAAATTAAGAAAATTAGACAAGCAGTCGGTGCCTCCACATCAACCACAGGACATATGTTGTCACCAACTTTAAATAACATCCATTCAAATAGCATGACACAATTTCATTCAATCACCCAAAGAAGCCCAGGAGACATTATACAACATCTGAAATCGTCCTCCTGCTGCTTAGATATTCTACCCACACACTTTTTCAAAAATATTTCACAGTGCATGACCTGATCTTCTACAAATTGTAAACACCTCCCTTCTCTCAGGTGTTTTTCCACAAGCCCTAAAAACTGCAGTTATTAAACCACTCGTAAAGAAGGCTAGTTTAGACCCCGCAATAATGAAAAATATTAGGCCGATATCAAACCTCCCATTTTTAAGTAAAATAATTGAAAAAGTGTTTTTTCCAACAGCTGAACAACTTCTTAGCCGTAAATAACTGTTTTGATGTTTTCCAGTCCGGCTTTCGACAGCACCACAGTACTATATATATATATATATATATATATATATATATATATACCACAGTACTGAAACTGCTCTTGTTAAGGTTTTCAACGACATCCACTTAAACACAGACAGTGGCAGAATCTCAGTCTTAGTATTACTGGATCTCAGTGCTGCATTTGACACGGTCGACCATGACATACTACTAGACAGACTAAAGGTCTGGGTAGGACTCTCTGGCACAGCACTTGACTGGTTTGAATCCTACTTGAAGGACCGAGAATATTTTGTGTTCAATTAAATAAAGATAAAACAGAAGTAATTGTTTTTGGTACCAAGGACGAACGATTTGAAAGTCAGTGCTCAGCTTCAATCACTTTTAGAGGACTTATGTCTCAACAGGATTTGGAAAAACTTGTCCACACTTTTATCTTCAGTAGACTGGACTACTGTAATGGTGTGTTTACAGGTCTCTGTAAAAAGTCAGTGAGAAAGCTGCAGCTGATTTAGAACGCTGCAGCTCGAGTCCTCACTAAGACCAGGTAAGTGGATCACATCACTCCAGTTCTGAGGTCTTTGCACTGGCTTCCTGTCTAACAAAGAATTGACTTTAAAATCCTGCTGATGGTTTATAAAGCACTGAATGGTTTAGGGCCTAAATACATTTCTGATATGCTGCTACCTTATGAACCATCCCGACCCCTTAGGTCGTCTGGGACTGGTCTACTTTCTGTTCCAAGAGTCAGAACTAAACATGGAGAAGCAGCGTTCAGTTTTTCTGCTCCACATATCTGGAACAAGGTCCCTGAAAGCTGCAGGTCTGCTGAGACCCTCAGAGACCCTCTGAGACCCTCAGCTCCTTTAAATCCAGATTGAAGACTTGTCTGTTTGCTGTTGCCTTTAATTGAACCAGATTCAAGGATATTAATCAATTTATGCATTTCACTTCTGTATTTTAATTATTAAACTGCACTGCAACTTTTATTCTATTTTAGCTTTTTAATGTTTTACTGACTGTTTTAATGTTTAAATGAATGTTCTAAATTGTTTTTAAATCTTTTCTTTTGCATTATGTTTTGATGCTTTTAATGGTTTTATGTGAAGCACTTATAATTGCCTTGTTGAAATGTGCTCTACAAATAAACTTGCCTTGCCTTATTACATCGATGACATATTTAACAGTTTTAACCAACTCATCATTACCAATGAAAGGCTGCATAGCAACGTTGTAGCTTTCTTTTCAATAATGGTGGAGACACTTATAAACTGGGGTCCGTCCTCAATTCATTTTTGACCGTCAAACACTTCATGTCCTGTATTCTCGGGATCTTTTTCTGCACCAATTTAAGGCGGAAAGTCGGAATTTAAGTATCGGAAAACACAAAATTAAACTTGCATAGTTGTGTTGCCTAAACATAACCGCGTAGTTGTGTTGCCTAAACTATAACCAAGTAGTTTTGTTGCCTAATGTTGGCTAAACCATAACCAAGAAGTGTTGTTGCCTATTGTTGCCTAAACCCTAACCAAGTAGTTTTGTTGCCTAAACCCTAACCATGTAGTTTTGACCGTTTAACAGAAAGGTCACGTGTTGTTCGGGAGTCGCGGTGGGAAACGATCGGGCCTGTCGTTGAGGTCTGAGACCTGTTGGTTGTTCCACACAACCTTTTCAGAAAAGGGTTCCCTGTAGAGCTTTAAGAGTCAGAACATGCTGTTCCAGCAATCCGTTTGATGTCCTCTTCTCTCCTGAGGTGAATCCTGGGGCAGGAAGTGTTACATCGGCAAAGACAACAGATCCGAAAAGTGTCAACAGGAATTAGAGGTGTTGGAAACATTTCTCGTGTGGTATTGCAGGACACTCGGGGTTAGGAACCGCTCAAGCTGCTACAAGTCACGGACAGGATGTGTGGTTCACGGGAATAACTCCATGTTACTGAGCTCAGCCAGTAGCCACTGAAACCTTCAGACCCAGCACCCCGTAAACTGGTCTCAGCGGCAGATTGTAGGTTCAGGCGCAACATAATTTGAAGCTCTGAAGTTTCTTGCCGCAATGCACCTTGGGAGTCTTAGTGGACTTTTCTCCTTCAATATTTACGGCGATAAGCTTCTTGTACCTTTTGACTTTTTTTAATCAAAGAACCAGATATTTTCTCACGCGGTTGCTGATCTTTTGTATTGTCAGCTATTTGGGAAACAAATTCTGATTTAGAGAGCGTAAAAAATAATAAGTTTAGTCCCCGAAGGTCGGGTTGATTGAAGTTCATCGATAAATTGCCGTCATTAATTAGGATACAATCATGTTGCTGAACATAGTTTAGTGGAACATAATGCACCTTCAGGATCACAGAAGAACGAGGGAGGTTCTTGTTTCTTGGTTGGACTCTAATGTAGAAAAATAAGCGTTTGTACAAATAGACACATTATTATTTAATAATCTAAACCAGATTTGAACTCACAACGTTTCCATCATCAAACCTGCTGAACCATCAGAGGTGTGAGGGCTCTCTGATCTAGACTTTCTCGATGCTCATTTGACCTCTTTGGAAAGTAAGAGTGAGAATATAGAATCTTTTTTTTCAATATTTTAGAGAAATATTGTTGTAAATTTTAACCCTTAAAAGGCTAGCGTAGCGTCAATGTTTCTAAATAATATGATCCAATAAATGTGTATAACTCAGTGAGGAAAATGTGTATTTGCACCCACCTTAACATGGAGCTCCAAGACGCCTAAATACAATGTTTTCACGTAAAAAAAAATGTTATTCAACAAATTAGTTCACAAAGATATTTTGGCCATTTTTTTAAAATGTCAAATATGGTATGCTCAAACAAAGGTGACTTTACACTGCACCATAAAGACAGGACAGCGTCCCCTGAATCATATGATGCATAACACTTGATAGTGACTGAAAGAAACATGGTAAAAAATGTAAAACAATGTCCAGGCTTTTCTTTGTTTATAGGGTTAACTGATTAGCATCAATAATAACTGATTCTCATATCCGGTTTTAGTTCTGAGTTTGAAAAATGAGCTTCTCTTTTTCACACTCCGTGCCACTAAATCTTTAATGCGACTCTGTCATTAATGGAATCAGTCATTCAGACTTTGACCGGAGCTGATTTGAGCTTCGGGAGCAGAATGTGAAGCAGCACTGCCTCAGGGAAACCAGGCTGCATTCCAACACTGTCAGGACGCACCCTTCCTTTCAACCGCCCTCCCGTCCTACGTTACTCTCCGTCATTCAGGCGTCAGTGGTTAATAATGACATCTGTCTTCTCGTAGCCTCATATGGATTTTGTAATTGAGTTTAAGAAAGCTGAAATCAATCACCAGCAAATCTCGTGATCAGCTGCTCCGTTCACGTTCGCCTCAACTCAGACTTTTTTTCTTGCTGTCAAAATATAAAAAATTCAGAATCAACCTTTATAATGTTTTATTTTCTTTTTCTGATTTCTAAAAACCCAACATTAAGTAATGAAGAGGTGACATAAGCTTTGCTATGACACCAAATTAGGAAGCGAATATGTTTTATTTGACCAATCGAAGGTGTATGATAGGAGATTCACAGCATTTGGATTGCCTCTCAACGGCTCTCAACATGGCGACGCCTGAGCCCGCGGCTTGCAGCTAACGGTGCTAACAGCGCAGACTACGGCAGACGGAGCTGACGGAGCTGACGGTGTTTACCTGAGAGGGGATCGGAGGGTCGGGACGCCGTTACCGGCTGTAACCGCCGCACGAGAAAGAAACAGAAACGAAACACAGCTGCCTCTCTTGCTCTCTTTCCTTCAGCCCCAAATGTTTTTCACAAAAGCCCCGAATCTTTTAGGTTCTTTTAAAAACCTTCAACTTTGAGTCATTTAAAATGAGATCAAAAGTTCTGCTACTTGGATTATTCTATGCTTCTATACTACTACTGCTACTACTTCTAATACTGCTACCACTACTACTACTACTACTACTGGTACTCCTACTACTACTACTACTACTACTGCTAGTAATACTACTACTACTACTCCTCCTCCTCCTCCTCCTCCTACTACTGCTACTGCTGTTTCTACTACTACTATGCCATACCCTAAATACATCTAATGATGATTGAATGTTATTCTGGCCTAATATTCACAGTATTGATGACCGCATTCAATTTCTGTTGTCGGGGATCCTTGATTAATAATAATAATAATATAAATAATAATAATAACAATTAATTGTAATATGAGCAGCCCATATTATTATTGTATGGATTCTAATGTAGCATATTTATCAGCTAAACATTCATTCCTTGAACTCCACATTTGCCTGTTATGTAACTTAAAATTAGAATTATTTTATTTTTGAGCTGGCAGAAGTGATGATGATGATGATGATGATGATGGAGAACAATTAGATGAAGAGGATGAAGGCTCTACAGGATCATGTTTTTTTTCTAAATTATGTTCTGCAGACTTCTGGAACATCAGGTCGGGACCAGGTTTATAAGCAATAGATTAAATATGTTGAGCTGATCAGAAACATGAAACAGCACTCCATTATATTCATCTCATGTGATATCAAATTATTCTGAATGCAGTCATTCATAATAACAAAAGGCGTTTTTCCATTAAACAAAAATATATATATATTTTTTTTTTAGTGTGTGTTTGAGTAAATAGTTTTGTTACCTTTGGTAATTACACCAACGCGCGTGGGTGCAGTGCGCGCGTGTGACTGCGTGTGTATGTGAACGAGAGAGGGGATGGTGGATGGTGGAGAGGGGGAGAGAGAGAGAGAGAGAGAGAGAGAGAGGGAGAGGAGCAGAGAGAGAGAGGGAGAGAAAGAGAGAGGGAGAGGAGCAGAGAGAGAGAGAGAGAGGGAGAGAGAGAGAGAGAGGAAAAGAGAGAGAGGGAGAGAGAGAGGGAAGACCTCGCGCTTGGTTTCGTTCATCGTGACAGTTCCTGCGCAGGAATCCTGACTACAACACAACTCCACTTCTTCTTCTTCTTCTTCTTCTTCTTTTTCTTCTTCTTCTTCTTCAGCGCAACATCTGGCTTCCCACAGGCGGCTGGTGGCTGGTGGCTGGTGGCTGGTGGCTGGTGGCTGGACCCGGGCCGCTGAGGGGAGGGATGAGCAGACCGTCTCGTCACAGGCGGCTCGGCAGAGTTAATTCCTCTCACTGGAGCAGCGCGTGCCGATGTGCGCCGCGTTAGCGCCTTCCTCCCGGTCTCCGTTCTCTCCCCCCGTCCTCGCATCTCCGTTCCCAGGCTCGAGGGGGGGACTACCGAACCTGTCTGACATCCATCTGCAGGTGTGACCACATTTATTATTGTAGTAATTATTACATTTTTTTGAAGTATGACATCAATGCCGAACGTGGGCTCGGGGTTACTCACACATGCAAGACGGAATACCGGGATGAGCCCGTGCGGAGTGCCTCTCCTTCCCCGCTGCCCTTTATGAACAAACCGATGGTGCGTTTTTCCTTTTTTCTTCTTCTCCTTTTCCTTGTGTCTTCTCATCTGACATCCCGGAATGTGTTCCCGAGCAACAAGCGGCCGTGTCTGTGTGCAGCAGCGGCAGCTCCGCGCGCACCTAACGGGGTAACGCGTCGGTGAAGGAGTCGCTGAGGTTGGATCGTATGTTTGTGTGCGTAAAGGCTGCACCTGCGGGATTACAGCGGTCCCTGAACCTGACACCTGTTTTTGGTTGTTTCCCTTCTCGTCCTGTCCTGGATCGAGGACAGGAATGAACTCGGTTGTCGGATTCGTAAAAGTATCCTAAAAAAAAAAAAGAAAGTGTCCTGCACCTCGCAGTGGTTCTGCATTTGTTTGTCCTTCCGTCTCTCAGCGGAGCTGCTTCGTTCGCGGGGAAAGGAAAACGGATCCCATCATGGGCAGACACGCTGCCCCCCAGCTCAGACCGGGTTTTACATTCCGGGTGTTGTGGATGGTTCACGCGTTCCTGGACCTGGCCGGCTCCCAGGAGATTTACGCGCCGCACTCGATCCGGGTGGAGGGCGACGTGACGCTGGGGGGGCTCTTCCCCGTCCACGCCAGGGGGGTCCCCGGGATACCGTGCGGGGACATCAAGAAGGAGAACGGCATCCACCGGCTGGAGGCGATGATGTACGCCCTGGACCAGATCAACGGCGACGAGGACCTGCTGCCCAACGTCACCCTCGGCGCCCGGATCCTGGACACCTGCTCCCGGGACACGTACGCGCTGGAGCAGTCGCTGACTTTCGTACAGGCGCTCATCCAGAAGGACACGTCGGACGTGAGGTGCACCAACGGGGAGCCGCCGGTGTTCGTCAAGCCCGAGAAAGTTGTCGGGGTCGTAGGCGCGTCCGCCAGCTCGGTGTCCATCATGGTGGCCAACATACTGCGCCTCTTCCAGGTAAGGGAGGCGGGGCGGGGGGGGGGTACCAGCAGCATCATCATCAGTTCTTATGTAACCCCGCGTTCCTCGTGCTGTGGGCGGCCTGCTCCCTCTCACGCGGTCTCCACCACTTCTCCTCACCCAGACCCGAGAGCACCGCCTGCAGTGCAGACCTGCTTTATTTATTTATTTCTTTGTTACGGGGAGAAAACCCGAGAGGGGGTCAGGTCAGCTCAGTGGGCTCCACATCTCCAAACTTCAAATCACATCCATCAGTGGCTGGAGGTGTGTGTGTGTGTGTGTGTGTGTGTGTGTGTGTGTGTGTGTGTGTGTGTGTGTGTGTGTGTGTGTGTGTGTGTGTGTGTGTGTGTGTGTCTCTGTTGTAGACCTGTGTGTGCACACTGAACATCAATATTTGCTGGTTCTTGAGAAGAAGGAAGGAGGAGCCATCAGCCTGTTGGATGTTGAGAAGATGTTCTCTGTGTTTAGGAACAGAACAGAAGTAATCCTTCATGGACAGCGAGAAGCTTTGAAACGTTCATCACTTGATGCTGTTGTCGGAGCAACAGCATTCCTGCACATGACAGCGAGAGGATTAACAGGTTTATTAATAAGAGGCGGGTGTTGTTTGGCTAAAATGCTGCTTTTGGATTTAGTTGTCGATTCTCTTCTTTCATCCTAACAGTTTTTTTTTTTTTTTTTCGTAGACTGCTTTCGTAGTATGTGCCAGGTGTCTTGGTCTGTTTATGGAGGGTTGCTATGGGAACAATGTTTTCATGCTGCCCTCTTGGCCAGGCCTCTTGAAAAAAAAGAGAGTTTGATCTCAGTGAGACTTTTTTTTCTTTCTGGGGGAGGGGGGGTCGAGAGAGAGAGAGAGAGAGAGAGAGAGAGAGAGAGAGAGAGAGAGAGAGAGAGAGAGAGAGAGAGAGAGAGAGAGAGAGAGAGAGAGAGAGAGAGAGAGAGAGAGAGAGAGAGAGAGAGAGAGAGCCTCTGATTAATTCCTCTGCTGGTTTTAAACAAGTTCGTTTTTTCATTCATCCTGCTGCTCTGATGAAGGTCTGCTTGACCCCCAAAGCTCAAATAAAGTGCATCACTGCATAGATCCAAGTATCTTTTTTTTTTTTATAATTTTTTTTTATCCTTCATACTCGCAGCTCTTCAGAGTCTTAGCGTGTCTCATAATTAGAGGGCAGCACTTTAAGTTAAAGACCTCAGAGAATCCTTTCTATCGCTCTCCTCGGAGCTCCTCCGCTCTATTCTCAATATGTTAAAGCTCCAGCGCCTCGAGCTGCAGCCTTAACGAGTAACGGCCCTCTGAATCCTCTTTACTACGCTCCAGACTGATCCTGGTCCAGTTTACCAGTGTGACTCCCCCCCCCTTCAAATACGAGATGACGTCTAGTCCAGAACCGAGCGACGGGCCGAGTTGGGGAGGGGGTGTCATCGGTGTCGGTGTGCGGATGCAGTTCATTAACCTGTAGATGAAGCTACAGCAGGGAGTTAAAGGGACAGTTCACCCCTTCATGACATCAGAAGTACACATTGTTTCTCCGACCTGTCGATCTAAAGTAGTTGTTGGTGTGAGTCGCCTTGTGTTGGACATACCGACCGCGGAGGCCTTCTCTCCAAAATAACGGGACTCGACGACCCCTTGACCCCTTGACCCCTTCAGGGCGGAAGAAACACATTTGAAAAACTCGATGGCGATGTCTCTTTTTCCAGAAATCCCGAGCCGGTTCCAGAAGATAATCCACAGACCTTGTTGTGATCACTTTCCTGAAGGAACCATAGTTCCCAACCGTCATACGCAATAAAAAAAATCAATCTATTGTTTTTTTTATGTTTTTGGTAATAAAACCTTCGTAATATATTTCAGAAGTAAAAAGTAAAGTTTGGTGATGTAAGAGCTACTGAAGTGGAGATTTCTGGATCAGAGTCTGAGAACAAACTCATTTATTAAAGAGATGTTTAGTTAAATTACAGACATGAAGAAGACTCTACAGGTGAAGAGGGTCAAAACATTAATGAGTAGATATCACCATGAAACTTCACCAGTTCATCACTGACATTAAGACAATACTTTTTTGTATTACAAGTTTTCAAATGTATCATTATCTAACAGTAACTTTGGTGAATTTAGGAGAAATCTCCAGTATAAAATTAACACCTGATTGTGTTTTTAGAGAGTTTTTTCCCACTAGACTGAAAGAAGACACGTTATGGAGGCAAAATTGTCCAAAATCTCCACGGTGATCACTGCACGTACAACAGTGTTTTGGCCTCGAGCTAAATTAGTTTAATTCTTCTTGATGTATTAACCTGTTTGTTTGAGGTTCTGATGGATGTATATTCACTACTCAGGTCTTTATATGTTCCACCCAGACACCCCGTCTCGTCATTTCTTTAGCTCCTTACGATATTGGTCTTATGAGGCCACGGCTCAGTAACTTTTGTAATTTTTTCAAAGCTTCAGCTTTCAGGGTTAAAAAAACAAAAAAAAAAACAGAAAATATTATGTATTGATATTGAAAATATTTCAACGGCCAGGAAGCTTCAGATTTTTAATAGTTGCCAAACTCCAGAAAGTTCGCTGCTAAGCGGGAATAATTACCCCCCCCACCCCCACCCCAGTGGTGTCAGGGCAAAGAAAAAATAAAAATAAAAAACCGTGACCTCGACATAACTCACTGAAAAAGTGTGAATGGAATGACTTGTTCCCCCCATCACTACCACATCCTCATTCGACCGAGGATGCCTATTACTCGAAAAAGTCAAAACTTCCACTTTAAATTCGCACTGCAGACGATTTGTATTAAATGTGTGTTTCCTGCTGGAGTAAAGTGGGTCAGATATCGAGGAGAACGGAGCTTCAGCTGCTTTCTGCATCCGTTTAACGCGACACTCGATAGAATGAAATGGGAGGCTAATTATTTTGCCCCCTGATAGAGAAGTCATCTGTTCCACAGCTGTTTTCACTTCATTACACTCATGATGTTCCTAAATGGACTAGTTGGCTCTGCAGCCGCCCCATAAACATATTAACTCTCTGAACTGCTACTCTGACAATTTATATTTTAATAATAATAATGAAAATAATACATTTTATTTGTACAGCAAAAAGGTATACTCAAATGTCTCTAAAATCATAAGACAATTATTTGTCACTTGCAATTGTCACTAAAATGTCTTTTTAAAAGGATTTAATGGGTCAGAAATATCATGAAAATACCTGACAACATATTCACTTTGACTTTTTATCAAACCCAACAGACACCGAACTGAGAAGCTCACATTGAAACTTTACTGAACATAACACGATAAACACGAGCAGGTTGCTAATTTGCAGAGTGTGTGTGTTTAGATTTTAAGATTTCATATATATTAACGTTTTATGATGAATTGTTTCGTCAATGAAATGTCAAAAAGTAGTGAAGCTGCAGTTACTGATGAGTAAACGTTTGGTCGATTGACTCCGTTTCTTTGTAGAATCAATGAACTGATTCAGTTAGAAATAGTTCACTGAATGATTTTGACCAAACGACCGATTTTGAAGACGCTATGGTTCTGGGAGACTGACGGGAGTCTTATTTTTATATCCTGTGACATTTAAGAGTCAAAACCATTTAATCAACGAATCCAGAAAAGAATCGTCAGATAGTGGAAAGTCTCCAGGACACCGGCACGCCTCCGCTCCCCCTTTCTCCCATCGAGTCTTTTTACGTCCCATTTTTCTTCCTCTTGTTTGCTTCTCTGTCCCTCTGTTTGTCTCCCCCCCCTCCCCCCTCCCCCCCCCCTCCTCTCCCCTCTGTCTCTCTTGGTCTGCTTCATTAGGCCATAACACTCGGCACAGATGCATGTTGACGGGAAGATGCAGCGTCATTAAATCCTCCTGTCACTGCACATTATGGAGTACACCACCCTTTTTTGTTGCCCATGAATTTCTATCGAGACAAAATGAAAACGTGACTTTTCTTCTTTGTCTCTGGTATTAAAACAAAATGATTTGGCCGCCATTTGGCTATCACAGCAGCGTTTAAAAAAAGAAAAGAAATGTACGAGTACTGGTATTTTTAATGGAGAGGTCGGGTAACGGTACTAGCCTTCCACATGTCTGAGTGGGTGGAGGGTTTTGGTTGGATCTGTTTTTGTTTGGTAATGGGAGTTAGTGGGAGGGCTGACAGGAGGCCACAGCTCATTAGGGACACACACTTTATTATGAGTCCGCCATACGTGACCATATTCATTTTAATAACGGGCCATCAGGACTTTTTTCTTAGGAGATGATACTTTTGGAACAGTATGTGAGGAAATATTAGTTAATATCATCAGAGCTACAACAAAAATTTAAATTCAGATCGCTTGAGTCGCTAGATTTAAATTGAAACTCCTTTTTACAAGATTCTTTCTGTAAACAGATGAAAAAATGACTAATGAGCCAACTTAATTAGTAATAATGGCTGCTCCGATGTCAAACATTAAAAAATAATCAGAAGGGAAACAAAACGATGACGGTGCTCTGGTGCTGTGTGTGGAACGTCTTAAATGAGACCAAACATGGAACACGTGATGCAAAACCTCGATGTGGTCCTCTTTTCTGTTCGTCCTCAGTTAGGCTGTTTACGACAGCCGCGAATCCTCCGTTTCTTTATTTCCACCCGACCACTTCTGAGGAGACAAACGGTGGTTTTATTTACCGACTCGCTCTCACGGCGTCGGACCTAAATGATTCACCCGGTGACTCACGTCGTCTCCGCTCGCCGTGCTGGAAGTTAAACTCACGGGTTTACTTTGGCTGAGCCCGAAGCCGCGGCCGCCGAAGAAAAGGACACCGACGGGACCGTGAGCAGCGGAGTTTTTGGAGGTTGACTGCGCATCAGAGGGGAGTACTTAAACCGCACGGCAAGCCGGTTCTCCATTCACACCACAGCAAATCCTGTTAGCCGGCGTGGCTGCGACTCCAGGCCGGACAGCCACCCTGCCTGCAGTGGAGACTCATTCTGGGGGCTCAGAAAAAAACAGGGTGTTTTTTAAAGTGCTAAATATCAGACCTGGTTCAAACATTCTTTACATAATTCTGCGTGAAATATCCGACGTCTGGGTATTTCCACATGAATATTGAGTAGCACGAGGTTTTAGCCTGTTTAAAAAAAGGAGTCGGTGCAGTTTAGAAGGTATAATGGCTCCGCTTATGTCACTGTGGCCTCGCAGGATGAAAGGTCCCTGCAGGGCGAATCCCTGGTGGCGTGGAGTCCTCAGTGCTCCGGTCCTCCCACAGGCCTGCGGTGAATGCAGGTCAGGTGGAGCAGAAAAATAAATGTGGGCCGACCGAGCCGGGGCTCGAAAAGAGGGCAAGGTGTTTTTTTTTGTTTTTCTTTCAGTGTGTTCTGTATCATGTTTACGTCGTGGTTGGTTGGTTGTGAGTCGTAGCAGATCCACACATTTCTGACTGTTTAGCTGTAGAAATCCAAATCAGTTGCATTGCACTTCTTTTCATATTACTGAATAGTTTTTACCAGCTACATTGTGGTTGTAAGTTATCAGTGAACGTTTTACTGATGATGCTCTCATCAGTGGAGCAAAGACACAGCAACAGGTAGAACACAGCATCATCAGCCCTTCAGAATAAAAGGGTCAGCGATCTTTAAACGTCTTTGCACGGCACATTGTTTTCTAACGTGGGCTTCCTTATGATGTCATTTCATTTAAATCTTCTGTCTTTCAGTCATTTCATGTCAAACAAATGAGAAAAGGGAAGCAACATTAAGGATTCATGTGGGGAACCGACCGACATATACTCAGAAGTCAGCTGTTGCTCAACCAAAACTAGGGTCTACGTAAAAAATAACTAATTAGCTTATTTACGTATGTTGGACTGAAAGTATTGAAATTGTTGTTTGTTAGCTTTCCGATGATCAGGGAACAGTAATGTTTGTTTTTGATGGAATTGCCTGTGTCATGGTTGATTGCTTCCCCCAGGTTGGGAGTGAGTCACTGCCCCAAGCGAGGGAGTTCAAGTATGTGCAGTATCGCTTGTTCATGAGCGAGGGTGAGATGGAGGGTGATGGAGGGTGAGATGGAGGGTGATGGAGGGTGAGATGGAGGGTGATGGAGGGTGAGATGGCGGGTGATGGAGGGTGAGATGGAGGGTGATGGAGGGTGAGATGGAGCGAGGGTGAGATGTAGGGTGATGGAGCGTAAGATGGAGGGTGAAATGGAGCGTGAGCTGGTCAGGCGGTTTGGTGCGGCGTCAGCAGTCATGCGGCCTTCTACCGCACTGATGTGGTCCGTCGATCCACGTTCCGACCCTGACCCGTGGTCGTTATACGGTGTATCTGGTCCGGCCTGGGAGCGACCCTGCTGCCCGTGTCCCAGATGAGCTTTGAAGGCCCTTCAAGGTTAATCAGACCACATTCTAACAGTCTCTCATGAAGGAAGGTTAACATGTTGCAATATGCCAGATACATCAATAAATACTTTTAGCATTATGTTAACAGGAAACCAGTTTGGTTCGACTTCCAAAGATTTGACCACGTTTGTTTTTCATCAGAGACTGAAAGTCACAATGTAAAGGGGACTTGCATTATTATAATATATGAGTGGGTTTTATTGGGCGATCTGTCTCCTCTGTCTGTTTGTGTTTGTCTACCCTTTGATGGACTGGTGAAGGTTATTTCCTCATACGCTGCAGCTTCCTTTTAAGCCTAAATAGGAATCAGCAGTTATGAATTATTGACTAGGGGACAACATTTGAATTGGATTGATGTGAAACACCTGGATGCGATACATCTTTTCACTCTAACCACAACACCGAATGCGAGCAAAGGCTTTGCCACTGTCTGGGACTTTATTTTTGGATACCACACAAACTCATAACTCTTGGACGCACTTTTTTTCTGACCTATATTCATTGAAGTGCCACGACGGGGAGTGCTGACTCACTAAGACTACGCCTGCGTTGGCTGTAGACGCCCCACCTCGGAGCTGCCTTTTATTACTTTCCAGGTGGAAGTGGAGCCGCGCTGCGGATCCAGACTCAGAAGGGAAGCAACGGGTACCGTTTTTGAGGTCGTGACTAAACAAATTGGGCAGCTGTGATTGGCAAAGCGAATCAAAAACGGCATCCCAAAGTAACTTCCTCCGCTCGGCGGCTTTCATCGCACAGGGAGCTCCTGTTTGTAGAGCCTGCTCGGTCTGCTTTGTATGTCTTAGCTCACTTTGTAGCCTTTTGCTGGGAGAATTGGCCATGACTGAAAAAAAAAAAAACATTAATGAATATGAATGACTTGCTTTTCCGAAAAGGTACAAAACTATTTTTCTATGAGGCAACATTTGGCATTAAAAGTAGAATCCAATATTATTATTTCACGCATCACAATGTTCTGGTAATGAAGTCGCTGCAGGTCTGTGTAACAAATCATCTATCATCCAATGTCATAGTCCAAGTACACCCTTTCATTATATCTGCAGAGAGACTATTTCTGCTGTCATATTAGAGAAGTAAGGACGAAGAGGAAAAGGGCAGGTCTTCAAAAGGCCTTGAATCTAGAAAGCCTTATAAGGTATTAAAAAGCCTTGAATTTCATAAATAAATATTGTGTAGGCAGTGGCGTCTGTTCTAAAATGTTTCTGTATGGAATTGCAGGCTGGCAGGAGACGTTCTCTGACTGTAGTCTAACAGTGGGACTGTTGGGGAAGTGGATTGTGCCGCAGGAGACTTTTCTATTCTTTGAAATTTCAGTCAAACACTGTTATGACAGCAGCTAAAAAGCTTCCACGTAGACTGCATTTAAGAAGTGGGCGGAGTCATCGTGACGTTTTGTGGACTAGAGTTTTGAAGCCTCGAGTTCGTCATTTTGCTCGTCGCCAACTTGTTTTTTTTTTTTGGAACCAGAGGTGACACGACAGGGTGGAGCTACCGAACGCTGAAGCAGACATTCAGATTTTTAGGCGACCAAAATGTTTCGATTAACTTTCATGAAGTGAAAACACACTGAAATGGTTAAAGTTCTAAAATGAAAACAAAGACAACTCCTAGACCTGTCAATCACCTTGTAGCCCCGCCCTAAACCTTTATGGTCTATTTGACTCTAAACGGGACCATAACTTACTAAATGAACATCGTGCTGTATGAAATGTTGCCCCCTGGAGGTCATTTGAAAGAAGCTTCAGGCAGCAATGCGTTGCCTTCACTTTCCAGAAGCGGATGTTGCCGCCTGGTTCTCCGTCATACTTTCATCCATTGACCAGTATGATGAAAGTACGATATCATTAGATTGCGTTCTATGAGGTGTTAAAAAGGTCTTAAAAGTCGTGAATTGATGAATTTTGCAGAAACTCTGGAGGAAGTAGCCACAGAAACACTTCGTGTCCTTGTGTTCTCCCTCCTCTCTCCCAGTTTCACCCCCCCCCCCCCCCAAATCCTCCTCACCGCCATCTCACAAAGCTGCAACCCTCGCATTCTATTAATCCCTCACACAGGAGAGGCCGGTTCCACTCTCAGCTGCTTCTCTCCTTGTTTTCGGGGCGTCTTCGTGTTGTTTCTCAGCCTGTCACAGCTGCTTGGGAAGCTTCTTTCTCCTCACTGCTTTTGCTAAGTATAAAAGAATTGCTGTGGTAGCCTCCGTCGGCCCTCTGAGACACACACACAGCCACACTGGCCCATCTATTACCGGCAGACAAAAGCTCCTGTGGGCCCAGACACTACTCAGACTCTGTTTCCTGTGTTGGTTGGTGCAGTTTTAGATTATAACGCCTTGTTTCCGCTAGTTGGTTGGATTCCACATCGATGCAGGTTTGGGCTCAGATCTATTTAGTTCAATGGTTCTGAGTGTTTTTTTTTTCATCCTCAGGCTTAAATTCAGCCATTAACTGTCACCATGGGATCGACTTAAGCTTGACACTCTCTCCTGTCTTTTCTTCTTCAAGCACATATTATATGACTGTCCATGGATTCAGAGAATGAATTCCTTGTTCAAAGACAACATGAGAATCACTCTTAATGGAGGAGGAGCATCTCTCTTAAACCACATTCCTTAAGCACAATTAGTCTTGGCGTAGGCTTTGTGTGTCTGGCTTTGTGTTGGTCCAGAATAACCTTCATCTTTATGCTGTCGACAGCCATCACGTCCAGTAGTTAGTTAGTTAATGACGCCAACAATAATGTCGCAGCTGGAAAATAAGCCTTTTCCACTTCTGCCTTCATAGCTCCAACCTACAGTATGTCGAGTTGTGTTTTCTTTTAAAATACATATATATATATAATATTTTTTTCATTTAGTCTTGCTGCTACATAAAAGCATGCCCCCAGGTGCAGGCCGGCGTTTGATTTCGGGTGACCACCCATGGTTTCAGAAGCTCAGCGTTGGAGTGTTCAAAGGAAAAGTGGTGTGCCAGACTACGGCAGCCCCCTGAGGCACGCAGTGTCACGCAGGGTCATCGTGACGGGCAGAAAGGCCTCTCTCTGGCACAGCTGGTCATCTGAGAGCTCGCCACAGGTTGGATATTGTGTCCCGACAAAAAAGAAAACTCAAATAGATGTAAAGATCAAGGTCCACACAGGCAGGTCCGGCCTTGAGTTTGGTCACTTTTATCGTAAAAACAGGAGTTGTCGGTGGCGATGTCAGTGCAGAGTTCATCCATCGCTTATCTGGGGCCAGGTAGTGGGGGCAGCAGGCTGGAGAACCCCGAGGCATTACCAGACCAGGTGAGATATGTAATCTAGCTATTGTGGGTCCAGCCCGGGACTCTTACCAGTAGGATATTCCTCTAAAGTAGAGGCGTTCAGGATGCACGGACCATGTCAGCTGAGTCGAAGCATGACAACAGAGCATATTGTCTTGTAAGCATTGCTTCCAGCTCCTTTACCTGTTAAAAGACTTCTACCAGCCAGAAAGTTGCTGTGGACTTCGGCGAGGAGGCGCTCAACGTTACAATGTTTACCAACTGACATGCTCGCATTGCAAATGAGGCGCACACATTTGTGAAAAGAAAAACTCATTCAACCCATGTTAACCATTCCTCATGATAAAACTATAGTGTATTTTGTTTTTGCCTTTCATTGGCCTTGCTATTTGTTGCAGTGTGCGCTTGCTAGTCTGATAAAAGTGCCTGCTGTTATGGCGTCACTGATGTAAACGAACTTTAAAGCAGCGTCACTGGTTTAATTGACAGCTGATGATAACCCGAATGAGTTTGTGTCAGAAGGGGGCGGGCTCTCTTTGAATTTATTTGGCTAGAAATTAGAACGGATTCACAAAGTGACTTGAGACGAAATGATGTACATTTTCTTGAACCTTTATGCATTTTCTTTTGTAGAATTCTGCTTTGATGTAATTACTGCTACTGCAATGGTTCAAGTTCTCCATTTTCATTTGATTTTTAGCCATGTTAGCAACGTGGTTCTGTGGAAGGCAATGTCCGTCAGTCCATCAGGTTCTCCACTTTGGTCCAGAAACATCTCAACAGCTATTGGATGGATTGTGATGAAATCTGGTTCATCATTAGTGTTTTACTCGGGATACATTGTTACTTTGGTGATCCTCTGGCTTTCATCATGGCACCATTATCAGATCAATGTCTAATACTTTGGTTTATGGCCAAATACCTGCAGAACTAATGACGTTCTCATCATGGCATGGCCATCGTGAGTCTACCAGCATGCTGGTGTTAGCATTTAGCTCAAAGCACTCCTGTGTCTCATAGAACAGCTTATCTTGTTTTTACTGTAATGTAGAAAAGGTTTGCTGAACATTTGACAAATAGTCTTGATGTGATCCCTACTGTTGTGGTTTGAGAGCTATCACTCTGATAATAATTTAATGTCCAGTTTTGAGGGAAACAGCTGTGATACTTAAGTCTTTCCTTCGAGGACTTCGAGTGCACAGGTTTGTTTATTATGCCTAGAAGCTTTACATTAACTTGTAGCTAGTTATTGTGTGTCTTTGTAGGAAATAATTTAATAAGAAACACTAAAAAAATAAAACGTGCTTTGGTTGAAAATGACCCAATAACCAGGAGGGACATTTTTTTTTTTTAATCAAAGCTGCAGCAAGTTTCTGCATGTTCAAACTATAGTTCAGATCTTATTCAAGCGAACGTGAACACCAGAATAAACTGGGGCAACTTGACCAACCCAATCAACATCTCCCAGTAGCAGAATGTGGAGCACAAATGGTCCCATTAACTTGAGCGATGGCCACCGTGGGCCACTGGAGGTGACTCTGTGGCAGCGCGAGACAAACACATCAGTGGGCCTCCTGCCAATGCTCTGCAGTAACGAGCCACAGAGGTATTTTCTGCCACATTATGCTTTCAAATTACTCTCAATCAAAGATATGAAATAGTATAGAGTGGCCACAAGAGCTGGGAAACCAGATGATGCCTGTTGCTATGGATACCACTCAATGTTATAACCGTTGTTTGCATCGTGTGCTACATAGCTAGAGTTGGTAACTGGAATAACAATAACCTTTTGTCATATTTGTTCAAATTGTGACTATGTCCTCGTGGTAGCACATGAGACAGATCCACCTTTAAGTGCTCCGAACGGCATTTTGCAAGATTCCGAAGAAAAACAACCAATCGGAGCCGAGGAGTCTCATGCAGCTGTCAATCACCGCTCGTGAAGCTGGTGAAATCGTCAGATTAGGCAGCGCTGATCAAAAATGAAATCAAGATGCTGTTCCTGTTTTGCCTCTTTCTCGCCTCAGATGTTTCCGTAAACACATATATGATATCACTACTGACAGCCAGGAGATTATGATATCACTACTGAGAAGCCAGGAGATTATGAGTGAATGAATGGCAGGATGAAATAAACCTATCGTCTTCCTGACCGAACTTAAGCTAGAGCTTTATTACTTGGGAAAATGTCTTCATTTTGCACCACTGACTCCCTTCTCTCACACACCTGTGTGTGTGTGTGTGTGTGTGTGTGTGTGTGTGTGTGTGTGTGAGCAGACAGCAGTATCTTCTGTTGACAGTAGCGGTTCTTCTGCCAACACGCTGCACATCAAGTGTCCTCTTGGTGTCAAGGATTTCAGGACACACGGAGCAAGGCCAGACAAGTCTCCCTCAGACTTCTGGCTAAATCATTTTTTTTTATTTTTTGGGGGGAGTGGATGCAGGACTGATGTTTTGCCAACTCAGTCAGTCAGCAAGTGAAGGACAGTTCAAAGGGAAGCTCTCGCTGTGCTGCAGCCAGAGGAGAAGTCACTGCACGTCTGACCCGCCGCTCCGCTGGTGGGAACCCGCCTCGTCCTTTGACGTGCACTATGTTCGTCCATAAGCATGACTCTGTCGTATTTTATGCCAACGGCAGTAGCAGTGACCTTCGCGGCAATGAATCAGAAAAGATCCATAATGAGCTTTTTGATTTAATGAATGTCTTCGTCAAACATTTGACGGATCTCTTTCGCCTCCCTCCTCACTTAACGGTGTTTGACCTGTTTGACCGACATCTGTTTCTCTAAACCACGGAAACATGGAGGTGATGTCCCGACACGTATGAACAATAACTCTGTTCTATTTTAACTTGCAGCAGTGCTTCCTCTTCCTCTTCCTCCTCCTCCTCCTCCTCCTCCTCCTCCTCCTCATCCCCATCCTCACTCTCTCAAGATGCCTCTTACTTTGCCTGAGCTGTCACTGTTGTCACCAAACGCTGCGCTCAGGCTGCAGCCTGCATACAGATGTTACATGTTTCCACTCGACTTTGTGCCTCTTCCTCCTCCTCCAAAGAAATTAAGTCAAATGACTCCAAAGAAGCAGCAAGAATTGTGACAAACCTTTGAACAGGAGTGTGTGCGTTTGGTGCCGAACAGCTGGTGAGATACGAACTCTCACGTCACTGATATGATAAGGTAAAAATGATGGCTTTGCAGCAGGCTGACAAAGCAGCCGTGTAATTATTGTGAGTGCATATTGATGCAGTCGTGCCCGGCGTGATTGCAGCTGAGGAGACAATAAACGGAGTGTCGAATTAACCTGTGTCAAAACAGTGTTATTATAGTCTTCAAATACGGGTTTATTTTGTAGTGCAGTTACAGAAAATTACTCATCTATTCGGGACATTTTATGGCTATTTATCTTGTATCAGTCTCTGTATCAGTGGTTGCTTAGGATGGGGCAACTTTGAACAATCTGCAGGGGAGTGTGGTCTTATTTTTGAAAAATGTAAAATACCACTGCACAACAAAGCATCGTCTAAAAACGGAGCACAGTGGCGAGCGAAAGGGTCAGAATAAATATTCCTCTGGCTGATGGTAATTCATGCACCATAAAGCAGGGTGGCTGGGTAACCTCTTGCAGGGTCAAGACCTCATGTCGGAAAACATCATCCACCCGGTTCCAGGCTGACTGACCTGATCTCTAAACTGGTAAACCTCATTGAATCTGTATCTGGAGTTAAATGCAAAATGTATATTTAAAGTTGCATATACAAGCAAATACGCAGGGGGCGTGTCCACCAAAGCGTTAATAAAAAGTTAAGGTTATTATCTGTAAACGCTCCGACTAGGAGCTTGGAGCTTGGAGGCACACTTTTTCTTTTTCTTTCCGCTGAGTTGCTTTGGTTGCATCTGGTTGCTGTGATATGAAATATCACAAGTCAGCACTGTAAATGAGAACAGGGTTCTCAATTGACTTATCTGGTTAAATAAAGGTGAAATAAAAACAAAATAAATACAAATATCCGTGGAAGAAGAAATGTCGGCACAAGGTTGCTTGCTCTGGATGAAGCATGTTGGGAAAGAGGATGAAACTGCCGGTTTATGTGGATAATGAGATTTTGTGGGCAAGGAAACATCTGTCCGAGTACCATCGTTTTGTTCAGTCTCAGTTCAGTTTTATTATCCCACATGGGGGGAATTCATTTGGTCCGGTGCTCCAGACACCAGGACACCATAAAGTCCACCATTAAAACAATAAATACAATAGGATAACGAACACAATAAGAGCACAACATATTCAGCTTAAAGCACATTTGATCAGGCCTTTGTGGTAGGCTACTTGTCCCGCCCCATCTCCACTGTGATTGGACGGCTGGGTAAAAAGTGACAAAAAACACGAACGTGCATCGCTCAGCTCCTCGTCACGCTTCGGGCGTTTGTGCGCAGCGTATATACGCTCCACTCCCATTGCAAAGATATAAAAATATATATTTCTAATATTTCTGGCATCATAAAAAAATACAGCCATGCAGGTGGGCGTGGCCTCCAGTGCATTACAGTAAGTATCAACAAACAGAAGTAATAATATCATCTCTGGCATACATTGCAAAAGGCTTTGTTTGGATGTCGTAAGGCAGCAATGATTCATGGGTATTCCCTTCCCCGTTCCTCCCAGTACCTGCTTTAGCTTTGTTTCTTTTTGGATGGATGTTCGGCAGGCACGAGCCATAATTTATGTTATGCAAAAACTAATCAAAAATCTGGTTTAGTCAAATATTTTGTACAAACAGGACATAATTTGGGATTCAAGACTGGGCTGAATCTTTTGTGCCCTTTGGGGAACCAAATCGCATCACAATCCACCCAAAGGTTTCAATCACATCTTTCCTATTTCACTCAAAACCACAAAAAGAGAACGCTTGAGTAAGAATTAGCTGGAGTCCTTCAGATTCATCCTCTGGGGACCATGAATGTCAGTTAAAACTTATCATGACAGTCCTTTGAGCGGCTGAGAAATTTAAGTCTGCACCAATATGGTGAACCGACGGATGCTGTTACCATGGCGAAAGAATAATTTGCTCTGGAAACATTGGTTACATAAATAGTTCTAAAAGCCCCATAAGGAACACTGGGTGAGAAGAATAAAGGGGTGAAATTATAATGACATCACTGTATAATGAGAGAACAAGACAAAAAAAGAAACATAGAAGTGACTCATAGAAATAATGAAATTGTTAATTAGACCGTGTAGCCAGGGTTCTGTCCCAGGTGATTATTCTGCATATCTGTTGGGACTGAATTAAAAAAAATAACAATGGCTTCTGTGGTGCTCTTTCATGCTTTGTTCTTTGTCTTACATGCAGATTAATTCACTGTAGTGCTCCCACCATTCACACTGGGTGCACACTACTGCTGCACTTGCTGTTTGCAAAATTCAGAAAGTACTTTTCCTCAGCTGCCAGATGGCAAAAGAAACTCTACAGTCCACTGACTGATGGAGATTCTTGAGCCAGTAATACCAGTTCTATCCAGGTGGCAACAACTGGTTATGCAAAGTGAAGCTAATGCAGAAGTGTCTTAAACTTGCATTCTCTCTCCTGACCACCAGGGGGCGACTCCTCTGGTTGTATAGAAGTCAAAGCTTCATGTGTTAAAGCTGCATTCTCTCTCCTGACCACCAGGGGGCGACTCCTCTGGTTGTATAGAAGTCTATAGAAAATGACTCTACTTCTCTCTTGATTTATTCCCTCAGTAAACATTGTAAACATGAGTTTATGTCTCAATCTCTAGTTTCAAGTCTTCTTCAATACAGCATGATGTTCATTTAGTAAATTATGGTCCATTTAGAGTCAAACAGACCATAAAGCAGGGATGCTTTAGGGCGGGACTACAAGGTGATTGACAGGTCTCTACCAGAGCGTTGTCTGGTCTGGTAATTGTTTAAATCTTACAACTTTAACCCCTTCAGAGTGTGTTTTCAGTTCATTTAAGTTGGTTGGAACATTTTGGTGTTCATTATTCAGTGTTCACTTGTACTTAGCTCCACCCTCTTGTGCCCAAAAAACAAGATGGTGGTGGGCCAAAATGACAAACTCAAGGCTCCAAATAAGGCAGTCCACAAACCAATGGGTGACGTCTCCATGACTACATCCACTTCTTCTATACAGTCTATAACCTGACTGAAGATGATAACGAAGGTTGTGTGCATAATATGGTTCTGGAAAATGTGATCGGATAATGTTTAGCAATCACAATATTTCACCTTTTGCATGGCTGTGGGAAGAGTTTGTGGTATTTCTTTTGGGTTCATCAGTTCAGGAAGTCAACACACCATCAAGAAGTGAAAAGTAGAGCAACTGTGTACCTTGGGCAAAAGAGCTTCAGTGAATCAGTCAAGCAATCTGAGCAGCACTGACAGTCAGAGCGATGAAATGTTGGCTGCTATTATTCTTCTGTTTGTGAACCCAAGCACCTTTTAGTCATGCTAGCGGCATGGCTATAGGGACGGCAATGTTTGTCTGTCGGCGTGTCAGTTGGTTCATTCGTCCACAACTTTAGTCCAGACTGGAATATTTCAACATCTACTCGATGGTTATCCATGCAATTATGCTCAGACATTCATATCTCTTGACTTTGGTGATCCTCTGACCTTTCCTCTAGCGCCTTCAGTAGGTCAAAGTCTGTACAATTAACATTCCCATTATATTCATGTATTTATTTATTTATCAGGGACAGTGCACACTAACGTTTCAGTTTCCACCTCAATGTAAATGTGCCGGAGTTAGCTAAGGAGCTAATGTTTGTCTGTAGTCCCTGGGCAGGTTATTACAAATTAATGGCCTAATATTATTAGTACAATTCAACAGCAAACACTATAGTACAACACTGTACCGCACAAAACAACACAATACGATATAATCCAATGAAATACATAATAGCTGTACTTTCTTTAGTGCTAACTAGCAAACACGCTAATCTAAGATTGTGAACATGGTAAATATTTGAACTCCTAAACATCAGCAGGTTAGCCTCGTCCTTGTGAGCGTGTTAGCATGCTAACATTAGCGTTTAGTGTTCACAGCCCCACAGAGCTGCTAACATGGCCGTAGACTCTTTTTATTCCTTTAGCCATTAAACCTTAGATGCCAATAAGCTGTTCAGCCTCAACTTAAAGAGTCCTTTCGATCGGGAAATTACATTTCCGTACAACTTGGGTCATAAGTTCATAGTTTGTGTAAACATTTCTGTCGGTATTAGTAACCTTGTACTTGTTAAGTTCATAGTTGAGATGTTTTTCAGGATGTAAAATTATTCCCAAAACTGTCAGTTTTTAGTGCTAAACTAAGATTTGTCTGTAGACTTGTCCTCATTTACTTTAAAGGCATACATATCACTCAGTTTCAGGACCCTGACCACGTTAGCATGCTGGAATAACGGGATAATCATTTGAAGATGTTCCATCATTTCTAGACCTCGTTCTGCCGTCTCACTCTTTGCACTTCACACAAAAACACAGAAAGGAAACACAAAATGTAAATTTCTCTGCTCTTGTTCTTCTTCGGTGTTTCTTCCCTTTTATCTCCCACACAAACACGCATCATCAACCTTTGTCTGCTCCCCCCCTCCCAACCCCCTCCCCCCCGTCTCTTGTTTCAAACAAATGCACACTTCACATAACTTCACTTTGTCTCGTCCTTTTTTTTCTTCCGCTCATTAATGTCATAAACTGGGGCACTGGGACCGCTTGTCATCGCCTTTGTCTTCTTCGTTGGTGCTGTAACAAGGATCCCTCTCCCCCCTCCCTCCCTCCCCCGCAGAGGGAAGCTGCCAGAAATCGTTACAACCCTCTGATCACTCGGCTTAATTCTCCAAGTATTAGCTGATGACGCATAATGACGGTAATGAATGGGGCGTCTTCCCCGCCTCGCTTTCTGTCTTAAACGCACACACATGCACACGCTCATGCGTTCCCACTCAGACTGCGATCAATAGCAGGCGCGGCGTTCCCCGCAGACCAACTCCGTTCTCGCTCTGACATTCATCAAGCCCAAGTCGAAACCCTTAATTTGTCTCAGCATTAATTCACAACGAGAGAAAATCCCGGGGCTGACTGATGCGTCCAGCAGCGTGAACGCCCCGCGTCACGGCGGGCTGAGGGAACACTTAGTGGGAAGATTATTACCTCCATCTTGTTTTCCTCTTGTTGTCAAAAGGTTATCTCCATCTTTTTCTCCTCTCGTTGTCAAAAGGTCACTCGTCCCAAAGGTCCACTTCATAATTGAGACCTTCTGTCTCGGTTTAAAACCAGTGGTGAGCAGTGATGAATTCATTCCATCTGAATTTAATGCAAGTTTTAATTGAATTTTAAGAAAATTATCTAAATAAAACGAATGCTTGTACTTAGTTCCTTGTTGTGGAAACTATGACATGATGGCTCGTGACATATTTTATAGACCATTTGCCAAAATGGAACCAAAAGTTCATGTCACAGACAGGGATTAATACTGCGGGTGAGTTGTGCCATGATATCCTTAAGAGTCACTAATCCGCTGTGGAGCCCTGCAGTGCAGCTAATTCGGTGGAGAATGACATTAAAGGATAATACCACTGTTTTAGGTCATTGGCAGTGTTCAGTCGTAGAACGAAACTCGGAACATTAATCACGATACTGTGCTAAAGTACACTTTTGAGGTTCTTGTACAGCGCCAAGCATATCTCCATTTTCTATATACTTCTACTGCACTATCGCTTATTGGCCGATACTCGATTCAGCACTTTAGGCTGTATCGAAGATACTGGTATCGGGACCGGAACAACCCTTCTGGTCTCAGTGAGATAATAATATGAGCCAGATTTCAGGCAGAAGCTTTGGCTTCAGTCTGGATATAAAACCATCACTCCAAAGCTTTCCAGAGAATGCACATACAGCTGTTTTCTGGAACCAAAAGTTGCAAATGACTAGGATTGTCTTTTGGCAAAGTATAACAGCCTGCAAAAAACAAGAAGAAAAAAAAAGGTAACACAAGGCCATCACCATCATCACACAAACGGCTCCCCAAGAGCACAAGCAATAAGCCACTAGACTTGGCCCAAATTGAATTAACCTGGAGGAAAATGGTATGATTATGAACTCATTAAATGAGAATTTAATGAAGTAAGTGTAATCAATTTGTTTGACATTGATTTCCTTTCCATCGGACTGAGCGAGGACCCACCTGAGCTCCGAACTCCCCCCCGGCTAGTTGATTGACAAACAGCAGTGCGACTCTCTAATCGACGGCCAAAATGCCGCTGTGCCTTTTTAATGTCTGCAGAGTGAACGGAGGAGAACAACGCGTTCCTAATCGGACATTGAAGAGTCAGACCATGAGCTAAATCTCCCCGGAAAATTCAAGGTTCATTTGCTGCTGTTTAACGCCGCCGATGTGATGCGGCGTGTATTTTTGTGTGCGCGCGTTCTCACACTTTCCACATGCTCACACACACGAACGCACAGAAACACTTCGGGAAATGAGGAGGGGAGGGGAGCGTCGGAGCGAGAGGAAATTACTGTCTAAACATGAGACAAGTGAGAGAGAGAGACGCGGCTGGGCGAGTTGTTACATCTTCTCCCCTCAGAGAGACAAAAACGTTCGGAGTGTCGTTTTACAATCAGGGTCGTCTTTTTCTGCTCAGCAATCCAACAAACAGGATTTTCGACCGAAAGACCGGTGTTCGACACCGAGTTGTGGTTTTATGGTTGTGGGTTTGTTGCCTAAACCCAACTGTTTGTGGTTTTGTTGCCTAAACCCAACTGTTTGTGGTTTTGTTGTCTAAACCCAACTGTTTGTGGTTTTGTTGTCTAAACCCAACTGTTTCTTGTTTTGTTGCCTAAACCCAACTGATCGTGGGTTAGGGTTAGACGTTAAAAACTTTTGATTTTAATGTCCCAAAAGTCATTCTGAATGACATGACACCAAAATATTGTATTTTATATCTATTTCATGAACTGCTGTGAGACTGTGTTGAATACTCTGACTTTATGTTTTGATATGGTGCCCAGGTTCACTTGAGAAGCAGTGTCCCCCCCCCCCCCTCGTAGGTTTCATAGTCTTGTTATCTAAATAATTAAACCCACAACATCATCTCCTGTGTTACATATTAACTACTCCCATTTTAGTTCACTATCCATTTGAAATCATGAAAAACATTTCAGAATTTAGTTTTTTAATGCAACCCATGGCAATGAACCACTAAAAATGCTAAAATGTTATGACTTATATCTAATAGTATTAATTATACGTGTAGTGACGAGTCCATAAACTGCACAGGTGTTCATGCTGTAAGTGGAACACTTTTTGGTCTTGGACGGTTGAATAATTCTATTTCAAAAGGCTTTATATACGATCTAAGAGAAGAAAGTCTTTTTCTTCTTTTCTGACGGTCGACATTCAAGATCTCTAACGTATTAAGTATCCAGTCAGTAAAAGGGGTTCTTTCAACCAAGGACGTCCACTCAATGACCCGCACAAATCAATTCTTTTGTATTAACACCCTAAGCAGGTATGACATTTTCAAGAAGTGGATGTTTCATTTTGGAACAAAAGGTTATGTGGGTGTGATTGTAATGTGAGGACGGTGTGTTCATCATTACTGTGTGGATTTAAAAGTTAGGTGGTGTTGTGTGGTCTCAGAGAAAAGTCAAGTTACTGGAGAGTCACTGGTTAAATCTACACCGCGGCTCACATATCCATCTGCAGCCGTGTGTACAATAGAGATCCTTTACCTGAAAGTTACTACGAGAAACTTTCATTTTGTGTTGATTCTGGCGCCCCCTGTGGACTAAAGAGGTAGTATCTTTGAGCACCAGGTCCCTTTTAGAAAACCTCTCATTGTACTGCAGCAGGGTCTGACAGTCTGTCCCTCTCAGTCCTGGTTCTGGTTCTCCCGTGCCCCCCTTCCCTCCAGCAGGCCCAGCAGTACATCCTGGGTCTCCAGCGGCGTGGTGTCGGTGTCGGCTCCCAGAGAGGACTGGTGTAGTCTGGGCTGAAGGACTTTCTGGTCAACCTCAAAGTCGTGAATTGTTTTGTCTGATGATTCCCCCGGGTAATCAGACCCAATGTCGGGTATTAAAAAATAACTACTGAGAAATTGCCAATCTACTCTGAATGTCTTGTTTACTTGTGCAGTTCATATCGAGGTATCGGTATGACATTGAATGATTCGTAACCATTTAAAAATGACACACTGTAAGATAAACCTTCTTCATCCTCCTCCGTTTCTGCCATTCATCAGGACAGTTTTTAGCTTTGGGATAATCAAATCTAGTCACAATGAGTTAGTGTTTGACATTTTAGAAGGGGTGTCCTTGGCCATGATGCAATTAATAGCCCTCTGTCCAGTGTCCACAGTGTTTTCATATTAAATATTAATATCCCCCTGCATCTTGCATGTTGCATGTGGATTGCAGAATGCTGGTTGTGTATGCGTTGTTTTCTGTGTGAACTTCCCTGTAGGGACAATTAAGTTTGAGCTTGAACTTATCTTGTTATTTTGTGTTTTTATTAAGTCTATTGGCTCGGCACCAGGTGGCCGCGCTCAAGAGAGGGTAGTAACACGTCGGTGTGAGATGCAACAGAAGGTCTGCGTCTCTCTCTCAGATTAAATCTGCCACGACATCCAGCGAGTTAATGCAGAGTGGCTGGACACGAATGAACAGCGGTCGCAGGACAGAGAGATTTGTACTTTGCATGTGAAGCTTTCCATCATTAGAAACTTCCATCAGATTGTGTTGCTCTCTTTTTTCTTTTTTTTTGCTCCGTGCAATCGATGGTGACTGTGGAGCTTCCTGTCTCGGTGAGTCACTGCTGCGTGTTTAGAGGTGAGTTGGCCTCAGATCACACTGTTGTGCCTTGGAATATGAATCATTCTGTCAGTAGTCAATTTTTGTGGATGCATCGGAATCAGAGGGGGCGGGGGGGTGGGGGGGAGAGGTGTAGAAGGGGGACCCAGTTCTCACTCGCAATGCGTCATATGCCGACGCTTGGTCGGTGCCCCTCGGCGTCTGATGGTGACGCACGGAATCAATCTTCAGCGTCCGTGTGAGACGCAGCAGGCTTTTGTGTTTAAAAACCAAGTCAACTGTGATTTGGGTTTTGAATTAGGGTTTCTTACTCCTGGAACAGAAGCAGGAAGTTCAGGTTTCAGCTCGACAGACAGACAACATATTGTCCAGACGACAATGCAACTAACAATTGCTCTCATTGTCAATTAATCTGCAGGTAATTTTCTTGAGTGCTTGTTTCTGTAAAATGTCATAAAACTGTGAAAAAAAATAGCAGATTCAGTCCAAAAGTCTATTAGCCGACGGCAAGGACGTCTAAATGCCATTCAAATATGCCCTCAAGGTAGCACATTTAAGATGAACTTAAAGCAAAGTCATTCTGCTCTCCAAATAAGGGAGAAGCCAGTCAGAGACAGATACTAATATTATAAACTAAGAAAAAATTCTGGAATTAAATAGTGTTGAATGAACATAAATCCATAATCCCGCCCGATATCAGTGGCGGACCCAGGCTGTTAGAGGGGCATACCAGTGTAGAAAGCATCTTTCCAGCATCTAAAACAACCTTTTACTGCACTTCATCGTGTCTTCAAATTGTAAGACCATTGTCGAGGGCCCTTCATCACGTTTCCTCTACTAGAAGGGCATCGTAGAGGGCCCTTCATCACGTTTTCTCTACTAGAAGTTCATCACGTTGTGTCATTTATTATTTAATATTGAGACCCCCCCCCCCCACCTTTGAGTCCACCAGTGCCCTCCATCTCCGGTCTCAGTGCTTATATACCACTACAACATTGTTCTCATTCATTTAGTCAATCTAAAGTAAAACTCAATTTCAGTTTGATGTTCATTTTCACATGCATTCTGCAGGTTTGGTGATAAATAAGATAAATGTGGAGTTAAAGTATAAAAGAATATAGAATTGGTATATACTCCAGTAAATTGCCATTTACCGCAAAAATGTACCCACGTTCAGTAATTTAAAGTAAATTTCCTTCGCTACGCTGCACCATTTAATTGAATTCTTTGAATCAATTACGGGGTCAGTGGATCAATCAGTCAGATAATCATCCCTTCAGTCAGTCTGTCCTCTCCCATCGTCTCCGTGGTTCCTCTGCTCTCTGTGTTTTCCTCAGTTGACTCAGAGTGAATTTCATCAGTTGACTGGTCTGCCACTGCACATTAGCCCGCCGACCTGCCCTTAGGGAGGTGCTGTAACACCCCCCCTATCCCTCTCCCCCACCCCCCCGTCCCCCGCCCGCCCCCCCCCTCCCCACACCCACACACACATCTTCATGTCTGGACCCACAAAAACTTGCTCTGCACTGATTGAACACAAACTCTTGTTGACAAAAATGTAAACAGCAAATTCACTAAAGTGTAACCACAGACGCACACACTCACACACTCACACACACACACACACACACACACACACTCACACTCACACTCACACACACTTACACTCACAGCCTGGGATGCATTTATTTTCAACAGTCCTTGTCTTGGCTGTTGAACCAGCAGTGTTATCATTTGTACTCCTAAAATTGTCGGTAATCACTCCAGGTGAATATCGTGTGTGTGTGTGTGTGTTGTGTGTGTGTGTGTGTGTGTGTGTGTCATACACCTACTACAGCTCACAGTCACTTATCCTGTCATCAGAAAACACACACACACACACACACACACACACACACACACACGCCACCATTGACTGGAGTATCTTGGCTCAACGTTATTCACAGCAGCATCACTCAGCGTGGATACATTTGACTCTCAGTGATGATGAATCTCTAAAACAAACGTTACCTCCAGCACGGGATCATCACAGAAACAAATGTCCCCAAACAGAACAAAAACAAATGTAACCTTTATGTTGACTTTGGTCCTCTTGAAAAGCTCAAAAACATACTACATACATTTTTTTTCTCAGTTTAATCCTCATCCTCTATATGGCCTACGTCAGTAAACGAGACCATCAGAGAGAAGATGGTCTATTTCTATATACTTATTCCTAAATGCTTGTCATCAGTGCCACCGGTCTCTGGTGAATCCGACCCGGTCTCTAGGATCTCCAGCGGGGCTTCCAGCAGGGACCAGCAGATTCAGACCCAGATCTGAGCTTTAGTGCAGAGCTTCATCTCTCTGCTCCACCTGTCCCCCTCTGGCAGCCAACTACACCACCAAGCGGCTTAATGTGTTCAAGGACCATCGTAAAATAAACAATCCAACGATAATTTACAGCTTCTGGCCATGATGAGTGGTGAAATATTGGTGATTTTATTCAAGAAAACATGCTTTTCAAAACGAAGGTTTGGGGTTGAGAGGGATAAGACGCTTTCATTGACGTCTGATTTATGTGTCTCTTTTGTTCAGATCATGAATGAGAACCCAATCTGTCTTTGTTTACTCTTCTACATGTAGAGTAGGATACATTTAGACCTTTTTAACATCTAGCAAAAAAATGTGCCTCGAATGCTTCAGCTTTTCTTGATAACCATCCAATCCACGCCGAGTCGGTGTAAATGAGACCTGCTCTGCTCGCATTTTAGTTCTCACTTCGCTGTGTTCGGGACGCTTCTGGGCGCCGACCTCTATCTAGCAACCAGGTTGCCAGATCATGAGCTCGCATTCAAGGGGAAGCCACGAGAACGGAGGACACACAGCCCAAAATACCCACAAACACAGCGAGTTGAATCGGCCAATGGACAAAGCTCACAAAACGCAACCGACAAAATCCCCAATCTCATTGTGCCCTTCAGTATGATTTCTGATTCAGGGCTTTTACTTGTATTTATACAGTGTGGTTGTGCTACTTCTACTTCAGTATGCAATCTCAATAGTCTCACCTTTTTTCACTAGTTCTGGGACTGTGGAGCTTCCACATTCATGCCTTCATCTGTCGGAGGGGCAGGGTGTTTAAAACAGCCCCTCATTCGAGAACCTAAGTGATTTCAATCAGGAGAGACTTGTTTAGAATTCAACAGTAATTTATCACATATGCATAACATTTGAATAGTGCAAAGTCTTTGGCGATTGGACTCCATCCTGAATAGGATGATCAAGGGGCCGTGATGCCGAGTTCTGATGAGGCAGAACCCCCTAGAGGCCAGACCCTGGTGGTGGTGGTGAAGGGAGTTGCTGCAATCCTGACTGGAGGAGCCTGGGGTGGAGGTGCCTGGGGTGGAGGAGGGTGGAGGAGCCTGGGGTGGAGGAGGGTGGAGGTGCCTGGGGTGGAGGAGGGTGGAGGTGACTGGGTGGAGCAGGGTCACAACTGGTTTCGAGCTGAAATGACAACTGACAGCAGCCGAGCGGAGAACCCATTTAAAAGTTTGACAGCAACGATATGATTGGCTTAAGGAACCTGTGCAGCATCTGGTTGGTTCATTCAAAGTGGACGCCCACCAATCAGCTGATAGAGTAGTCACAGGGAGAAATAGAGACTGAGAGATTTATGAATGAAGAGGAGTGTAAAGAGAGTCTTCCTTTCTGAACTACCCCTTAAGCTCCATTTCAGGATTTCATAACCCCGTCACGCTGTTTTGTATTGGATGAGTATCATCCGGTATCATCTGGAGTCGAGAGCCGGGCTTCCTGGTCGCCGCCACTGCGTCGGACCGGCTACGGTGTTTTCTGCGTTAGTCGCCGAGCCAAATGAGAACTGTGTTCTTAATTTGGATGAGAGATGGTGATCTCTCCCAGGAGAGTGAAATGAACCGTACGACAACTTTCCCATCCGGCACGTCTCGCCGCCACATAACGAGCGGGTAAACACCGGGGAGGGCCGTGGTGTCTTCAGCTGAGGCATCAATAAGGAAACGGCAGGAGGATCACGAGGATTAGGAGGGAAGGTAATTCAATCACGCTCTCCCCCTGAGCAAGGCGTGGAACCCAAATGTAAGAACAGACCTGCTCAGCGGTGAAACCTGAGGACTGGGGTTTGACTTGGCAGCGAGTTGCCCCTGACAAACTTTTTATTTGATTTTTTTCAAAATCCCTTGTTTGCCCTTTTTGTTTTTCATGGATTTCACAAACTGGCAGACAACTTGATTTATCTTGCAGTCTGTCCAAAGCTTGCGATGAGTGCTGGGGATCAGTGGCAGCGGCCCAACGATGTCATAACAAAGCCCGGAGCTGGGTCACCGTGCTGTGTCACTCTCAATGAGCGTGTACATGAATATAATTATTGTTTGAGTATTATTTAAAGATGAGCTGTGAAGTCAAATTCAGTCAGATACGCATCAAGCATCCTGGAGATATACGAGAATAAAACCAGCTATTCATTAGCATGTTAGCGTCGTCTTTGTGAGCACGTTGGCATTGTAGACAGTATTCAAAGATGGAAGACATGACAGCCCCCCCAAAAAGTGAAGCCAATCGCCCCCTGGTGGCTGGCTGCAGAGTATAACCCCGCCCCCTCCACGTTAGCATATGGGACATGGGACAAACAAAAAAAGATGGTTTCTGTCATTTTAGGGAGTTCTGAGTCCAGCATTTCTCCCGGATTAAGCAACATTAAAAGCAACGTAATCCACGTTCAAAATATGTTTCCCTTTAAACTTAATTAACAATGTAGTTATGTTGTATGGGAATGTCATTTTTAAGAAGACAGTCCTGGCTCTGTAGCAGTAAATATTTCAGATGTGTGGCATTTCAAAAAGCAATAAACCTGTTTATGCTTCTGGACCAGGCAGCAGTTGCAAGTCTTCTTCAATACAGCATGATGTTCATTTAGTAAATTATGGTCCATTTAGAGTCAAACAGACCATAAAGCAGGGGATGCTTTAAGGCGGGGCTACAAGGTGATTGACAGGTCGACACTAGAGACGTGCACGGCGTCTCTACGTCTCTCCTCCTCAGTCCAGATATGGTCACTTCCTGTTCATCGGTTGCAAACAAAACAACATGGCGACGGCCGTGTTCCAAGATGGAGACGGCGACTCGAGGCTTCACGACATCAGTCCACAAACCAACGGGTGACGTCACCATGACGACGTCCACTTCTTATACACAGTCTATGATCAGACTGCAAAAAAAACATCACAAAAATGTAACATGTGACGGCTGAAACCTGGACAGCTTCAAGTATCAACCCGTCCACCAGAGGACGCTACACGCTCCACCACTGAGGTTCCACACACACACACAGGACTCGCTCCATGACTCTGTTCCAACATTTAAAACCACAACCACGCCACCACAAACCCCGAGCTGAGCTACGACCACACACACCTCTGACAGTGTGAACTAAAGCTGAACATCGTGAGCTTCATAGAGGACACTAGAAGGGATATTATGGAGATCATATACAGGCACAGATTACATTTGCTCTTCATGCTCATTTTTCATTTCAAGTGACGTTGCATTTTAAGTATTAGTTCCAAAGTAACAACAGAAGTCGGGCTGCACTGTGAGCATGGAGCAGAAACCAGCCGGAGGAGATCTGATGCCTCACTGTGTGGGTCCAGTTTAATTTAGAGGGAAACAACACACTGTTAAAAGCAGACAGTATTGCAGGTGATGTGAAGGCAAACGTCTGCATCCAAAGACTTTTTTTTCCTTTGTTTTTTTTAAACAACATAACAATCATTTTCAGAATGAAGGCATTTGCTGCTAGGATGTGTCTGCAATTTTCTGATTTCGCTTTCAGGCTGTTCTCATCCAGCGTTCGTAGCTATTCCGGCAAACATTTATGTTCTGTAATTTGTAGATATCCCACAAAAATCTATTTGTATGTAATCCACGTACTCTTGAACAAGGAAGTATATTAAAAAAAATGCTAAAAAAACCACAGTGGATCAAACAAATTTGAAAAGAAAAGTCAACATTTATTTGTCACGTAACTTTTCATTACGCCACTTCCACTTTTAACCCAAACTGCCATCTTTTTTTCCAAACCTAACTAAGTTGTTTCTGTTGCCTAAACCTAACTAAGTTGTTTCTGTTGCCTAACTAAGTTGTTTCTGTTGCCTAAACCTAACTAAGTTGTTTCCCGTGAAGACGAGAGTTTATTTTGAAAGAGGCCGTGAGCATTTCACGAGTATTGACACGTGTTGTTGACTTTCTGAGGGAAACGCACAAAAAGTGAGGAGGAACTTTTTTTGTGAGATATTGTACAAACCTGTGCACGAGGAAACAGAAACATTGCAGCTTTACATCTTCAACCAATGAAGCGAGACACGAGGTCTTAACATCCTGTGGTGGGTGGGGGCTGGACGGTCCATGAAACTGGGTGCGCAAAAGTATGATTTTAAAAATGGAACGTTAAGAAACGTTAAACTGGGAATTTGGCTTTTTATTTATTTTTTCTCCATATCTGTTGTTTTGTTTTTGTGTCACGTATTAAAGAAATGTTGACAGCAACATTAATGTAATTCTGAATAATCTGCGAGACCGGTCCAGCAGGACACATCCTTGTTAAGGGAGAGGCTCTAACCCCCCCCCCTCCCCCTAATCCCCCGTCCCCCCAACAAAGCTTCCCGGTGCAGAAATAAAGAGAAAAAGGAACGTCAACTGACTGACATGTGAAATTGCCTCGGAACATTTATTCCAGCAATTGGCAACACCAAGGGTGTTGTTCGCTTCCACAAATGACGCCGTTTTATGCAAACCGTGGGGCCGATTGTTCTCTCTGCGTGTGTGAGTGCAATCACATTTACATTCCAGTCATTTAGTGTGCACTCGCACGGCGTTCCACAGAGCGCCGTCGTCAAGCGCAGGTGAGCAAAAAAAAGAAAAAAAAGCACATCGTTACAGTTGAGGCCGAGACGAGAAGGAAACAGTCGGAATAAGAATGAAGCCGGCGGATACAACGGCCCACGTGCCGCTCCGAGGGGCTCGGGCCTCGGTGCAGCGTGTCTCAGCCATTATTACAGAAGCATAAATTCAGAGTAAGCACCGCTCACGTCAGGGAACGCCGCCATTTGTCTGTACTGTCACACCGCCGCTGACCTTCTGTGAAATATGTTTGGATCATGAATCATGAAAACGCCATTTTCATACCATTTATTGTCACTACAGCCAATCTACAAGTCCATCTGCCTCTCGATAGCGTAGAATTTCTTGTTGAAAACGTAAACTTAAAGGGACAGTATGTTTGATTTGGTGCCATCTAGTGGTGTAGTTGCAGACTACACATATAACCTCGTATGATATCTTACAGAAAAGTTACTCATTTTTCGTGCGTTTTCCTACAAAAACGTCCAGCAACACGTGTCGACTTCCGCTCAGAACTACTTCGGGTAGGTTTAGGAAAAGATGGAACGGGTTAAAATAACTAGGTGGTGCTTACGTACGGATGTTGAGGTCTCCTGAGTGAAAGAGCGGTTTGTGTTTGTTTCATTACGTTTTCATTCGTGAGAAAGCCGCTGCTGAACCATCCGATGACCTCCTCTTTGAGTTGTGATGTATTAAATAAAAAGCTCGGCAGCGGCTTTATTTACATATGACTCACTCTGATATCACTCTCAGCAGAGCCGCTGGGAAATCCAGAAGAAAGTTATTAATTCAGATTTTCCAATATCATGCCATTTGTCAGTGTATATATATCCTGCATGTACATACGTGGACATATATAAGTAGATATAAGTAGAGAATAAAGTCGTAGTGATTATTACATTGTCACATTTCAGACAGCCTTGAAAAGATCAGGTCTGGGGAAAGGGGGGTGGGGGGGGGGGGGCTGCATCTCTGACATGATATACTTGTTTGGCTGTGTACCTGATTTTCTGGATGGTTCCACTGCAGAGAACCAAAGTGACAATGATCGAAAACACACACACACACACACACACACACACACACACACACACACACACACACACACACACACACACACACAAACGTGTCCGCCGTCTGCATGGAGCCGAGCCATGTGATGACGGCTGTGATCTATAATTAATTTGCAACTGTAGGAATGTAACGCGGAAGATAAATCGCTTTAATACCAGGGGAAATATATAAATAAAAGAAGAGAGGGAATAAGATAATATTGCGTGGAGACGGAGGGGGCAGATGGGGTGGAGAGAGGGGGGGATTGGGGGGGCGAGAGAAGAGCGAGACAGGAAGTGGGGTGTGGAAGCATTGGCGCACAAAATTGATGGCATACTAAAATCGGCGGGGCTGCATTCTGCGAGTCGGGCTTTTGTCTCCACGATGAGTTCAAATACATCCGGACGAAGGCTTTTTAAATATTAGTACTCCCCAAAACACTTGGAAACAGACAATATGTTCAACAATCAACATGATTTTTGCCTTCAAGGAAACCTCATATGAATAATATTACACTTTTTACACTGTTGCTTTGCTTCAGATCTGCTGAACGAGGCTAAATACGTCCTCGCCCCCCAAATCATGCAGATGATGACCGAAACCCTCAAAGACTCTCAGCGACCCGTTCTCTCACTCAGTGAAGACGGGGCTCGCTCCCTAGCTCCTTGAAGGCCTCACAAAGTCCACACTTTTTCGTTGTTAGCTGCACAGATCGTGGGAGGGGGGCTGGGGGGGGGGGCTGCATTCATGGGAAACCTCAAGAGAACCCAACATCTCTGCCTGGTTTTGTTCTCGTCATCATTATCTCAATGATGCTTACATATTCTATCCCTCTCCTGTCCTCCCTCATTTCTTTCTTTCCCTCAGTCCCTCCATCCTTCCCCCCTCATTGTTCCTTTATTTCTTCTACTCCCCTTTGCCAGCTCTCTTCTCCGCTGCCGTCCTGCTTTGCTTGCTTTGTCGTCATTATCAGCGGTATTATTAGCATGCGGGCCCTGAGGGTGGCAGTCTGCAAAAAAACAACAGATGCTGAATTCTCAGACGCACAGCGAAGAGACACGACGTTGGTTCGCACTCCGGCGGAATCCGCTCGCCACGACTCGGCAGAAACGGGAAACGGGACGCTCCAAATGGAGCCGGATGGGATTCGAGCATGTGGAGAACCTCAAGCTCACTACGGCATTCTGAAGCGTCCCCCCTCCCCCCCAATCCCTCCATCTCTTTCAATCTCTGCCTCGCTCCCTTCATCCTCACTTCTTCCTCTCACAAGCCTCCCTGACCCAGTTGCATATGCTCATCTCAGCAGAGCGCGTTGCAACTTTTAATCATGGCAACTCTTGGTTTGCAGTGAACACGCGTTGACCGTGGCTATCAGGGCCACACAGGTGGCTCCCTGGACACGAGGCCACTGGGCCCGTCGCTGCACGTCAAACTGAAGCCGAACAACAACTCATCACAACAAGAAGAAGAAGAAGAAGAAGAAGAACCTTCACTCTGCCAAAAACAAGATGTCTGCCAACGGGTTTTCAATTCGCTGCAAAACTCACGAAGAGAAACGCGATAGCATCTGGCGATGATGCTCGTTAACTATTAGTTTGTAAGTGTATCGCGCTAAAATGACATTCTGTACTCAAATTGAATAATGAAAGCAGAAGAATTGGTCAAGAACACAGACTGTATACACGAAGTCACCCGTTGTCAAGGTGACGTCACACGTTGGTTTGTGGACTGACGTTATGAAGCCTCGAGCCTCGATCCCTGACTTTTTTTTTTTATGTAATAAACGTAAGTTACCATATTTGTAATGCGGAGGCGTCTCAGAACATCTCTAGTTAGTTGGGCAAATTTCTTCTTCTGTATATTTTAAACACCCAGTTTCCAGAACAGTTGTGAGAAACACTCTCAGATTGGGCTTTTTAGAAATAATTCACTTGCATGTGCACAGCACATTGCACTTGCACAGCATGTTACCTCTCCAACGTATATTGCACTCAACTCTCGAGTTTAATATTCACTTTTGTCCCCAACAGCAGTTTGTTCCCCTCAGACTCACAATCAGGCAAACAAGCGCAGACACAGCGGGCTTCCCTTCACCGCCTTCAAAAACCCCCCAAAAAACGCTGAATGCTGCATGAAACAAATTACATGAATAAAAATGTTTCGCCTTTTGTGAGGCACTTCACCTGAACCTCTCGCCGTGCCGGGACGCATTAGTGGCAAAGACTTGTGCCGCGGGGCGAGCTTGGCACGCAAAAACGAGCGTTGGCACCGAGTGTTCGGCGGCTCAATGATGCGGCGCTGCGACCGGAACGGAAAGGGTTCTGTCATCCTGTCAGCCCCAGTTCGACATCACCGCCCAGGCGGCGCCGACCACCTCAGCACCACCCGCACACCTGAAAGCACGAGCCCCGTGCACGCGAGGCGTCGGAACGCTGTTGTCTTTGTCGGTCTTTGAAGAAAGAAAACATGTTCGGGCGTCAGAAATGAATATTGCATTTTGATGTGTGCTTGTGCGGTACTCCGGGGAGTTTGGCTTTCTCTGTTTTCAGTACCTCTGCGGCACTTGTTGTAAATTTCTTCTTTGCGTCTTTTCGGCGTTATTTTCCCTCTCGGTAACATCCACACAAACAGAGATTTCCAATTCTGAAAAGATGTTGTTGTTGTTGTTGTTGACAGCTGGGAAGCTGCAGCGGAGACGGCACGTACGATTTCTTCTTCTTTTTCTTTTTAGGCACATGACAATTAAGTAATGGCTTGTCCACGAGTGGAACCTGCTATTAGAGTCTCCTTCTTGTCATAGTCGTCCAGCTGGAGACAGGGAGTCAGGAGGAGGAGGAGGAAGAGGAGGAGGAGGAGGAGAGCGGCTGGTAGAGGAAGACACGGCCCACAACAGAGATTGTGAAGCAGTCACAATAACTTTAATTACAACCAAATATAAACATCAGGATCCGCGTTAGCAGCTCTGTGAGGCTCGACATTTGTTCTAATCAGCAGGAAACACAAAGTAGAGCCGAGGCCGATGGGCACGGCCTGACTTCTAAAGGTGGTTGGGTCATAAATCAAAGTATTGTCGGCACCTTTTCTGATGTGCCATTAAGTGCTGCAGTAAAAAACACGAAAAAAACCCATCAAATTAAGATAAAAACATGTAAAGAAATTCATGGGCGCGTGTTCATGCACCGCCGTTGCCATCGGACACCGTGTACATAGTGTACTGTGATGCTGGATCGCATATAACAGTAAAACCAGAACCAGGACTGAGCGGGAATCGGGTTCTCGGAAACACTACCACTTTTGTCCACAGGGGCCGCCAAAGTCAACACAAAATGAAACGCCCTCGTTGTAGCTCTCACCTTTTCCACTGATACCTCACATCTGGGAAATAAAACGGTAGCCGCTCACTTCGGTTACAATATGGAGAAATGCTTTTCAAAACACATGTTGCATTTCTTCAGCGATCTGTACGCTGATAGAAGAAGTCTGTATTGAAAACTGAGCATTTGATTTACTGTTCAGCACTTTGTGTGTAACGATAGCTTTCTGTTTTAAAAAGGTAAGAATGTACCGAGTCAGTTTGGATCTCCACTTTAGGAGTTTCGCACGGTGAACTACAGAAAATCAATGAGAGAGACAATATTTTACCTCAGAATGTGAGCTAATGAATGGACCGTCAAGCCTCCAAATTAATCTGCCTTCCCACACCCAGATTATCGGATATGAAATCAGAGCCCATTGCTTCCGTTTGGTCGGAGCTACAGAACATTTAAATGGAGAAGAGCTCGCTTCAGCTCCCCTCTGATCAACCTGCCTCGCCGACGCTGTCGTGAGCTGCTAATTGAATGAATACATGACACTTGTGTCTATATCTGTCTGTTGCCATGTGTACACCTGTATGTTTTTTTTTTTTTTTTTTTTTTTGCTGTGCACCGGCTGTGAAAGCGAGTATCCCTCGGGGACAATAAATCTAAAACTAAGTAAAAAAAAAGCGCTTTTGGATTAGACGTCGTCCTCTGACACATCACATGTCCTCACCTTTTAATTGGACTGTCACGCCTCCGACCGCCCACCCGCGGGCGCGCGGGGCCGCGATGTGCCGCTGTCGCTGCTGGACGGGTGCCCGGCCGCGTTACCTCACAGCTTGACTTAGAGCAGAGGCCGAATAATTATCTCAGGGAATTATAGAAAAAAAAAATCCATTTCCCATCTGCTTCTCGCCGTGAAGTCGAGGTGGCTGAGGGGATACACGCTTATTGTGAGGCTGCACCCGTAAACACACTTGGACACGAACCTGAGTTACCGATAATCGTCCTCCTGTCAAATCAGCGTCTCACAATTTCTCTCGATTCATGAGACGTCTCATCCGGTTTCATTTCAGCGGGTCTCGTAACAAGGCGACACTAACGCCATTCTTCTTCGTGTCCGTTTTCACAAGTTGGTTTGTGGACTGCCGGTTTGAGGCCTCGAGTGTGAAGATTTGGCCATCCAAACATGGAAGTTACCATGTTTGGCTTTATTTGACTCCAAATGGACCATAATGTAATAAATGAACATCATGCTGTATTGAAGAAGACTTGAAACTAGAGATTGAGACATAAACTCATGTTTACAATGTTTACTGAGGGAATAAATCAAGAGAGAAGTAGAGTCATTTTCTATAGACTTCTATACAACCAGAGGAGTCGCCCCCTGGTGGTCAGGAGAGAGAGTTTTAAAACACTCAGGGATGGACAGGGAATGAAAAATGGCGCTGGACCAGACTCCATGTCAACAAGATTGAGTGACTGACTGAGCAATATTCAGTAATCTTGTTTCATCTACTTGAGTAAAATAGATGTCAAACAGGGTTATGTTCGATGGACTTTGCAAATGCCGGACAAATTAAGCCGAATAAAGCTTCACTTCCTGTCGGCCCCTTCTTTACAATAGAAACCCGTCTGCAATCGCCATTTTTCACACTTTTGTTTGGGGTGGAAACCAAAAAACATATCTCAGTCCCCAGAATTCTGCCTCTTAAAAGAACCAACCTACAAAGTACATTAACTAAATAGTATAATCTTATTAAATGTATCTATTTCTCATCCTGAATTTCTTTCTCCTTACGCTGGTGATTTTCACTCCCATCCTCCACATCAGCACACTCTTGCACACACTCTTGTGTCTATTTGAGGAAACAGTGTGTGTGTGTGTGTGTGTGTGTGTGTGTGTGTGTGTGTGTGTGTGTGTGTGTGTGTGTGTGTGTGTGTGTTCTAACCATGTGATTCTGTGAGAGAAAGCGTGGATCTTCTGACTCAAAGTGGTTTGTCTCTTTCAGCAGACTGCAGTCCGTCTGTGAAACATAACAAGTCAACATAATACTTTTGTGTTCCGCTCAATTATTTTCGGTGTCACTGTTTCTCTGCTTCTCTCTCTCTCTCTCTCTCTCTCTCTCTCTCTCTCTCTCTCTCTCTCTCTCTCTCTCTCTCTCTCTCTCTGTGTGTTAACCAGCGACTCATAGTGAAAAGCTTCTAGTTTTGATGATTAGGAAATGCATGGCAGCAGAATATATCCTGGAGGCTTGAAGGAGTGGGGAAAAAGAGGTATTAACATCTGGCCCGGTGCAGTGCTTTGTGGGTAATTCACTGTTATGGCTGTCAGCGCAGACCGGACCTCACAGTTGACTCAAAACCAAGTGCTATTTCGTGGGTCTGCAGTATAATTCTCTTATCGAGGGTGGCTCATGGGAGTTGAGTGTCGGGATGACGCCTCGTTGCAGAGAGACACAGATTGATGTAACTGTGTGTCTTAAAGTTACGGCTGAACAGGAACTTGACCTGTAGAGCTTCAAATTAAAAGCATAACTCTCAGTTGTCAGGGTTATCTACGCTCTTAAAAGCAGTTTATGCTACTGGCTCTTTTAGATAATGAAATTGCCGCCATTCAAATATTACATCCAAGGAGAGATAAGTACTTTACTTAATGTAGATGACTTGAACAGTTTTTTAGCAACAAATCCCCCGAGCTAGGTTTAATTAATATGTATAAGAGAATATTTGCAAAGCTTTTTCGTGTGAGTTTACTCGCCGGACTATTTGTGGTTATTTTGCTTTTTCGCACTACACGCGCCGCCGGAGAGGGGGCATGGCTTATCTCTGGAGAGGGGGCGTGGCTTATATCTGGAGAGGGGGCATGGCTTATCTCTGGAGAGGGGGCGTGGCTTATCTCCGTGGAAATAGTTCCTTTCTACCATCCACCGTGGAAGAAATAACCACTATTTCTGCTTTGTACATGTTGTGGAAGTCCCACAAACGTTGGAACATCAAACACCCTCATGTCTGGGTTCATAATATATATTATATTATATTATTTGCGTATGGAGGAAGCCGCTTCCAGTCTATCAACTTCTCCTCCATAGTTTCTGATTCAACAACAGCAGGACGTCAGTGATGACGGGCGGAGCTTCTCAACGCTGATTGGCTTTCGCAAGACTCAGCGTCATGCAAATTTTTCGCCCGAGTTCAAATATTTAAACTCGCGCGAATGAAGCGAATTATTCGCTTCAAGTCATTCACTCGAATGGCAGGGTTTGCAAATCTCAGTGGAACGTCCCGAACGTGGTGAAAGAAATGCAAGCCGACTCTTTTGCTGCGAGGGCATCAACCCCCGAAGAGAGCCAACGCAACCTCAACAGAGGGACTCTCCAGGTCCATGTGGTATTAGTGAGCAACTTATCCTCGTACAACGGCTCGCATGGAAACTTAAAAAAAGTTACTCCTTGTTTTCCGTGTGTTTTCCTAATTCCCGTTTGTTATGTTTAATACAGTAATTTTCAAAAAGAAAACTAAAGTTAGGTTCAGGCGACAAAACGACTTAGTTAGGTTCAAAATCCAGCATTTTCTCATCATAGTTAAATTACACTGCCGTCATCCCAAATCTGGCTTGTTCTTATTTTTCCACAATATTTCAAATTGTTTAAAGGGTTTTTAGACACAGACAGATACACATTTCATAAAGAAAAATGCACCGCTCTGTGAGCTACATGTCCCGTCTTGTCCTTTGGGGAAACAGCCGCGTACCATCGTGTCCCTCGTCGGCCTCTGGCTCGACTCTCTCTCGTCCAACCAAACATAGAAATGACAAATTTGAATAAAAGCTTAATTGAAGCCCTCTCGCTGAGCGGTACCTGCTCCAGATGTGAATCGTGTGAGTCATCGTTAATGTTTTTTGCTGTATTACTGAAATTAATAGTGATGAAATGTTTTACTCCACCATCTGGCAGGCTGATAGGTCATGCATCAAAAGCAGCGGGGGGGGGGGGGGCTCATTAAAAAAGCTGCTATAAGGAAAGTAATGTATGAATTCATTTGACAGTGACATTTATGTTCGAGAACGTCCAATCGAGGTTCGTGTCTTTTACTTTTATGTACTTCTGAAATGTCCCAAGCGTGGGACGTCAGGATACATATTCATATCTATTCATATGACTCAGTTTGAAAAACTTAACATGAATGTCTCTCTCCAGAAGTCATGACTGGGATAATCCCTTAAACCGTATTTTGAACATGATTTCTGGAAAGAGGCATTGCTGTTTAAATGTTTCCAATGTATTTATTTATTTATTTTAGCACTCTGAGCACCACAAGCCAAGTGCTATATATATATATATATATATATATATATATATATATATATACCCATTTTATTGGCTAGAAGGCAGACATCTCCAACGCTCAGCAGCCAACACCAAAACAGTCTTGATTGATAAATCAATAACAGAGACCTCCATCCTGCCCGGCTCTCTGCTGAATCAGCAAACTTTCTGTTGCTGCCGTTACACTGGTTCGACCCAAGTAAGGAAAAATAGGGACAAATGCTCGGATGTGCCGAAATAGAGTCCAAAAACACTGCAGTTCCTTAAAATGGCCACTTGAGGCTCGCTCCAAAAGATACTTTCTTTTCAAAAGACCTCCATGTTCAAATGTCCGACTTCACAGCAGACGGCGTTATGGTCTCTGGAGCTAATATCCCCGTATTTTTATATACATTTAACCTAAACTAAAATCAATGAACTCTCTAGTTTGTTGCCTGCTGGGATCTGTAACCAAGCAGGTAATTGGATCAGATGAAAACAGCGCAACTGACCAATCAGATCATTGTAAAAGTGGACTTAACACTAAAGCAGGATCCAATCAGAACGAAGGTACTGAATCTACAGCAAAGTGACAAGTGAGAGTAACACAGCAACACTCTTAGTTTAAAAGTATTTCATTTAATGGCCATGATTATTCAATTAGAGATATTAGAAGAAAACAATGTACAGACAGCTGACCACTCCAGGTTTAAAAGGAGACCTCTATCAGACACATATTTGTCCACACTGCGTTTTGATCCTATTTTCATTTTATTTTTTTGGGAGTCCTGACTGCGGTTGCTTTCACACTCTTATTCTTTTATTGCAGTGAATTTGTGACTATCAAACCTGTTTAGACTCAACAAGATGAAAATTGGAGACAAAACTTAAAAGCCGCTGTCGCCTTTTTCTTTAACCAGAAGATAATTTAAATGCAACATTTCTGTCTGTAGTTTGTCCTCTCTGCTTTTAAAAAATGACTTATTTTTCTTATAACCGTTTTTGTTGATAAAAGTTCACCAAAATGTCACTATGGGAAGTAAATTATTTATATATATATCCTCTTCTATATTAAACAATAAAAAACAATGTACCTTTAATTGCAAATTAACTTCTAAATAACAATAAAGACTATTTAAACACAATGAACGTTTATGTACATTGTCACGGTGCACTCTTATTTTGAAATAAAGGCAGAATGAGTAGAGAGTTGGAACCAAGAAATCATAGTTTATTGGTTATATATGTAAATATAATGTTTTTTATTATTATTATTAATTAATTTTATTGACATGAATCAACTAAAATGGTACTGTAGAAAGGTTCAAATGAAATGGAGCTAATATTAAAATGTATAAATATATATAAAAGGCTACCAGTGGCTCAGAGGTTGAGCGGGTTTTCTTCCGGTTCGATCCCCGGTTCCTCCAGTCCACTTAACCCGAAGTATGCGTGGCTGTGAAAGCCGAGTTGGTCCTGAGGAGCAGCACCGGGCATGGTAGCCACTACGTGAATGGCGTGTCGTGTTCCAGCCCTTGGAGTGGTCGGAACCCTAGAAGTATGATTTAATTTAACGTTTACCACTGACGGAGTGCTTCAGTTCATCCCAAAATCTCTTGTTTGAGATATCGGAAGATTTTAATTATGTAACACATATTAAACCGGACTCTCAGGAATGTACAAGTCTTACGAGACTGAATAGAAATGATGATTAACAATATCAGAAATTGTTTCTTGCAGACGGACGTACAGACTCTCCTGCTCTCTCCGACTTTAAAGTCAATTGGGGAAATAACGGATCACGAAAAGACAAATCGCTCTAATAAACTGAGCTGTTACATAACATATATTTTTTAACCAGATGATGAATCAGACAACAAAGGTCTTCACCCTGCTATGAAACTCCAGCGGGGGTTGAGCTGTATCGGATCAGTCCAATCAAATCACTGATATCCAATGAGGGAGGGGAGGGGTCGGGGGGCGTGTCAGCAGAAATAAGAGCTTTGGGACGGCCTTCGAGACGGCGGACCAGAACGGCTTCCGGTTCGAGCGAGGAGCGAGGACGAATCAAATACGAGCCTCGGGATGAACCCCGTGCTCCTGGTGGCTACCCGGCTAACTGCCGATGTCGAGAGGCTGCAGTTCTGCAGGTGTGGATTTAAGAATTTTAAGCAGCTTCAAACAACCAAAGTCCCAAATCCGTTCAGTTGATAATCTCCTTCATATTTCTATGTTATATAAATACAGTAGAACTGAACCAGTCGACGATAAGACCGTAAAGCACCGAGATCTTTGTGGTAAAGATGCAAATCTGACTTTAGGACTCGATCGCAAAGTGCAGGAATCCATTAAAATACAGAAAGGATTTGAAGAAGGGTTCGTTAATAACAACACAGACCTTTGTCACCGACGGCTGTCAGCTAGATTTTAATGTTCATAAATGCAGGAAGAAGAACTTCCTGTATTTCCATACACAACTACTTAACATCTCTTAAAGCTCTCTTGCTGTTTTCCCTCAACATCCTCCGCCCCTGAATGTTCTGACTGAGCGCTACGTTCTCATGCAGCATAGTTACACTGAACAATAACACGAGGCCGCGGCTTAATGTGTGCAGCTGCAGCAATTAGAGCCACATGTGGTCAAACACGGCTTACTGCAGCTATGTCATTTGTACTTATGTACAGTTTTCGCAGCAGCAGCTCCCCGTGCAGACACATCTATCTGTTTGCTTCACACAGCCGGATCTGCACTAACAGTTGCGGGTGACCTTTAACTCCACCAGTGAGATGAACTACACCTCTGCCTCCACCCGGTCTCCTGACGCACACCGAGCGCTCGCAGCCGAACACACAGCTGCTGGTGAACGGTGCTTCATCATCACTGTGACGCCGATCATTACTGGATGTTATCTTTGCGGATCTACAGACACAATTATTGGTGCAGAGGGGAAATGAGGACACAGGCACAAAATGTTTGCGGCCCATATTTGCTGTACATTTTAGGCAAATTTGCTCCTCTGAAATGATGCCGACTCATGAAATGATGCCGACTCATCTATTCGCGGCTCCTGTTTGCAGTGTGCCGATGGACGTGCGGACAACTATCACCGGATTACTCTGAAACTGAGGAAAAAGTTAAAAACACGAGGATTCTCAGGCAAGTTCTGCAGCGTCACATGTGCGAGTCAGATTTGACTGATTTATGAGAATAAGTGTGAATTTTCTTCTTTTTTTTATGTAAATTGAGTTGATTTGGCGATAAGTTTGAAAGTATCTTGGTCTCCTCCGTGACCTCTGTATCTCTGCTGCAAACAGCAGCCAAACTACAATAATTTCCTGTTGATTTTAGAAGTCCAGTTTTACCTCACAGAGTATCTTTACCTCCCATCATGGCTGATTAGAAACATGTTATAGCATTAAAATGATATTTTCCCAAGCCCTTCTAAAACATTTTCCCTACATAAATATTAGAGGTAGAGCTGCCACTCCCATCTTCTGCGAGGCAAAATCACAGTTTTTGTGACCGGAGTCCGGTGGGTTTGAAGAGAGCGATATACCTGCTTTAGTTCTCCGTAGGAAAGGGCTGTCGGGTGGCAAGGTAAAGCGGTGAAGATATTCTAAATATAGCGTACACTTCAACTTATATTGATGTTTTTTAAGGCGGCTTCAATAAATCTTTGTGCCGCTCCGGTCCACAGCTGCTTCACCTTCCCAACAGGGAACAGAAGCTGAACACTGCATTGACAAATAACGTCATTTTACCTCTGAGAACACAGAAGTGTACAAACAAAATCAGCACTAACCCGTCCAGTTATTTTCTTAGCACTGCTAACACTGACTCAGCTAGAGCTAGCATTCACATTAGTCCAAACCTTAATAATTAGCTTATTTTGGTGAGTTTTTGCTATAAGCGGAGTGTGCGTTTCCATTTGAAGAACCCTGAATAGAACGCAGATGGACCCGCCCATGAAATGTTTTATATGAGAACAACCAACTTGTCATGGTGTCTTCGTGTTGCTGCTGTAATTTAAACAACAAAACAAACAATTAAAATAATTGGACAAATATTATTTAAATATAACACTAATTGGAATTCATTTCATGTGAGCCTTGAAAAAAAAAAAAGAAGAGAAAAAAAAACATAAAATATACACACTAAATATAACAGTACAAGAAATCTTTCCAAGAATTTGAGTTGACACTTTTTTTTTTTCATCGCACATCGGTTGCGTGGGCAGAAATCAAAGTTTGAGTTGGCACAGTGAGAATAAATGGGCCGTCAGGTTCTGAAACATTCCTTCTGCAAAATAATGTAAACTAAGCAGCAGCTGAAAAGCTCATTTTTATCTGCCGTCCCAGCAGGTCACAATTAAACATGCACACAGTGACAAAACAAACACAGTTCACCATCACCCACAGCGGAGCATCCAACGCGCTCCGCGTCAGCAGCACACGGTGTCACACACAGCGAGAGGTTTGTTTACCAAGCCACTTTGTGCTTTCACAGAGTTTAGTAGCCTTTAGCAAACTTTCCAATTTAGCTTTAAAGCTAACGTAGCCGCTGCCACACACAAACATAATTATCATCAGCACCCAAAGAAGTCCCGTTTTTTTTCTCCCCTCTCCCCCGGAGCTCGGCCTGGCTGCTCGTGCGCTGCACATGAAAGCCCACGAAAACACGTTTCACCTCCTCGGCTCAGCAGACGTTCCTCTCACGTGACGACGCACGTGTTTCATGTCGCAGGCAAAGAAACGACCCTCCGGTTTCGGGAGAGGATATCTGCGGGGATGTGAACGAATGAGGCCTCTCCGCTCCTGTTGTCTGGCCGTTGACGTTCCTCCGCGCTCTTTCCTCGTCCACTTGATCTCCCTTTGGTCTGTTCGTGGCTCTCGTTGCCACGCGGGGCCGTTTGCCGCCTCGCACGGCGACCGAGCCTTTCACCGCCGATGATCCCCGTAGAGACGGGATAGACGGCGCTAACCCGCGTAGCAAAGTGGGCTGCCAGCGGTGCGGGCCTCGATGGACTCGGGGTAGACCAGCAGGATTAACATCCAGTACACGCTGTCCTTTTGTAGGAAACCGTCAGAGACTCGGAGCGGCTCTCACGGCACATTGTGTCGATGTGCTGTTGGTTGAATGTTCTAGGTGTCGGGATGAGAAACAGAAATGTAGTCAGAGGAGCAAGTGAGGCTCGGATGGTTGAGTGGATTGAACGAGAAATTATAGTAGAGAGCAACGGAGCAAACGGTTAATAAGTTCATAAAATGTGCAGGTTTGGAAGAAGGATTACGAAACCAGTAATAAAAAAAAAAATGACTCCTTCATGAGTAAAAGTCCTGCATTCAAAATCATACTTAAAGCTACTATGAGGAAATAAAATTTTGAGCTGAGCTCTCCTCCTACCTCCGGATCTGGGTCTGTCTACGGTGGACCGGTCTCTGCTGGATCTGGGTCTGTCTACGGTGGACCGGTCTCTGCTGGATCTGGGTCTGTCCACGGTGGACCGGTCTCTGCTGGATCTGGGTCTGTTCACGGTGGACCGGTCTCTGCTAGATCTGGGTCTGTCCACGGTGGACCGGTCTCTGCTGGATCTGGGTCTGTCCACGGTGGACCGGTCTCTGCTAGATCTGGGTCTGTCCACGGTGGACCGGTCTCTGCTGGATCTGGGTCTGTTCACGGTGGACCGGTCTCTGCTAGATCTGGGTCTGTTCACGGTGGACCGGTCTCTGCTGGATCTGGGTCTGTCCACGGTGGACCGGTCTCTGCTGGATCTGGGTCTGTTCACGGTGGACCGGTCTCTGCTAGATCTGGGTCTGTTCACGGTGGACCGGTCTCTGCTAGATCTGGGTCTGTCCACGGTGGACCGGTCTCTGCTGGATCTGGGTCTGTTCACGGTGGACCGGTCTCTGCTAGATCTGGGTCTGTCCACGGTGGACTGGCCTCTGCTGGAGTCTGAGCTGAAGGAGGTTCTGGTGAACCTGCATGATATCATCTGAAATAGCTAATCTTCTAGCTTATAATGTTGTTTTACCAATTTAGGTTATACAGAGGCATCAGTATTACATTGACTGTTCCGTAACCCCCTAAAAGATCCTCACACTATCGTTAAGTGAGAGTACAGGTTTTTTCCACTAATGCCTGTGGAACCGGAGGAGGGTGCTACACTTCAGTGATGACGCTGTCTAACCTGTGGGCCACGCTCACATCCACAAACATGTGTGGACGGTCTGTGTCAACAAAGGAGCTCTGATAGCAAGTCTCTCTCGGAGGGAGAGAGACTTCCTACTCTGCGAGACATCACTTATATCTTTACATAGACAAAAGTTGTTTGCTGCTCCTTTTAAACCTGCAACAACCGATTGCAATATCAACATATCATCACCTGTTATGTTGAACTTGTTGGCAAACAGCTGCTCATTTCCACATCCGGTACTTACAGAGAAACATCATTTTTGATTCTCTCTTTTAGCTCTGTTTTTGGTCTCCACCACCAACTCCTGAGGTAATGAGTCTCATCAGCTGTTAAATGTTTCACCAGCATCTATTTATCTTCTGAAAACATGTCTGTCAATAATTGAGTCCTTAAATCTAACTCTTCAGTTTCAATCTGGTTGTTGAAGAACAAACACGTCCTTTTGCACTTTTCAAAATAAAACTTTAAGGTCTTAATCTCAGACAAAAATCTCTTCATAAGAGTGAGTTGTTTTCCCTGACAAATGCATTGTTTCAGAATATTACCATGAAAACAAAAACAGTAAAAGTCATAAAAATAGATACAATATACAATACAGTATTTCTCTCTGAAATTTTAGTTGAGTAAAAGTATGAAGTATTAGTTTTTTTTTGTTCTTTTGCCTCGTTTTTGTCTCGTACTCCAGCTGCATTTGTTCCATCTGTACTTGTGATGAACAAAAGGTATATAGTGGTGCAAAATGAGTCCTCAGCATTTCCCTGCAGTATTTCTGAAGTTGGAGGTTTCCTGTTTAGGCTGGTTGTGTTGTTTACACAGAAGTTTGGGAAAGTGCTCTATACAAACAAAGTTTAAAGTTTTCCTTATTGCTGTCCCCGATGCCCCCCTCCAGTTAATGCTCTGGAGCCTCTATCCGGGGGATTCTTTACTGGGCATCGTGGGCGAGACAAATGGAGAGGGTTTTAATCTTTAAAGAGCCAAGCATGCAGCCTGAAGCCATAAAAAAAAGAAAGAAAAAAAACAACTCTGGCACCATCCAGGCTGCAGCAGGAGAAAGTGATGACCCACCGCCTCTACACATTCTAAAACAAACAGCATTGTAATAATCTTCTCGCTGAGGCTCTGCACACGATTGTCCTCTGAGTAACTCCACACAACACGTTTGGGGTAAAGAGTCTGAACCAAGAGGACCCCAGGAGTAGTCAGTGATGGGAGGAGAGCTCCACTCGTTCACTTTGGCAAAAAGATTACAGGTGTCAGGTGCTTCAGACAGGATGAAATCTCCTCCTCTTAATGTGATGTTTGCCCTTTCTGGAGCTTCCTGTCTGGCTCCGAACCCTCCACGCTCAGAGAGGGACTCGTACAGTTGTTGAGTAGTTGTTCACGAGGTTCAGAAGTGGAGGAGTGAGTGGGTGCTCAGTTGAGGTTCAACATCGCTCATCATCCAAAGATCTCCCCAGTGCGCTGCCTGGTCCGGCTGACTGGTCCGGCTGCCTGTCTTCTCACTGGCTCACTGTTTTTTTTCCACATTAGTGTCTCAGGATGTTCACACCTGTAGTGGAGTCCATTTCGTCCGGACCAAGAGGGGTCAAAGATCCATGGATGACGTTTCTTCTTGACACAGATCAAGATCACGTATCGGTAACCGGGACTGCTTTTTGGCAATACTGGATTTCCTGAATATTTCCACCAATGTGATGAAGAACTCTGACGTTTGCAGATATGTACTTCACTAAAAAAAAACAATTAGTTCAACATCATTAATATCAGTACTACTTTATTCCCCAAAGATGTTTCTCAGGTTATTCGGGAACACCATATCTTTTATGAGTTGTGGAAAAAGGCAACGGAAAAATGTCACTCGAAGAATATTACTTGTGGTTCACGTAGCGGAAAACACCAAGGAGCATTACTCGAGGTTCACGTAGTAAGTCCATGTAGCCGTGTGGCGATCGACAGTTATGATCCACTTGACGACAAGTGAGACTTGATTTCCCTGGATGCTGCACGGCCAGTCGGTGATGCCCTCTTGGCATTTAATGTTAGTCGAGGTGTGCGAGTGAGTGTGTGTGTGTGTGTGTGTGTGTGTGTCGCTGTGTGCGCTCCAGCAGTTTATCAATATCGCTCACAGTTGGTAACAGTTAAAAGGCTGTACTGAAGTGAGAGTTGGTGAACTCTGGGAAGATGGACGCGCATTAAACTATATTTGGATTCTGTGTACACAAAGACAGAAATAATGCAGACGTCACCTCTGCTTCACTCGGCAACCTCCGGTTCTGTCGAGTGAAGCAGAGGCAGAAGTGTCTTAAAACTTGCATTCTCTCTCCTGACCACTAGGGGGTGACTCCTCTGGTTGTATAGAAGTCAAAGCTTCATGTTAAAGCTGCATTCTCTCTCCTGACCACCAGGGGGCGACTCCTCTGGTTGTATAAAAGTCTATAGAAAATGACTCTACTTCTCTCTTGATTTATTCCCTCAGTAAACATTGTAAACATGAGTTTGTCTCAATCTCTAGTTTCAAGTCTTCTTCAATACAGCATGATGTTCATTTCGTAAATTATGGTCCATTTAGAGTCAAACAGACCATAAAGCAGGAGGTGCTTTAGGGCGGGGCTACAAGGTGATTGACAGGTCGCTGCCTCTACAAGAGCTGTATACTGCGTCTCTATGTCACTCCTCCGCATTCCAAATATGGTAACTTCCGTTCATTGGCTGCAAAAAAAAAACAACATGGCAACGGCCGTAATCCAAGATGGTGACGGCAAAATCGGCGAACTCAAGGCTTCAAAACGGCAGTCCACAAACCAACGGGTGGCGTCGTCATGACTACCTCCGCCTCTTATATACATCTATGATGCAAACACATTTTATCAGATTTGTAAAGATTTGAGTACACATGTTTCTGTTTTATGGATCTCAAGAATGGGTTTGACTGCAGCTCTTCTGCACCCCTAAAACAAAAGAGCAACAACCCTTTGACTTTTAATCCAATCACACTGTCAGACTATTTTTAGGCTTGACTTTAACATTTTATCATAAATCTTCCAAGACACTTTTTCATAACTCATTCAGTCACTGATCTTTTCGCTGAGCCGACAACCTCAGGCTGTTTACTACCTCTCCACATATAAACTTCAATTTGTGGCTCGTTTACATCGTAAATACACGACACTGAAACTTTTCACGACACAGTGAAATGGAAATTTGCAACAGTCCCTTTTTATATATATCCCCCAATAAAACCCTGATTGTAAACAAAGGGAAACAAAATCTAATCTAATTAGATTTATATATGCCTTTGATTGGTATTTCACAGATCACTGTGTTGACTGCAAAGAGAATCATCACCAATGAAATTGGCTAACAACCCAAACCACCAATCTTGTATTATTAGATTCTGTATTTCACTCTTTATCAGCATCAGATTGCTTTAGAAAAAAAAGGGAAGAACAAATGTGTATTTGTAGTCTGAAGTCTGTGTGAGCTGAGCCCATTCTCACCTCGATGTGTGGGAAGTGTTCCTACACCCGGCCCCTGGTCTCTATCAAACCCTGGGACGCATAGATGTGGATCTGCTGAGCAGCGTTCAGCCGGAAATGTCTCTCGCAACAGACGGCTGATTTTTATTTTTTTCATGACATGACATTCGGAACAAAACCTTCCGCAGATTCCCTTAGCTCGCCGACGGTAGATAATTAGCAACAGATAACGCATCACACAGTTGACAGCAGCTGAGATTTTCCTGCTGACTCCTGTTACATCACCGCCAACCGCCGTGGACATCCAGACCCTGCTGGCTCTGTCTGCCCCGTCTCAGCGCCGGCTGTGTTTTTATGGTCTACGTGGCAGACGTCGGCGTCGTAAATATGAAACGTGCGAGTTGGCACCGGGCCGCCTCGGATCAGCCTGTTTGAGATTGGAATCTGTAAACCTCTCGCATCATTCACAGCTAATTTATGCTGACCGCCAACCCCCCCCCCCGACGCCCGAGCTTGGGAGTCCTGCTCCGATCGTCGGGGGTTTGGAGAGTCGTCCATCCGTAGAGCCGGGGATTTCTACACGCAGGGGGCTTTACACATCACCCTATTTTACACAAGGAGAGATTTCAAGAAGAGCAGTGAGACATTTTCCTCTCCCTCGCCCTCCAAACACACACACACACACACACACACACACACACACACACACACACACACACACACACAAACACACAACGGAAAATAGTTGCCAAGTGAGCCTGCCAGCTACTGCTAATGACTCCTGCTGCGCCCCAATCCTCCAGACCCCACTGTCAATTATGCTCACTAGCTCAGGGAGAGAGGGGTGGGGGGGTGCAAGATAGGGAAAATGAGACAGATGATTGGCAGGTTGATGGCTCCAGCTTGAAACATGTGTTTGTGTGATGGAAGCTTCCATTCAATAATGTGACAAAGGGAGCAATGAGAATCAACAGTGATGTAATGTTGTGGTGGAGAATGCACACTGAAGTGTGCCTTTTGTCCATGTCAGTGTGTCTCCAGGTGTCGGAGACAACACTGCTCCTGTGGAAAAAGTCCAGTATGAGACGCATGAGCCAATGAGTCTAATATAGAAGTGTATAAGAAAATTACTCTACTTCTCAATTGATTTACTGCCTCAGTAAATATTGTCAACATGAGTTTATGGTCTCGATCACTTGCTAAAATAGTCGAGAAAGCAGGTTATGTTTTATGGGCGTGGCTACAGTGTGATACCATACTGGGAGTTGTCCGTGTTTTCGCCATAGAACTTAAACCTGTTCACAGTGTGTTTTCCGTTCATGAAAGTAACAAAAAACAGTTAACAAAATGTATTGCGTTTGATTGTACTTCAACGTCTGGTTGCAAAAACCAAGATGGCAACGGCCAAAATACAAGATGGTGACGATCAAAATACAAGATGGTGACGATCAAAATACAAGATGGTGACGATCAAGATACAAGATGGTGACGATCAAAATACAAGATGGCGACAGCCAAAATGCTGAACTTGGAATTTCTATACCGTACAAACGGATGACTGCGTCTAATTCTTATTAACAGTCTAAAGTTGTGAGCTGCTTTTTCTTTTTCTTGTAGTATACAGTATGTTATAGTAAAGTAAATATTTGACATCTTCAGGAAATTGCACAGGACATTTTTCACTATTATATGATATTGTATAGACAACATTATTACGCGATTGATTGAGATGAATTCCTCATAAACATTTAAAAAACCTTGTTTATTATTTGCAGCCCCAGTCTGGATGCATTTTCATCACCGAGACAACGATGCAGAAGCAGTGAGAAGCGATAAAGAGAGAAATATCTACAAACAGCTTAGCAACCTCAGGCGTGCCGGAGCCATGTGGTCTATTAAAGGAGGAATGGTGTCCATTAAAGGAAGAAGGCTGTCCAATAAAGAACAGATAGGCCTGAACAGAGGCGGTGAGCCCTGAAGGCAACACCCAGTTACACTGGGTCAGACGGTCCTAAAGCAGCAGTTTGTGTGGGAATATTCCTCGAGTGGAATATAAGGGAGGAATAGGTGAGACTGGAGGGAGATGGCGAGGCGAGGCAGGGAGGCAGTGTTCAGCCCACGGGAACATGCTGCAGCAAAGACCGTCTCTAATGTACACTGCCTCTTTCAATGAGGTATTCCCAAAAGAGAATTGGAGGAGGAGGAGGAGGAGGAGGAGGAGGAGGAGGAGGAAGAGGGAAGGAAAGGGGGGGAAGATGCGATTCAGCCCAGAGCAGCACACAAACAGATCTGAGGGGGATTATTCCTCATATCGCCTTGTTCGCTGCAGCCGTCCATCAACTCCTTACCGTGTACCTCCACCCTCTCTCTCTCTCTCTCTCTCTCTCTCTGTTTTTTTCTGGGGCTCATTAATTCATTCCTGGTTTATAAGCAGCCTCGGAGCAGTTAAAAATCATCTTTATAATACATTGTATGCAGGTTTATTCTCTCTGCAAAGAAACAATCTCTCAAGACTTCATTTGTTTGCTCTATCAGTCCATCAACCCTTCAACCCGTCCATCCATCTACACATCCATCTAATTATCCATCTACTCATATATACATCCATCTACACATCCATCCATCTATACATCCATCTAATTATCCATCTACTCATATATACATCCATCTATACATCCATCTAATTATCCATCTACTCATATATACATCCATCTATACATCCATCTAATTATCCATCTACTCATATATACATCCATCTATCCATCCATCCATCGATACATCCTTCTAATTCTTCATCTACTTATCCATCCATCTCTACATCCCTCTAATTCTCCATCTATTCATCCATCTATACACCCATCTATTCATCCATCTATACATCCATCAAATTCTCCATCTATACATCTATACATCCCTCTAGCCATCCATCAATCTATTCATCCTTCCATCGATTTACTTTTCAATCTATTCATCTATCCATCATTCACATGTCACTTTTTCTCTTTTTTGCCCCATTCTGTCATTCACACATTTTTCCTTTCTCTTTTGCATGTCTCTGTCTGTCTCCGCTCTCTCTCTCTCTTACTCTCTCTCTCGCTCTCTTTATGCCTCCCTCCCTCTCTTCCTCTCCACTTTGAAGGTGTTTGTATTCTGATCAGCTCCTTTAGAAGCAGCCCACCAGGATTTCCATTTCCAGCCTGATATAAAATTTATTGCTTGTTGGCCGCTGAGATCAAATGCATGTTGCATGCTTGGCCCGGTCTAGTGTTGGGCAGAGAGTAATTCAGACACACTCATCTCTGCACACACATACACACACACACACACACACACACACACACACACTTCAGACACTGTGTACTGCAGCACACGTCCACTCACATAAGCACATGCACACTAACAGCTTTTGCAAAGCACACATGTATCATACAAACACAGAGATGACATCTGATAGAAAATGGAGCCAGGAAGCTATTTCATGCCTGTTCTCGTTAACTGTGCGTGTTTACACACAGGAATGTGTGTCCAGGTGAGAGTGTGTGCATGTGAGTCTTTTTGTGTTGTGTGTGTGTGTGTGTGTGTGTGTGTGTGTGTGTGTGTGTGTGTGTGTGTGTGTGTGTGTGTGGGTGTGTGACCATTTGCATCTGTGCTTTGTTGTTGTGGGAATAAGAGGCAGCTCTATTTGTCTCCCTCTGGATAAGATGGATAGTCCACAACCCAAAGAGATTCAGCTTAGAATGATCCTTAAACTTGAGGAGCTTGTGATTTATTTATTTATCAATTCATTAATCCAATGGGGGATATTTACCTGGAGATATGGGGGGAGGGGGGAGGAGATATTAAGGGAAAACGTTGACCTGCTATTGACTCTAAGTGATCGAGTCAGTATGATTCAACCTCTGGGCCCATCAATATCTGTACGAAATGTTGCTTCAATCCATAAAAGTACCTTTTGAGCTACTGTACGTCAGTCTGGAGCCAAAGTGGTGCACCAAGTGACCACTGAACCATTGGCATTGCTGTCTCTCTTTAGCCACTTAGCATGGCTGGAAACAAAAACTGCAGTTAAATAGCCTTATTTTGCTAAGGAAGGTTACAAAGTAAGTGAGTGAAATAACTTAAATGGCAGCCATGATAAGATGGTCTAATTCACTAAATGCTAAGGGAAGGTGCTTCAATGTTTTCTTTATTCTCCCCTCCAGCATAGTGGACCATCCTTTACAAATGAAAAGGAGATAATGCCGTCCCACAATTCCTTGTGGCAGCAACAGTTAAAGAGGCGCACCATTTGGCCGCCAATCAAAATTTTGCACTGTGGATAAATTAAAAACATCCGTCTTCGGAGGTGTGTTTCTGTTTTGGACAGGAATCCTTCATGAATTGAAACGGCATTGAGATTGTCACCATATTTATTTTCTTTTTTTAATAAAGTTGCTTGAAAACCCCCCCAAAAAACATCCTACGTAATTGGATCAGTACAGAATTGGATTCTCTTAGCACTGCGGTTTTATTTAGCTCAGTCTTTATGAATTCTCCTTCACATCTTTCCAAGGAAAAGTGGCCAGGAAAAGAAATAGCAGGTAATTCTTTGGCCATTCGACCGCAGCCAAAGTGTGAATTGTTTACCTCAGCCGTCTAACAGTCAATCCAGGTTCAATAAACCCATTCCTGGCTCTCGTTGCCCCAGTGAATTGCCTCGCAGCAGTGCATTTGTTTACTTCATTTCATTATGGACTTTAAAAGAGCAGCGGCCTTTTGCTCTGACTACAAAGCTCTTTCTAATTCTCCGAGCATCCTATTTGACCCGTACTACAGTGCACAGCATCCACACTTCACACAAAACATCCAGTTCCTGCCGGCTCAGAAATACTTGCAGCACATTGCACTGCAGGAAAGGCGGGCAGGCTTTAATATTATCTGTCCCGGGTGACAAAAAAACAACTTGCAATATGTGTATTTCCCTATTTGAGGTTGTCATCATTGATATCCTTGTTTGTTTTTTTGTTTTTTTTATTGAACCCTCCTTTAAAGTGATCGGAAGACTGATGTCTGGACTGCTTTTTTTTTTTATTTGAGCATTGGAGTGAAGTACAATTGAGTAATTGTATACCCCATTCATTCTTTCTTCAGGGTGCTTTGTATTATATATATATATATATATATATATTACATGATGTATTTTGATTGAGAGAGCAGGGAAGAACAGAAGCAGCCGAGGAGAGGACTTGTGATAATGGCATGTACACAAAATATGTTGACCCACCAGGACATGCTACATGCTAATGTGTTAGTTGCATTAGTTGCAGTTGATCATCTCTCACAGCTTTTGGTTTGTTTGCATCTAATTTTATGGGTTAGAACTAGGGATGTCACGAGAACCGATACTTTGGTACCTAGTCGATGCTGAAATTCTTAAACCGTAATGGAACCATGTTTTTCTATACTACTGCAGGTACCGGATCTACCTGGGATCAGGGCTCGAGACTAACGGTGTCCAGAATTTGTTTCACAAATCTTGACATCTGGTATTTCTGGTATTGTGATATTAGGACTTCTTTGTTTCTCTTGTCCGTCTCAACTATTATGCAGATGATGTACAGCTCTACATCTCTGCTTCACCTCCTGATCTCAGCCCTCTTGACAACCTTAATTACATTTTTAGATAATGGCGAATGGATGGCTCATAAACTCAGGCAGTTAATTAAGTACAAATCAGGTTTTGATTGTGGGCAGAACTTCATGTGATATCTGACTACACATTAGCTGAACTCTAAATCAGGAATGCCATTCTTTACCACAATTAGTTTTACTTCACTTGAGCATTTTTAACTGGTGCAAAAAAGAAATGCAGAGAAATTAGCTTTTTTTAATGGTTAAATTGCTTCCGCAATACGAGCACAGTAAGACCGTCATACGATAGACACTGTAATTGTTGTCATGCTTTTGTACTTGACTAATAAGTTGTATGTACATTGAATGGATTTTTATCGGAGTCTTGAGGTGTATTTAAGAGGACGCCCTTCCCTTCCTCCCCATGGCAGGCTTTTATTCACACAAGGAGCTACTAGGTTGTAAAGTTAATGTGGAGAAGAGACCTTAATATAGTGTGTATAGAGCAGTCTTAAACCTTTTTTTTTTTTTTTTATCTCGGAACCTAATTATGATAATTTATTCTCAGCCAGAGACCAGGGCTCATTAAACCGTACAGGTAGCCTTGTCAAGTCAAGGCCCATCACAAACAAGCTTGTGGCCCGTTTTGCACCTCGACCCAGTGCTTAATAAATGCAGCCAGAGAGCACGGTATTACATTTTTGTTGCTCCATCCACCGGTTACTTGTTAGTACAGTCACCTCGGTATGCAGTGCTGGCCTGTAGCGTGGCTTTTTCAAACTCATAGTCAGGTATTGCGGAGTGATTAATGCTGAGGTTACAGATTCTTGGGAACACCTGCTCTTTTCATGAAATAAACCCGGTGCAGAGAATCCAGATGACAATTATGAGCCGTCATAGAGCTCGTCCGTTTTAGCTGCACTCAGCAAATTTGTTTGACTACAAAAACACATCTGTCTTATCAGCCTCAACCACAAACTGCAACAGAGACGAGGGCTCCGTCTCCTCTTCATGAAGCTCTGTGGATTACCAGACTTTCTCAAATTAAATTCAAGTGTACTAGGTGGCAGAAAATCAGTTAACGAGTTGGAACACCAGTGAAGTGCAGAAAAATAGAAGCTAAATAAGGCTTAAAGTCTCTGTACATTCAACGTTTTTTTTCAAATGATTAGTTGTAGCTCTTCTTATAAACGATTTGTTGAGTTCTAATCAGAGCTTGATGTGGCGGTGGAGGACATGCATGGCTTAATGTTTCACACTAACAACTCACCTGCACTTGGTCCCTTTTTATAGTGTTCATAACCAGCGTGCACAACTCATGAAAGATGCAGTAACATACCTAACAGTGTTCTACTTCATATTACAGTACAGTACTGTAAAGTACAGTAGTATGGATTAGTGACTGACGACGTCCTCTCTTGGCGTCACTTAGGGTTAAGCGTAGAAACATGGTTCAGTAAGAAATTGTGTAAATTGCGTAGACTTAGTTGCGTTAAGAATATTAGGTAACAAAGCCTACTCAAGTTACTGACAATAAGTCGACGTTGACTTTTGGTTGCACTCGGGACTTGAACAGCTGTCTGCCGGGTTAAAGATTGCCGTGTATTCTATACTTTGAAGTTACTTGACTGCCCGCTGTATCTCAGACAGACACTGAAGGATGCCCTTTGCATCGGTATCCATCGCTGAGAGCCGTGACAAAACGTAGGACATCCTGGGAAGGAGACTGTGCTTGTACTGTACGGGCGACTGTGGCGCCGGGGAAGAGCGGGTCGTCCATTATTTCTCACGTTATTCTTATTTATCTAACTCAAATAGTTTTAGAGTTTTTCTTACCTTCCAGACTTTGTGCCGCAGGAACACATGAAATTCTCCCCAGGGGATCAATTAAGTCAGATTTTCTTATTTTATCTTCAGCGAGAAAACTGAGGAAATATTCCACAGCTATGTGACATAGAGTGAACAAAAGGAGGAGCAGTTCATCAAAGACGCTCATCGTGTTTTATTATGTAACTGAAACAGAAGTTGGAGTTGACGCGATGGGATGTACAGTTTAACAGAGCTTTCCCTATTTCCCGTGACAGCTTCTCATATGAACCATGCATTTCCACACAGACTCCTCCTCGCACACTTCGTTAGTGAAACGGATACATATTCAAAGAGTCAGAGTGCTGAACCCAATTAAAAATGTTCAGCACTGTGAGTTAGAAATCAGGACGACTCATTAGAATTATTAGTGTTAAGTTCTTGTGTATGGCTACATGACTACAGTTTGCAGAAAATTATAACTCGCTTTAAATGGACAGTTTTGTGTGACGTACTGTAGAGTATATTATATTTACAGTTTACCATTTTAATGTAAGGATACATTCCTTATCGCAGGGCATGCATTAAATATATCGCAAATTATTATTACTGGAGATCATTTCCAGTACTCTCTTGACATTGTTCTGTGTTTTTCTAAAATATTTTTGACAGAAATCTTCATTAAAGCTGCCATTTAACACTTCCAGTACAGAAGACAAATTCCCAAAAGGTATTTCCACATGTTGTGAATGCTGATCTGGTTCCTTGCCTTTGGTCGGGGATTGACACAACTTGTGTTCACAAAGCAGATGTATGGAGGATTGTTTACCCAGGTATTAAATGAAAAGAGGAAATGGCAAGTATTAATAAAATTATCATGTTTACGATAGTCAACCTTAATTAAATAGGAGAAAAGGCATAGAAACAGGATTCTGTAAAATGGCAATTTGAAAAAGTAAAGTGACATTTCAAATGCTGAAATGGAAAACTTATATTGAAATGTGTAACTGAAAAGGAGTTTGAAAAGGGAAAAAATTATTAATATATGAAGTTTTTTCCTTTGTCATTTAAATTTTCAACATCAATGCCATTTCCTTTTTTTAACATCCAACTGTATCCTGATTATCCTGAGTACTAAACCATAACAATAGTGCGTTTTGCCATTTTCTCTCTTCATAACATTTCTGGGCAGAACGATCCTCCACATTATTGCTGTGGAGAATGACTCATGCTGGATTCACCCTTCAGTCGCAGAACTACGTCAGTGGCGGCTGCTCTTAGTGCGAGGAGGAAGCAGGTGGTCCTAACATCTCCATGCAGGGACGAACCCTCATTATCAGCTCCAGAACAAGTGTCCTTGTTAGTGCTGTCCAGGCCCCCCTGTGTGTCTGTGTGTGTGTGTGTGTGTGTGTGTGTGTGGGTGTGTGTGTGTGTCTCTGATGCTGGCGTGGTTTATGAGCGCAGTGAGTCGGGTACAGATGGTGGATCTCACCCCGCGGGTCACCCTCTGTTCCCGTCGGCCCGCCGGAGGGACCCGCCGGCGGGGCTAATGGAGAGCGCAGCAGAAGTGGCGCTTGACAGCAGAGTCCAAACGGGAGCCTCACCGCAGTGTGAAGTCAGCTGCGTGAGGCCAGAGCGTGTGAGGGTGGGGGGGGTGGGGGCAGGTACGGTGTTATTTCAACATCCATAAAGGGAAGATACAAATGGCTGTAATACATCTACAGGGGGTTGAGCGATTGAGGTTTGTTGACTCCACACGGGGTCGGCAGGCTTCTCCTCTGCTCAGTGATGGAGGACGACGCTGTGAGCGACGGATGCATCCGCACCGCGTTCGCAATGCAAAGAGGCGGCCGGTGGGCACGGCGACATCTTTCTTTCTCTTTCTCCTCTGGACATTTCCGGGTCAATCAGCTGGCTCGCTCCTTTGTTGTGACCATGAGGTCCAATTACAGTCAGCAAATGGCGGTGGGTATGGTTGGGGTTTAATCAATACTCTGAAAGTGAAGAATTCACCAAAACCTGTATGCATGTTCCAGATATTTTAGACGGCAAATACGGAGGGAGAACATTTTTCTCCACATGGCTTGATCCAATGGTCAGATATCCGTTCTGGAACTGTATGTAGATAAGCACATATTTAATAAGATATTACCTAATTTGCATATTCGTACATACATTTTCAGAAAACTTGTTTTACAAAAAGTAATTGTCTTAATGAAAGTAATCGACTGGGGAAGTTTAATGGCGATATCTATTAGTTCAGCTTTTTTCCCTCCTCTGGTTGTATAGAAGTCAAAGCTTCATGTGTTAAAGCTGCATTCTCTCTCCTGACCACCAGGGGGCGACTCCTCTGGTTGTATAGAAGTCTATAGAAAATGACTCTACTTCTCTCTTGATTTATTCCCTCAGTAAACATTGTAAACATGAGTTTATGTCTCAATCTCTAGTTTCAAGTCTTCTTCAATACAGCATGATGTTCATTTAGTAAATTATGGTCCATTTAGAGCCAAACAGACCATAAAGCAGGGAATGCTTTAGGGCGGGGCTACTGTGATTGACAGGTCTCTACCACAAAGTCGTCTGTGTTTTTGTCGTACTTCTGGTTCCAAAAACCTAGATGGCGACGTTCAAAATGCTGAACTCCAGGGTTCAAAAGCAAAGTCCGCCTCTGTACGTCCCCTTCTTATGTACAGATTATATTTAAAAATGAATTACCAGACTTTGAAGTGGACCACAATGATTTCAGAAGATACAAACACCTTCATATAGGATGCAGTACGTTCAATGGACCGAACTCGTGGTGCATTTATCTATTCACGTTTCTCCCTGAGATGTATCCCTTATGTGCGTCCATATGGATAAATGATGCTGAAGCAGCGTCCGCCGCTTCGCACCAACCTGAGACGAAACACGTGGCTCTCCAGTACACTTGATACTAACCACAAATCTCCTCCCCTCCTGGGCTTGTTGATTGATGCCTCCACCTACTCCGCTACGCTGTTATAAATAGATCACTTAGAGTGGAGGAGCTCCCCCCCGACGCCTGAGCGTCCCACCAGGGACATTCCTCATTTAACGGAGAGGAATTAGCATATCAGTGCCACTTCAGAGCCAATTCCAAAAACCCATCCGTGCCAAGCCTTGTCCCTACTCCACAGGAGTTGTGCCAATGTAGCCAGCCAAGGAAGACAGAGAGAGTTTCACTTCTTCCCGCCTCCCCCACACCCCCACAATCCTCCTCATTTAGCACCTTCCCTCCTCCGCCGGCGTGCTGCTTTTGTCCGTTACCGTTGTGAGCTTACAGTCAACGAAGACGCGCAGGAGTTCCCTCCATTAGTGGAACAGAGCGGCAGTCGGCCGCTGCAGCATTGTTGATTTAGCTTCAGACTGAAGGCCTGATGGGGCTCATGGTGGAGGAGAAATATCATTAGTCTTCGCGGTTGACTGGTTCATTTATCAGCCAGACTTTGGATGTGTGGTAATGCAATAACTCGTCATTACTTTTCTCTTTCGTATTACAGGGAAGCAATTCATAATTCATGTTTAAAGTTTTAGTTTGAGGTTCTACTCGGGAAAAGTTTTCTGAATGAGTTCCGGTCGGAGGCAAACGAGGGACGGGCACGACGGGTTATCGTGTGCTTTTTGTTCATGACTCTGGAAATTAATATTATATTCACTGCATGTATTATTCTGCCTGCAAATGTATGATTGATCTGCAAATGGAAGTGATATAACTCAGAGCCATCAGCCAGTGTTATTGCCATGGCTGCAGCTCACATTTTTTATCCATTATCAATGAATCTGCCCATAATTATTTATTTTTTAATTCATTGATTCATTGTTTGGCCTATTCATTGTCAGAAAGCAGTAAAAATGAAACTTTATGTTTATTTGCATCAGCGACATGTCACAATTAAGAGGCAGAAACAAATGATGTTTAGTATTACTGCTTGGGAAAGAAATGGGCGATCAATTGTCAAAGATAATTGTGTATGTAGGTTGTTTTTTTTAAGTCTTTTTGATTTTTTTAAATGTTCTGAAGAAAAGTCGTGACAATTTTCTTGCGGCTGAAAATTCCTAATATATTTCCTCTTGAACCCATCACTGGAGTCTGATTGCGCTGAGTAAAACGTGAAAGGTGACATTGGAATATTAAAGTGGAGACAGAGAAATGATATTACTTACACAGATGCAAAAGGTCCTTTACTGACCTCTATTTGATTATTCAACACATTGTTTCAGCTTTAGATTAGTAATTACCAATTACTAGTTTAGGAATGCCGGAAATAATTAGGAAATCATTTTCGTTGTGATGTTTCTGCAAGATGACGTTTGTAAAGCCGGTACTAAATGTTTCTGATCGTTGCACCTAAATGTTAAGAAAGAAATCTTCTTTTTTTTTTTTAACTCATTCACATTTTAGTGATTAAGCGGAGCACAGAGCCGTAGATAACGTCCACAATCAAACCTCTGGAGCGTGAAGCTTGTAGGCGGGTGGCATTCATTCCAGTAGAAACCAGCGATTTGCAAAGAGTCAGACATTTCCTCTTTTAAAGTGAGGCGACGTAAAGAGTGACTAGGGAGTGTTACGTCAGAGGCCTGTCTCCGTACATCCGTTACATCGTCTACCTACATACTTAACTTAGCTGACGTACTTATTTTAAGCTTTTTCCTAAACCCAAGCACTTTTGTTGCCAAAACATTATCACTATTAAGTTAATGATGTGACGCAAAAAGCTTAAAATGAACATGTAATGTCCTTTTAAGTGGAGTTCTATTCATACGCCTCCCCGTGAGTTTGGGACCCGTGGGCTGCAGTGGAGTCAGAAGTCTAATTACCAATAAAACTCATCCATGTAGCCTCTTTGTAGTGCTTCACCTTAAGCACGAGTAGAAATACCATGAATGTGTCCAGTTGGACATCTGGTCGGAGACTTCTGTGTCTTAGCTCGCCAGTAAAGAGTTCTTCTCCGCAACGTAGCCAGTGCCAACGGTTCTGCAGGTATAAAAGAACAGATGCATGTGTCATCGTTTGTGGCCCTCCAGGGCTTTTGGTCGGAGTGCGAAGTAAAAATGAGGTCTGTGAGTATCTGTGAGTATCTGTGAGTTGACTCGGGCACCAGATCCCCGCCTGCTGCACCGTGTCCCAACGAGGAGCCGGGACAAAGAGCTAGGGGAGAGGCCGTCTCTCTTCACGAGGAGCTCCCGTCTGTCTCTCTGCCTGTCTGTTGCCCCCCCTCCGCTCGTCTGCCCCCCCTCCTCTACTTGTCTGTTGTCCCCCCTCTGCTTGTCTGTTGTCCCCCCTCTGCTTGTCTGTTGTCCCCCCTCTGCTTGTCTGTTGCCCCCCCTCCTCTGCTTGTCTGTTGCCCCCCCTCCGCTCGTCTGCCCCCCCTCCTCTACTTGTCTGTTGTCCCCCCCTCTGCTTGTCTGTCCCCCCCTCTGCTCATCTGTCCCCCCCCCCCTCTGCTTGTCTGTTGCCCCCCCTCTGCTCGTCTGTTGCCCCCCCCTCTGCTTGTCTGTCCTCCCCTCTGCTTGTCTGTTGTCCCCCCCTCTGCTTGTCTGTTGCCCCCCCTCTGCTTGTCTGTTCCCCCCCCTCTGCTCGTCTGTTGCCCCCCCTCTGCTCGTCTGTTGTCCCCCCTCTGCTCGTCTGTCCCCCCCCTCTGCTCGTCTGCCCCCCCCCTCTGCTCGTCTGTTGCCCCCCCCTCTGCTCATCTGCCCCCCCCTCTGCTCGTCTGTTGTCCCCCTGCTCGTCTGCCCCCCTGCTCATCTGCTCCTCTGCCCGCCTCCCTCTGCTCGTCTGTTGCCCCCCCCTGCTCGTCTGCCCCCTCTGCTCGTCTGTTGCCCCCCCCTGCTCGTCTGTCCCCCCCCTCTGCTCGTCTGCCCCTGCTCGTCTGCCCCCCTCTACTCGTCTGTCCCCCTCTGCTTGTCTGCCCCCCCTCTGCTCGACTGTCCCCCCCCCTCTACTTGTCTGCCCCCCCCTCTGCTCGTCTGTTGTCCCCCCTCTACTTGTCTGCCCCCCCCCCCTCTGCTCGTCCCCCCCTCGGTTGTATTCCTTCCCTCCGGTGCCTCCTCCCCCGCAGACGCTCGGCGGATGATTGGCCATTCAATATTTAATCTGTCTGACTCAAAGTTTGGCAGAGCGCCGTTGTCCCTCCGCGGTGAGCGAGGGACATAAAGAAGGACGACGCCATTAGAGACGGGGACAACCGGTGTCCGTCAGCCTGGAGGATGTGGCTCAGGAAAGAGGCTTTAGCTCCTCGTTTAGAGGAGACAGGAGGATCGCCTTTACTTCTGTAAAGTAAAAATAACTCTGGAGGATCTTTTACAATCAACGAATAGGTCAGAATGTAATGAGGTTCTTTCTCTAGTCTTTGTAGTCATAACTGTTCTGCTGCTCGCAGTTTTCATACAGAAGTAAATAAATTCAGTACTTTCTAGTCATCCAATAAAGGGATGGCAACGTCGTTTTTCTACAATAACACATTTATCGTACATAGGAAACTTCCCTCATAACGCTACATGGTGAACAATAAATCTATTTTTAAATTGTCAGGCGGAAAGCTAGTTAGCGTTAGCTGTTAGCTGTTAGCAGCTGGTGGGCAGTGCATTGCAGCTGGGCTAAATAACTAGCTAACAGCTAACGTTGATGGAGGTTGCGCTGAGTTACTTTATGGTGCGTTCAAGCTCTATTTAGTAAGTAAAGAAAAAGCCCAAAAGTATCGGGCAATCATAACATCATGATGTGTTCAAAAGTAATCTTGTAAAATTCCGTTTTTGGAAAGAATTTTAAAGCTTTTCAACAGATATTAATAACTTCCCCCTAAAACAGTATGCAAACGGTCGCAATGGAGTGTATGTTGAATTACATGGCATTTATTGTTTTGTTTGAGTATTTTTATTGTGGTATCGAATTGAGTATTCAATTTCTACTACAAATTTGAAAATGTTAAAACATGTTGCTTTGGCATTCTGGTGTATTTTTTTTATTTTTTATTAGGTGAACTCTTTAGGTTCAACCAGTGTGAACTATTAACTAAATGAATCCAGCGGTTCACCAGATAAACCTGAGGGGGAAGAAACTGAGTTCTGATAGACACATCTGTCCTCTATCTGTTGTTTTTGTGAAATATACATCCATATATCATTCCTCCAGGTTATCATACATGTCATGCTACCGTGCTTGTCAATCAGTATGCACAGTCTTTAGTTTCTTCTTAGTAGTTATCACTTTGTATTCACTAAAGGAAAAGGCAGTGGAGGCTGAAAGCCTGAGATGTAAGAAGTGTGAACACCAGATCTTCCTGACTGAAGACACAGACGATGAGCAGCCAGTCTAAAAACAGTTTCAAGCTTTTAAATCTCACCTCGAATAACACGCGTCGCGGCATCAAGAGCTCCAAAGGGATGAGTCGCTGCTTCTTCGCCCTCCGTCATGAACAGAAAGAAAGGGTTTGTTTTTTTTAGCGTGTGTTTGCCGCGTTCCTTTGATTCCCACACACTGATCTCCGTGCACGGTTTAGCTGTTTTTCCTCTCCAGGGAGTTTGTTTACCAGTCAAGAAGAGACTCTCGGGTCAAAAACCCAACAGGAGAGTGTCTCAAGCTGTTTCACAGGGATCAGGTAGTCTCTCACTTCACTTCCCTCAATGATCTTTGTTGTCCCCCCCCCATGTTTAATCTGCTCATTATACCCACCTGTTTCCTTTTGCTTAATCCCTGAGTGCCCCGAGACACAGAAGCGTACAGCGGGGTGTTCAACACACTGAACGCGGAGTGCAGTGAAACAGAATTGACTGCGGTTTGATCGGGAGGGGAACCCGGCAGGGCCACGAGTGTACGGAACAGAAAATAGTCTGCGTGGAATTACGTGAGCTGGTAAAAGCTTCGCCTCACCGAACTCCAGGGTGAGGTCTGCACAGCGTGCGACCTGTTGCATTGCTTCTACACTTCTTTTACCTGGAAAATGGCCGCGACACGGGAGCTTCTCACTTAACTCAGCGGGAACAACACACAACTGCTTCCACGGACCAAAATACAGGAAAACGATCGCTCTCAGGCACTGAACGTCTTTTCATTTCCTAATTCTCCCGGACAAACGGGCACTTCACAGACTTTACTTGACCCATTTCTGTGAGAGTATTTACGCGTTTCGTTAGACCTTTAAAACGCTGTTCGCTAAACATTGGGAGTGCCTCCATGTTTGTGAGCCTGCTGCCGTAATGATGTCTTCATTAGGCCTCTCATAAACTGGATAAAGCCCTCAGACAGCCACAGGAGAATACACGTTTGTTCTGTTTTTTCTTCTTTTTCTTTTTTTTACGAGACGTCTATAAATCTATGTTTAGCCGTGTTTGCGAGCGGTGCTGATGGCTCACTCTGATGGGCAAACACGGCACATATGGTCAGGATAACACTTGTAATCAATTTAACTCACCTGCTGTCATGAAGGATGGTGTGTGTGTGTGTGTGTGTCTTTGATTGTGCGTTTTGGCAAATAGAGTATAACTGTGTTCTCAGAGTGTGTGTGTTGCTTTTATGTATGTGAAATAGAAAAACACTGGAAGATCCTAATGCCTCTAAAATACATTTATGCTCATACTCAGATGCTTCGTATGATGTCGCGCAAAACGATGAGTCCTCATCGTTCGTTCGTTTTCTCTCAATAGTCCCACAACACGTACATTTTTGCTCGTTACGTGCAGACAGTCTTCACAGGAAACAACTTAGTTAGGTTTATGCAACAAAACGAGTTTATTAAGTTGAGGAAAAGATTGTGGTTTGGGGTTGAAATAACTATGGAAGTGATGTTTCTTAAGTAGCTACGTGACAAATGGCTTAACGCTGACTACTCGTTGGGCCTCCTGGGTAAAAGACTGGTTTTTAATCGACCCGTCCCACCCTTTGCCAAAGCTGGTGGTCTCATTCGTAGTTAAAGCCTGCGACAAAATAAAGCGCCGTAATTCATAGATATCCCACAAAATGATTTTTGCCGACGTGTCCAGAGCGAAGGAAAGACTCATTTTTGACTGAGCTGCCTTTCTCCTGATAAGAAGCACTCCAGCTGCCCGTTTCCCCTCTCGTGATGATCGCCATGATATATTAAGTATAATAACTTCCTCTAATGAGGCAATTACTTTGGTAAATGGATGCCTTAATTAGTAATTGTTTCTATGCAAACATATGAGGTGAGCCTCATGGGTGGTAATAATATTAACTTTTTGAACTTCGTAAAAGATAAAGATCCGGAGAAGGAACTCGGTCACATCCGCCATCCCTCTCTCGCTGCTCCTGAACTCTGCGTCATTCCACTCGCTTGCTTGTTAAATGCAAATTTCTGCAGCAAATTGTGTGAAATTCTGTTCCCTGCAGGTGAAAGAAGGAAGGGGTCACGTTGTGTTCACAAGAATGCAAAGTACACATGAACAAGAACCGCGGCGACAGAAGATCACAAAACCAGACCGTTTCCTTACAGTCATTTTCCATTTCGGCCTTTTATCTGCCATTTACAATACCAGCGATGTAATGCTGTCCAGTCTTCTCGTCGCCGTGGCGATCACAGTGCTCTCCTGAACAAAGCGCCTCAGATTTCCAGGCCAGACTCTGTGCCGTCTGTGAACCGCCGACGGTCTAGGGCTGTAATCTGTCTCCGCTTTAGCATCCATGACAGGCGGGGGGAGGGAGGAGGGGTGAGGAGGAGGGGGCGGGGGGCAGGCACCAAACTCAATCTGGCCCGTGATAGCTAGCGAGCTAGCTGCGTCGAAGGATGGACCCCGGCATCTCTGGAGCAAATCACAGAGGAGAGATTCATTGTCGGAAGCTGCTGTGCGAAGCAACTATCTCCCCGAAACACGCCTGGCACCGAGCTGAACGACATTTAAAAAAGCCCACAGAGAGCTGGATGCTGTGAAGTGGTGTGTGTGTGTGTGTGTGTGTGTGTGTGTGTGTGTGTGTGTGTGTGTGTGTGTGTGTGTGTGTGTGTGTGTGTGTGTGTGTTTATACGAGAAAGAGAGAGCGATACTGAGAGCCTGGAGCATTTCCACTCAACAATCAAGTGTTTCATTGCTGCTTTTAGCAGAATGCTGCTGCTCTTAGCGGCCCTGCGTGAGTGAATGCAGTGTACTCACACCGCGAAACTCACGGGATCAATATGGATGTGTGCAATGCGTTTGCGAGGGGAAAACAAAACGAATGAATGAGCTGCCATTTTGTTGATGATTGCTTAATGGGTTCTGGGCAGACCGACTGAGTGTATGTGGCTTTGGCAGGCAGCGAGAGAATCAGAGAGAGAGAGAAAGAAAGAGAGAAAGAGAGACTGAAGGAGTCAGAGGGCAAGAGTGATGCTGACGGGGTGACAGAGGCTGACAGAGGGGCTGAGGGAGAGGGGAGAAAGGAGGGAGAAAGGAGGGGAGAAAGGAGGGGAGAAAGGAGGGAGAAAGGAGGGAGAAAAGGAGGGAGAAAGATGGGAGAAAGGAGGGGAGAAAGATGGGAGAAAGGAGGGGAGAAAGGAGGGAAAAAGGAGGGGAGAAAAGGAGGGAGAAAAGGAGGGGAGAAAGGAGGGGAGAAAGGAGGGAGAAAAGGAGGGAGAAAGGAGGGGAGAAAGGAGGGGAGAAAGGAAGGGAGAAAGGAGGAAGAAAAGGAGGGAGAAAGGAGGGAGAAAGGAGGAAGAAAAGGAGGGGAGAAAGGAGGAAGAAAGGAGGGAGAAAGGAAGCAGTAAGGAAGCAGTAAGGAAGCAGTAAGGAAGCAGTGGCTCTGAATGCCGTGCGTGACGCTCACAGTATAAAACCTCTTCAGCTATTGACTTCAACGTAATTGTGTCATTGCAAGAAAGCTGAAATCTGCCTTGGACGTGACCACAAAGGAGGAAAACCCATTTGCCACACCGTGCCTCGGTGTCAGCGGGACTCTCCCGCCTCACGTCAGCAGCAAGAAGCCATCACGGCCTCTCACTTGCTCTTTTTAAACCAACGTCTCTTATGTTGGACACACTGGATCAAAGTCAAGTCCCCTTCTTACCAAAAGGTCTCAGTATGTAGAAACCGCTCACATAATAAGATATAATATAATAACCCAGACATTTCAATAATTGATGTAATCACAACCTGTGTGAGTTACGGCGAAATGCATTTTACACAGTATTTCCAAACCGTACCGTAAAATGTGACGCTGGTGTCGCACACTTTGCTTTTTATTCAAAGGTGTTGAATCTAAAATTCTGGAGCATTAATAGAGCAAACAACTATTGTCTTAGTAAAGATATAGTGGAGTAATGTCAACCTGAGCAGAGAATAAAGTCACTCTCCCTCTGTGTGTTGTAATCTGAATCCCAGGTCAACACCGTTAGCTTCCTCAGCACTGTTGCCATTGTTTTCACTGTTAGCATCGTTAGCTTCTAGACGCCTTGTGGAGGCACCGATATGTTGTGAATTCCGTATTTGTAACCTTCAATGAGGCATCGTGTGAGCTGAGAGGAGCCGTCAACAAAAGGCGGACCAACACTTACGTTAGCTGCTAACGTTAGCAGCTAATGCTACTTCCAACTGGCCCAACCCCTCCCCACTGAAGGTAGAACTGTTAGTGAAGAGATGAGCTGATATATTTAATATATACTTGACATTTCAAATCCATCGTGTGCTTTGCAATGTGTATATTGTATATTGTATATTCTATTTATTTCATAATAGTTCCTTATCGGTTGTTGTTTTTCCCTTTTTACTGTCTGTTTCTGTGCTGCTGTGACATGTAAAGTTGAATTTTAGACATATTTAACTTTTCTTTATTACAATTGTCAAACGTGAAATTTGACCTCTCTTCGGAGCAGTGAGGTGCTGTAAAACCACTTTGGGTTCAGGGTCCTGCTCAAGGACACTTCAACAGGCATACAGCAGAACCGAACCACCCACCTTGTGCTTCGAGGACAGCCTGGAGCAGAAAGTACATATCTCAAATCCTAATTATAGTTGATTGAAATTGGATAGAATGGAAAAATGGAGTGTGTTGAAATACGTATCAAATCGTCTCTACTCACTCATTTCTCTGAAATCCCTGAAGCAGGTTCAAACAGCTGGTGTTGAGCCTCAAACCAGAAGCTGCTCACTAATGACCATGGGTTTTTCTAATGAGATGTTCACCAATAACTTTCTTCCGGCCATGTCGTCAATATTGCATAACTTAATTTGTTCCTAACTGGAGCTGTCAGAGCGGCCATCATGGCTGTGACTCGACAATGTTTTTTTGAGCAGTGAAGTCAAAATACCACATCTGTCTCGTCCGACCCCGAGCTCTCAGGTCTCCATCCATCATCTCGTTCCAATCCTCCCTCCAGGTTCAACCAATCCTCGGAGCATGTCATCATACCGCTCCACCTCCGCCACGGCCTCCACACCTTCTCCAATAAATCACTGAACCCATCAGATAAGGCAAAGTCTGTTACTGGTGAGAGAGAGAATAGAAAGAGAATAGAAAGAGAAGATTTGAGGCATGACCAAAACAGCTTTATTTGGCCCAAATCCACCCAGCGTATAAAGTCTATATATTAAAGAATAGATCAGCCACCATGGATCCTGGGCACAGTAATGTAAAAGGCCCCCAGATCTCATTGTGGTGGTTTGGTGTCTATTTGTGGTCGCTTTGCATCTCTTTGTTTTCGCTTTGCATCTCTTTGTGGTGGTTTTGCTTCTCTTTGTGGTGGTTTTGCTTCTCTTTGTGGTGGTTTTGCATCTCTTTGTGGTGGTTTTGCATCTCTTTGTGGTGGTTTTGCATCTCTTTGTGGTGGTTTTGCATCTCTTTGTGGTGGTTTTGCTTCTCTTTGTGGTGGTTTTACATCTCTGTGGTCACTTTGTGGTGGTTTTGGGTGTCTTTTTTGGTGGTTTTATGTCTCTTTGTAGTGGTTTTGCATCTGTTGTTGCTCTGCATCTCTTCGTGGTCGCTTTGTGTCTCTGTCGCAGTTTTCTACCTCTTTATGGTAGTTTGTATCTCTTTGGGGTTTTCTGCATCTTCTTTGTGGTGATTCTGGGTCTCGTAGTGGTTTTGTATCTCTTTCTAGTGTATTTGCATTTCTTTGTTGCAGTTTTGTATCTCTCTGTGGTAGTTTGCTGGTTGTGTTGTGTTTTGTAGTTGTTCTTTGCATCTGTTTGTGGTGGTTTTACGTCTCTTTGGTTGTTCTGCATCTGTTTGTTTACTTTGTGTTTCTTTGTGGGAATGTGTCTCTTTATAGTTATTGTTCATCTCTCTGGGTTTGCTTTGCATCTCTTCATTGTCGGTTTGCATCTTGTTGTTGCTTCTTTGCATCTCTTTGGACATTTGGTGTCTGTTTGTTGTTGTTTTGTGTCTCTTTGTAGTGGTTTTGCATCTCTTTGTGGGGATTTTCGGTCTCTTTGTCGTGGTTTTGTATATCTGTATAGTGGTTTAGCATCTCTTTGTTGCTGCTTTGCATCTCTTTAGACAGTTGGTGTCTGTTTGTTGTTGTCTTTTGTCTCTTTCTGGACATTTTGCATCTCTCTTCAGCAGTTCTCTTTCTGCGCAATTTTACAAGTGAAGCCCAGAGGTCCCCCGAGACCTCCGGTCCCCGGTCCCTGGTCCTGTGCCTGATTGCCCCGTTCAGTAATTCGTCCATGTCAACAACAGCGAGCTGTGCGGAGAATAAAACCAGTCTTGAGAGGACGTTGGTTTAATTTAAAGCATACCTTGCAGTCATTTGTATTAAATTGATTTTCACTTCCTAACGATCAGATTTGCAAACAATGCAGTGAAACGTTATGTTATGGTCTTATTCAACATGCGTACGGCCACATTTACATTGTCACAGTGTTCATAATTCACAGCGTAAACCTCGAGCAGCTCGAAGCCAAAATTTAGAATCTGGAATTCAAATTACTTTGAAGCAAAATAATGTCGGTGCCCCTTCCTCCCAGCTTTCCAAATGGGCTTAATTAAAATGTTCATTGTAACTGGAAGTATGCCATTCAATTACGCGAGGTCATTCATATTTAATTGGCAGCTGGGTCATTACTTCAAAGTTTGAGTGGGTTTGGCCCCTTCACCCCGTCTCTCTTCTACAATATCCCTCCTCTAATGACCTCCTCTCTCCTCTCCTTTTCCCTTAAACTCTGTGCTCATCTTCCCATTCACCTCTTTCATCTTTCTTCTCTCCCTCACCTGTGCTACACCCTCCCTTCCTCCCCCCTTCCCTCTCTGTTTCACGAGACAGCGAGGTGAGAATTGAGGGCGATGTAGGACAAATGAATTAACAACATCAGATTAAATAGGATTACTCCACTCACTGACTTGGTGCTCCTAATGAATTATGTAAGCACAAAGAGTCCTGACCAGATTTAATGGCATGCCACTGAGCTGCTGCTGGGGTGTGTGTGTGTGTGTGTGTGTGTGTGTGTGTGTGTGTGTGTGTGTGTGTGTGTGTGTGTGTGTGTGTGTGTGTGTGGTGTCAAATATTAGAGGGCAGGAATCTGCGACTATGCTTCGTCGAGGAACAAACTGATGGATTGTGTGTGTGTAGTTTTGCATCTCATCTGTATGAATCGTCAACAGCGACTTACCTAACACCTCCACCCACTTCAGCCGACCCTCAAGTGGGTTCAACGAGGTATTATTAGGCTTTATGCAAGGAACAAAGTACAGGCCATATATATATATATATATATAGAATAGAATACATTTTAGGATCTGCATTAGTGTGCAAAGGTGAGGAGGTGAGATATGATCCAGGAAGTCCAGTTTGAGACTCATCAGATGCTAAAACATTGCAAAAAGCGCACATTCTCCTTCCTTGTCAATACCTAGCACCTACATTACCCACAATTCAGCTGGACTGTAGACAGTTGGGTGGTTAGATTGGTGCGTGTTGTGCTAGTAGCGGCTACCGTAGCCCGGAGCTTCCAGCCTGCAGCAGAGATGGCAACGGGCCTTTCACACAGAACACGTCAACAGCACCGATCTGAAACCCGATCGCGTTGGTTCAGAGGGCTCACTGAGCCCCCTAGTGGCAAGAGCCAAACCTGCATGAAGGGATTTTACAATTTCCTACGCGTGTACTTTTCACACAGAAAACACGTTTCATATTGTGATACTTCCTGGAAATTACGTACAAAATGACCAATAGCAGGACACTTTCAGGCTGGCAATCTCCCTCCAGCCAGCTGCCCCTCTTTGCCCAGCTCTTTATGATATGAATTCTAAATGGGAAATGATTCTCATAGACTTCTATACAACCAGAGGAGTCCCCCCTGATGGACATTAGAGATAATGCAGCTTCAACACATGACGCTTTGGCTTCACTCCTCAGAACCTGAGGTTGCCTCCCGAGAAAGTTACAGTAAACACCTGTATTACCATGTAGTTGCATACAAATGCACTCCGTACATGTGACACATGTACTATAGTTACTATTCCATCACTTTCATCCTTGTTGCATGTTGTGAAAAATGAGTTTCTCGCTGATGAGGAGGCCGACTAGAAAACAAAAAGGCAAATGGGAGGCGAACCGGCAAGAAACTGAGACGGACGAGGACGATTAGAGGGAGAGGGAGACGAATGAGGAGAAAAGAAGTGAGGAGGCTAAAAGGATGAAGGGGGGGGGGGTCAGACTCATGTGAATTACAGTCTCGCTGAATGCTGATGCAACATTGTGCAGATATAGCGATAATAACAAAGTACACACATGAAGTGACACACTCAACGACACACACACCAGCACACGCGGTGACTCAGAGAGTGTATAACCATCTGAGGTTGTAGCTTTCTGCTTCATTTACCCGTCCGTCGGCAGGAAAATAACAGCATGTTGATGAATGCGTGCGCCTACGTGTGTGTATTTCTGTATGATGTTTTTGTGCCAAAATGTCAGCCTGTGTGTGTGTGTGTGTGTGTGTGTGTGTGTGTGTGTGTGTGTGTGTGTGTGTGTGTGTGTGTGTGTGTTGCCTGAGTGAGAGAGGGGAGGAGAATATCACAGAAAATGAGAGGTTGTAATGAAATCGGTGATTGCCGTACCCCGAGCTAGCAGGGTCACTGTAATTAAGGGTGTTTAGGACACAACGTCTCTCTCTCTCTCTCTCTCTCTCTCTCTCTCTCTCTCTCTCTCTCTCTCTCTCTCTCTCTCTCTTTCTCTCTCTCTCTCTCTCTCTCTCACTCGCAAACAAAACACCCTATGAGGGGTGATCCATGCCATTTATCCTGCACACGATTGCCAGCCTCTATTTCCTTTTTAATCATGCACGACTCAGTGTGTGTGTGTGTGTGTGTGTGTCCGTCCGTGTGTCTGGTATGTGAAAGTAACCACACATGATTGGCACAGCCTGCATGTTTCTTGGGCAGATCAGATAGCTTGTAAATCTAAAAGAAAATAAAAATGTTGTAAATGCTTCCAACAAGCACTAGCCAACGTCTGGAGGAGGCTGGAGACGCCGAGCTAGGCTTGTATTTCCCCTCCCATCGTAGTGAGCGAGGGGGAATCTGCCGGGTGAGAAGATCACAAACAGACTGGGAGCCTGGATCAATATAGATATGGTTCATGAGTTCAAAACACACACAGCTGGATATATCTGTGCTTTAAACAGCTGTCGATGCAGATGATGCTTCACTGAACGCAAAAAAATAAATCTTCTTCTAGTGTTTTTGTAAGTTACTAAACAGCTTCACGTGCATCACCACCTCCTCGTCTGGAGGAGGACCCTGATCAGAGATCAGATATGTGATCCGAGTGTCTTAAATCTCATTTTATCTGCACATGAAACACTTGAAATATCCAAGTTGAGGCTTCGCACGGATTACCCGTCATACTCAAACACACACATGCGTTCACTCAGACGTCGACATCGCAGGGATGTTACTAAATGAAGCAGCACTCAGCAGGTCTCTGCCTGTGTGGCTGGTGTGTGTTCCGAGTGATTATAATTTCCTTTGACTGCAGGCGTCAAAAAACGTGAATACCTACTGGAGCCTGCTGGGACTAAATTTATACTCGTGGATTTCTTTTGTATTCGAAGGGAGAATTAAGTTGTTTGTATTCTTTCATATGCTGTTTCAAAAAGGTTTTACACATTTTCTATTCAGGATTTAGAGCTTTTGAATTATGACCTTTTATGACCAATGTGGCCTCCCACTGTTTAACAGCCGTCAATGATTATAATTTTCATTTAACTATGATTTCAGACAGCTTCATTTTTTTTATGTCTTTAGAATATCAAACATTACATTTTCAGTCATTAAAGCATGCCGGCTATGGTGTTTCATTTATTGTATTTGTAGTTATGATTGATTAATAGTTTAAATGTTAAGACGTGTTAATGGCAAACCAAACCGCCCGATATTAGAGATGCACTGATTACAATTTTCCCGACCTATTTAAAAAAAATGTCTGACCTGCAGATACCCATTTCCTTTCTCTTTGAGAACTATAATTGAGATTCTTAAAATAAGAAACATTGACTGTTCAATAAATTTAATTTCTCTTTCAAACAAATCTCAAAAATAAGTGCTCCAGGAGGCTGGACAACTGAAAATAAACTTCATGTGACATGTTTGACTTTCCCAGAATAAGAAAGGGGCAACATATATACGACAGCACAGCCAATGTCGTTGACATCAAAACCTCTACGCCGACGACACGGTGGTGTGCGTGTGCGTCCGACCTGTACGTTGCACGTGACTTTGACTTCACACGGCTGGCAGGAGGGAGAGCGGCACAGAGCCGAACATCTCCACAAACAACCTACGTAATGTTGGCTGTTTGTAAATATGAAAAACATAAAATTTGTCTTATCTAGAATAATTTTAAACCAATTAAACTTCCTATTAATCCCGCAATAACAAATTTGACAAAATTGACTTACTGCCTCCGACCAAAGGAAAAACCATGTGCTGTGATCCAATCCTCCATCTTTCAAAAGCTGTACCTTGTGTTTTCTGCTCATTAGCTAATGTTAGCATGCAAACCCACTAAACTAAGGCGGTGAACATTCCACCTGCTCACCGTTAGCATTTTAGCATTCAGCTCAAAGCACTGCTGTGTCATAGTACAGCGTGGCGGAGCCGCTAGCGTGACTGTGTACTCGTTTATTTCCACAGTTTCATCCATTGCAGTGAGAGTTCATCTCCTAATGCAGCAGCAAGAAGAACTGCTGTCGCTATGGTTACCTGCAGTTAAACATGCCTTGTGTTCTGATGTTCAAGAAGGTGTTTAAACTATTGACGGCATTGTTATTTGAAATATTGTGCTTTAATAGACACCTTGCATTTATAAAAGGACTTGTTTTTAATACGTCACAGCGTGGGGTATAAAGGTTTATGAAACCGTCACCCTTCCACTCGTTTCCCGGGCTCCGACTGCTGACCCCGGGCTCCGACCGCTGACCCCGGGCTCCGACCGCTGACCCCGGGCCCGACCCCCGTCTGACAAACACCTCAGGCCCGACAAAGTAGGCCGAAAGGCCACAGGCCGAAAGGCCACGGGCCTCGACCAATACCAGCTGTCACAAATCACACAGACAAACACACTCATTTAATAGACAGCGGCAATCGGCACAGGGTCAATAAACTGCGACTCCTCCGTCATTGAAGGCATTCGCAAATGTCAGATGGAAATGTCAATAAGCGTGTTCGGGGCATCGTTGTCGCCACCCGGGCTCTTTCTCTCTTTCTGAATGACTTTGTCTACTTTCGTATTCCACTCAGGTACAGAGAAGCTTCTGGGCCCTCGAATCAATTTTGGATCCCTCGGTCCCGTTGTCATTCCCTGCTCTTACTCCTCCACCCTTTCTCCTGTTCCTCCGTCTCCGCGTTTCCTTCTTTTCCGCCGCCAATCCCTCTGTCTTCGGTGTCGATCGCTTCCCTCTCCTCCTCCCCCCTTTCCATTGCCATCTGTCTTGGATCAATGTGGCTTTCGTCGCTGTCACCTTGCAGATCGGGTCATGTTTTGCTTCTCTGAGACTGCCCTCCCCCCCACCCCACCCACCCACCCACCCACCCACCCACACACACACACACACACACACACACACTCCCTCACCACCCTCTCTCGTTCTGCCTCTGTGTCTCGGATCAATACGGGGGTTTAGCCATTGTCACATTGTGGCGCAGGTTGTGTTTTATTGGAGCTGTCAAGGTGCTGACCTTTCCATGTCCAGGGGAAGAAAGAGGGATGCCAGCAGGCCGGCATGATGGCGGGAGAGAGGGACGACCGAGCCGCTTATGAGTCTAATCTATCAAAGGGGTTCTGAGGGTGGAGGGTTTGGGTCGCTGCCAAACTTTGGCCTTCAAAACACGCGGCTCCTTTTTTTTATTCCTCATGTCACTCAATTGGATTTGTATTTGATTCTCTGTTTCTTCTCCTGGTTTTGGATTCGACATTAGAGCCTTTATTTTCCTGCGATAAATGACAATCGGCGATCTCAAGCGACCGAATGTCTGGAGATTTCTAAATGCAAAAGTGGTTTTAAGAGCGGCGGGGTGAACGGCCGCTGACGATGCTACGAGCCTTCCACGTCCTGGTTTCGTACAGGCCAATCAAAAGCGTTCATCTACATGCGTGGAGACGTAAGGGGGGTGCCACGTGAGGATAAAGCAAAGGCTGTATATAAGGAGTGGACGTAGTCATGGTGACGTCACCCATTGGTTTGTGGACTGCCCTTTTGAAGCCTTGAGTTCGGCGATTTCACTGTTGCCATCTTGGAATGGAATTTACCAAATGAACATCATGCTGTATTGAAGAAGACTTGAAACTAGAGATTGAGACATAAACTCATGTTTACAATGTTTACTGAGGGAATAAATCAAGAGAGAAGTAGAGTCATTTTCTATAGACTTCTATACAACCAGAGGAGTCGCCCCCTGGTGGTCAGGAGAGAGAATGCAGCTTTAAGACATGAAGTTTTGACTTCTATACAACCAGAGGAGTCGCCCCCTGGTGGTCAGGAGAGAGAATACAAGTTTTGAGACATTTCCGCATCGGCTTCAATCAACAGAACTGGAGTTTGCCACCTGGGATAAAGCACTGCTATCATGGGGAGGCGGGGGGGGGGAGTAAAACCTGTAATCTCGAGTCACGTTCTGGAGCCGCTAATTGTTGGGAGGAGAACTGCCTCCACTTGTTTTTTACCCTCTGCTCTGACTGCTGATCTTTCCTGTTTAGGCACATTAAATAATCAAAGTCACATTTCATGCAATCAGGATCAAGCTATATATAATTATCAAATCGCATAATTAAACCGAAGCTCAAAGCAAAGCCGAGGACACGTGATCCGGCCTACCTGTTGACCAGCTGAAAGTGACAGGGTTTGGGATTTGCACGACACCTCTGCAGCTTTTCACAAAGCCTCACTAGCTACTAATTAAAAGTATTTGCCACGCGCCTCTAATTTAAAACGAAGTGCAATTCATCAAATCACTTTAGTGCTGAGTGGACGAGCTGGCTGACTTTGCATCTCTGCATGATTATCCCGCGTCTCTTGAAGCATCAATGGATTTGCTCTCATGAAGATGTTTTTAGTTTACTGATTCCTCCAGAATCCTCACCTAGCAGCAGTTTGAGATACGGTGAGCTCGGATTAGGTTAGACAGTAGTGAAGGTAGGCACTTATCATTTGTGAAAGGTATTGACTACTGTTGGTAGGGAAAAACAGGAAGTGAAAGGTCTCTGGTGTGAAAGTCTGATGTTTTATTGTTCAAAACTGATATCCGTGATGCTCAGTGCAACTATACGTGAAGATCGTGCTGTTGAATTTGCAACAGTTGCAACACTTTTGTTTCAATTAAAGGTTTGTGACAAAAACAATAGTTAAAAATATATAGTGAAATGCAAATGTATCGCACAAAAAAATACCCACCCACCTGTGCGTAAAGGACTCAAGAGAGAAGACTTTTGTTTGTTGATGAAGACAGTTTCATGCATATTACTCATTAAATTATTATCTAGGTGCTCTACGCTTTGTCGTAAAATCTTCTAGACCCTGGATTGTCCTTCAGTCAGAGGATCGGCAGTTCGATCCCCAGCCCACGCTAGTCCATGTCAATGTGTCCTTTGGGCAAGACACTTAACCCCAAATTGCACCCATTGCCGGCTGTGCCTGCGATGGGTGAATGGGTGTGAATGGTTAGCTGGCGTCCTGATGGGCAGGTGGCACCTTGCATGGTAGCCCCTGCCGTCAGTATGAATGGGTTTGAATGGGTAAATGATGACAAGTAGTGGTGAAGCCCTTTGAGTGGTCGGAGAACTATAAAAGTGCCACCATTGTGTAAAGGCCTTCAGAGGGAAGCCTTTTGTTTGTTGATGTCATTTATTCAGTGAGATTGGGAATTGAAGTCCATTTCATTCTCATTGCTCTTTAAATTATGATTGAAGTGCTATACGCTTTGCCATAAAATCTTCTGTCAGGAAAATAATAAAGTAACTTGTTACGCTTTCAGTAGGAATATTCTACATACAGAGTTCTTTGTTTGTAATGTGATGGTTTATGTCAGAAGTTCTGTTCTTTTCTGAAATAAGTTACCACTGCAAGATTATTCTGGGGGTCTTGCACGTCCATGTGCATGACACAATGCATGACAGCGAACGAGTTTTTAAAGCTGAGCAGCACACGAGCACATGAAGAGCTCCTCTTATTCCATTTCCTCGCTTATTGTCGCCGAAGAGGCTCGAGGCTCTGAGTTGAGAAAATTTAGTCCGTTTTCTGCTGACAATGGCGCTTCAGAAAAAACGGGAGGGGATACCACCCCCACCTCCCCCCACCCCCCCTGTGGTCTCACCATCACCATGTGGGCTTCTACAGTGACGACCACCGCAGTCCCATCAGCCGACCCAGGGACACCAGTGTGCTGTGCAAGCTCACTGGGGATTTACCGAAACCCTCTCTCCTGCAGGCAACGACGGAGGTTTCAACTTTGGAATGTGTTTCCGTTTAATAGACCACAGAAAGGCAGGCAGGGAGTGAGAGAGGATTCACACACCGGTGCCTCCAAATGGACATCAAATAATACCCAGAAAGGAGATGACTTTATACATCAAAGGTTGTCAACTGGATGGAATAGGCAAATAAAATGTAACGTTGGTACAGAGCAAGTGCACTTGGACGACTCTCTGCTTCCTGAAAAGAAAGCCGTGAATCATCACTTCATCGCTCGGGTTTCGGATCACGTTGGATGAAAGGCCTCCTACCTTTTGGCACCTTTCCTGGCTTTTATTTTCTCTCCTTTTCCTCCTGTCGGGCTTGTCATTTGTCTCACCGCTCGCCTGTAATTTGAGCTTACTTAGTGGATTTCACCGTACGCAGGTGTCCCTGAAGACAAAGAGTGGGACAGACTAATGGACCCTGGAGATAATGTGGATTCATCCTCCTCTTTAATGATCCAGTCAATCTTTTGACGTTATGCCTCTTTTTATATTTCCTTTATTTCTTTCCATGTGTTTTCTCCGCTGTACGATGGCAACGCCTCAAGAAAACTGCCATCAAGCTGTTCTTGCTGTCCGTCACCAGCAGCATCCAGTCACCAGGAGGCAACATCGACATGTTGATGAGCACTTAAAGAGAATCACTGCAATGATAATTCATTGTCTTACGCCTATTTGGGGGATCGCAGTGTACCCATGGGTGTGCGGACAACTATCACTGGATAACTTTGATGAGGAAAACTTAAAAACATGACGATTCTCACGCAAGATCTGCGGGGTCTTTTTAACGATTATTTCATGGACGTTTTATTCTGGATGAACATCAGAGATAATGATACGAGCGGGAAGAGTTAGTCACATGGAATGACATCAATATGTGTTTTACGTGTGTTCAAACCATAGTATGTATATAAGGAGTGGCCGTAGTCATGGTGACGTCACCCGTTGGTTTGTGGACTGACATTTTGAAGCCTCGAGTTCAGCGATTTCTTGGATTACGGCCGTCGTCATGTTGTTTTTGTTGCTACCAGTGAACGTCAGTCATCATATTTGGAATGCAGACGAGTGGCGTAGAGACGGTGTATACGTCTCTGGTGTCGACCTGTCAATCACCTTGTAGCCCCGCCCTAAAGCATCCCCTGCTTTATGGTCTGTTTGACTCTAAATGGACCATAATTTACTAAATGAACATCATGCTGTATTGAAGAAGACTTGAAACTAGAGACTGAGACAATAAACTCATGTTTACAATGTTTACTGAGGGAATAAATCAACAGAAAAGTAGAGTCATTTTCTATAGACTTCTATACAACCAGAGGAGTCGCCCCCTGGTGGTCAGGAGAGAGAATGCAGCTTTAGCACATGAAGCTTTGACTTCTATACAACCAGAGGAGTCGCCCCCTGGTGGTCAGGAGAGAGAATGCAGCTTTAACACATGAAGCTTTGACTTCTATACAACCAGAGGAGTCGCCCCCTGGTGGTCAGGAGAGAGAATGCAGCTTTAACACATGAAGCTTTGACTTCTATACAACCAGAGGAGTCGCCCCCTGGTGGTCAGGAGAGAGAATGCAGCTTTAGCACATGAAGCTTTGACTTCTATACAACCAGAGGAGTCGCCCCCTGGTGGTCAGGAGAGAGAATGCAGCTTTAGCACATGAAGCTTTGACTTCTATACAACCAGAGGAGTCGCCCCCTGGTGGTCAGGAGAGAGAAAACAGCTTTAGCACATGAAGCTTTGACTTCTATACAACCAGAGGAGTCGCCCCCTTGTGGTTAGTAGACACTTCCGCATCGGCTTCACTCGGCAGAACCGGAGGTTGCCGCCTTGTTCAGACTTGACTCAGTTATGACTCTGAGGAGAAGGTGAAACATGTACCTCATAGATATCGCCATGACTTTTCCCCAGTTGATCACTTACGTTAATGAATTAGTGAATTCAGGATAAATCTACAGACGAATATGGACAAAGTAGGAAAATAAACACCGAAATGTGTATTTTGGATGTTTTCTTTCGACTAGTCTGAAAGAAGACGCGTTATAGAAGCAAAATAGCCCAAAATCTCAAAACATTGACCAGTGCATGAAAAACGGTGTTTCTGCCTGTGTCACATTAAAATTCTCTGTGTGTCACCGCTGCAGCTCCAACTGCTGACCGTGTCGGTGAGTGGTCAAATCAGCAGCCAAACTTCCTGCATGCACTTCTAGATTACTCTCACACAGTATCTTCACCTTCCATCTCTCGCCTCAGAGTTTGGAAACCTCTGGCGAACAGCATTTTGCTGGGATGATAAATCCGAGCGACTTTTCGTCCCCTGAATTTCTATTTCGGGAGGTGAAGGTGGTGGCGATGCCAGCCCAACTTCAACTGGCGTAAACTATCTCCACCATCCACCTGGTGAGACTTAGACAGCTGACCGTCGGCGGAGCGGTGACGGAGAGAAGGTGAGGCCGTTCAGCTCCACGTCCATCAGCACCAAAGGGTTATTTCAGCTCGTGAGAACATGAGAGCCCGGAGAAAAGATTATCTTTTGAGAGGAAGGGCCTGAGCTCTTCCTGTCGAGGACTGAGGTGTAGGTGACCGATGTACAGCCTGCAGGAGAGAGGAGGGGATCTCGGATCCCTAAAGCAGACTCACATGGCAATGACAGAATGCATGCATAGTATCAGAAAATGGCACCTCTTTCCCACCAAGAGTCTCTCATTGCCAAGTCGTGTCCGCTGCAGAATACTGTATTGTTGTTGCAGGAGGTGAACAAAAAGACTTTACATGATTTTAGTCTTTGGAGCATTTAAATTGCTGCTGTGACTCTTTCGGTTCTCAGTATTTGGTTAACTCTGTTTAAATGTGCTGCTTGTTACTTAATAGATATTCTTGCTGCTGTAGGTGTTCTCTGTGTTGGGCTCAGTTCAGGTCGACTACGTCCTTGATCGGCCCGTTTAATATCTAATTATCACTGGAGCTGTTCGTGTCTGACTTTGCTCTAGTCTCTCTTTCTCTTAAAATATATATTTATGCACATCGGGGCTAGTTTTTCTACTGGTCTGTATAGGATTAAGTAATAAAACCTACACCTTTTACCACAGCTTGTCATGAAGCGGTGGTGGGGTCTCTCTCTCGCTATTTGCGGTCAGTTTGTGTCTCTTTGGAGTTGTTTTCTGCATCTTTGTTGCTATTTTTTGGTCTCTCTGTGGTCATTTTTTTATCTATATGTAATTGTTTTGTGTCACTTTATAATTGTTTTGGTCCTTTTTTTTATTATTTTGAGTGTCTTTGTAATTATTTTGTTTCTCTTTGGAGTCTTTTTGTTTGCCTCTGTGGTCATTTTGAGTCTCTTACTAGTTGGCATGTGTCTCTTATGGTGACATTTTATAGTTAAAGGCCACAGAAAAGGGGGGGGGGGATTTGGGCCCTTGGGCCTGAGCCTGGTAAACTTGCGCAGTAATCCATCCATGCATGAAGTACATTCGGCAGTTCATGGGCCGAGAGTGAGCTGCATATTTTGTTCCGAAACTACAGTAGCATGTAAATCATGAAGTCCTTCTTTCACTCCCTCTAAGACGTCCTCTGGCTCTCTCTGGGAGGAAGGTGGCCTCAGAACTACTACTGTGTGTGTGTGTGTGTGTGTGTGTGTGTGTGTGTGTGTGTGTGTGTGTGTGTGTGTGTGTGTGTGTGTGTGTGTGTGTGTGTGCGCGCGCAGCAGGTTGAAGGTGTTTTTGGTTCCCTTAGGTTTTACTGTGTTTTCTTGCTGTAGGCCTCCACCCCAGATTCAATTCTGCATTGTGTGTGTGTGTGTGAGAGTCACATCTGCATATTCATGTGCTTGCCTGCTCTCTGCTGAGCTCTGTGAGGTTTGCGCAACAGTAGGTGTGTGTGTGTGTGTGTGTGTGTGGGCACGATGCAGCATCTATCACTGCCGGCCAGATGAGGTGGCCTTTGTGACACCTGGAGTCAGAAGCCATAAAAGCCTCAACACGTTCCAGCGATACGTTTCAAGGACACAGCCACTAAAGCAGAAAGACCTCTGGGCTCCGCGGCTTCATCACTCTGACAGGTGACTGTAGCGTCACGGGAGCTTTGTAGAGAACCTGGAAGACTTTCATTTTGCTCTCCGGCACGCATCGAAGCATATGTAGGACATTTGAAGCATGAGAGAGACTTACTCACCTGAACTGCCTTTTCTATGCCTTCCCATGAGATCATGTTGGTCCATACCAGGTGGAAACCCCGGTTCTATTGAGCGAAGCCAATGCTGAAGTGTCTTGGAACCCGCATTCTCTCTCCTGACCACCAGGGGGCGACTCCTTTGGTTGTATAGAAGTCAAAGCTTCATGTGTTAAAGCTGCATTCTCTCTCCTGACCACCAGGGGGCGACTCCTCTGGTTGTATAGAAGTCTATAGAAAATGACTCTACTTCTCTCTTGATTTATTCCCTCAGTAAACATTGTAAACATGAGTTTATGTCTCAATCTCTAGTTTCAAGTCTTCTTCAATACAGCATGATGTTCATTTAGTAAATTATGGTCCATTTAGAGTCAGACAGACCATAAAGCAGGGGATGCTTTAGGGCGGGGCTACAAGGTGATTGACAGGTCTCTACCAGAGACGTATAGGTGTCTCTACGTCCTCCTCAGTCCAGATATGGTCACTTCCTGTTCATCGCTTGCAAAAAAACAAGATGGCGATGGCCGTATTCAAAGATGGCGAGAGCGAAGTTGAAGCTTCATGACATCAGTCCACAAACCAACGGGTGACGTCACCGTGACTACGTCCACTTCTTAGACAAAGTCTGTGTTCCATACGAACGTCTCTCCCATTCTCGGGAACTTCATGTCCCAGGACTTGGACTAGAGGTTAAACTGATTTGAATTTATCAGTCAAAGGTCACTTTAATCTCCAAAAAGCACATCTCAAGAATTGATCTGCCATTTATCACAGCTTCACACAAATGTCTTGAAGGATAAAATGACAAAGTGATGACATTTTGGACAGACATGGAGGTTAACTGCAACTTGACTGGTTGGTGGAGATACAACCGTGAGGTGGTAATTGTAGTTCTGGTAATAAAACTGATGAACTGGAACTATGCCCGAGAGGATTCGTGTGTGGATTCATGTGTGCGTTTGTAACTTTAAGACCTAACATATTTTCCACATATGTGTCAGCATGTTTGTGTGAAGACAGCACAACCAAGTCCGCAGCAGCCGTTAAATGACTGGATTTATAGACGGAGACGGTGTGAAGAAGTACGGTAAAACAGAAACGTCTTCTCCAGCACGTCTTGTTCACCAAGAAATACCTGAACTCTTTCATAAGATCAGATTGGTTTCAAACATATTTTGTGTCCCTCCAGCATCCCAAATCTGTTCAGCTGTAAGAGGACACTGATCACCACGGTTTAATGTAAATGAGGTTCTGTGGAATAGAAACTGAAAGAAAAAACAAGGACAAAGACAGAAGAAATAAGCTGCTGATTATGCAGAAGACAAAAGGTGTTTGTGCTGCAAATGTTATTTCCAAAACTACAATTGAGTTCCATGTTTTCTCTTTTTCGTTCACAAAAAAAACAAAAAAGAAATTAGCCGCGTGTAATACGCTGATAAATTGACAGGAAGTTGTCTGCGAGTGTTTAACCTTCTCCACAGACGGAGCGACACTCCTCTGCGCACATCAAACTTTTTAACCCAGACATAATGTGAGTGAGAGCATCTCCACTCCCAGCAGATCAAAGGGTAATTGGAGGAACTATCTAGCGGGTTGGTGGGGTGGGGTGGGGGGTGGGTGGGAGGAGGGATTTGCAAATTTAAGCGTTTCTCCGAGAATTTCCTGAGGGATGGAATATAATTTTGACCGACCATTAGTGAAGACCTTGATGGACAGAGATCAAATAATCCCTGACCTCTCGCACGGTTCGTGTAATTACCACGAACACATCTACTCTTTGCCTTTTCTCGGCAAACGGGAGGAAATCCGCTCTCATCTCCCAAGTTTATTATCAGCTTCTTACTTATATTAGCGCTGGCTCTGAAAAGTTACTTTTTACCTGAACCAAAACTCCATTTCCAGTTTAATCATTTAAGCTGCTGCTCCATATTTTAAAGACACGTCTGTTTATCAGCCAACTTCAATAAAACATTCATTTTTTTTAAAGTAAGAAAAGTTTCTTTCTTGAATTTACTTTCCTCTTTATTTCTAAACCTTTAGGTTTAGCTCGATAATGTCGTAGTGCTTGAATGTATTTATTCTCTACTCCCCATACTTTGTCTTATTCCAGCGTCTTATCTGCACTTGTCAGTCACAGACACAGTGCTGTTTAAGTAGCAGAACTATATTAATAAATATATTACAGTCTTTTTCCCCCTTTTTACTGTGTTGGACATTGTGACAGGAAGATGATATAAATAGAAATTTTCTGAAATAATCTGTTATTCAGGCCTGCACGGTGGTGTAGTGGCTAGCACTGTCACCTCACAGCAAGAGGGGCCCGGTTTCAGTTCCCGGTCTGGGCGGTCCTTCTGTGTGGAGTTTGCATGTTCTCCCCGTGGCAGCGTGGGTTCTCTCCAGGTTCCTCCCAAAGACACTCAGGTTGATTGGACTCTAAATTGCCCGTGTATGTGAATGAGGGTGTGAATGGTTGTCTGCCCTGCAATGACCTGTGACCTGTCCAGGGTGAACCCTGCCTTCGCCCAATGTCAGCTGGGATCGGCTCCAGCACCCCGCGACCCTAAAAAGGATAAGCGGGAAATCACATTTGCTTTTTGGAGGAGGGAACCAGTGTGATGTAACTTCCTGTTGGCCTTTCACGTCATCGCTCTGTTCCATCGGACTGCTCGTTTGTGTTGACTGACTCCACGTGAGCGCAGCAGTGTTTAGAGCGCAGGTCTCTTTCCCGAACCCTCACAGGATCGGACTGATCCACCACGCGTCCACCATCCTAACGCCTCATCCTCTCTCTCTCTCTCTCTCCCCCTCTCTCCCCTCCAGATCCCTCAGATCAGCTACGCATCCACGGCCCCGGAGCTGAGTGACGACCGCCGGTACGACTTCTTCTCTCGCGTGGTCCCGCCGGACAGCTTCCAGGCCCAGGCCATGGTGGACATCGTCAAGGCCATGGGCTGGAACTACGTCTCCACGCTGGCCTCGGAGGGCAGCTATGGAGAGAAGGGGGTGGACGCCTTCATGCAGCTCTCCAGGGAAGCAGGTAGGACCGGCTATGAGCCGCAAACCATCGATCCAAACGACACTTGTTTACCAGATTCATATCTGAGCGGCATTTTGTTGCTGTCAATATATTTTGAGGCTCAGAAGGTCCCATCGGGGGACGCAGTGATCTTGATTGTGTCTGAGGTGGAGGCCGCAGTGCTAAACCTCTTTATTAACATGACAATAGAATGCAAATTGTGACTCTGACGTGAAATGATTGTGCTGGTCTTTACACCCCCTTAAACGCGTCTCTCCGGAAAATATGTGCCAAAGTGTAAACATAAAGGGGATCAGATAAACTATTGAGTCACAGAAGCTTGAAAATGAATTGATTGGAGTATGCAGTGACGCACGCTGATTGCTCCCCGAATAATCTCGGTGACATTTGGATCAGTCCTACGACTCCTCACATCGCAGCAGTACGGACGCCGTCCTGACATTTATGTGCTGGCGGGTTCTTTTTGTTGAGGATTATGAAAAGGACACGACCGCTGCCAGGGCCGCTCAGAGGGCGCCCAAGAAAAATCCTTTAACTGTGCTAACACCAAACGGGTTGCCAATGTTTCCACACGGACGAGTCCTTGATCATTGATCTGTGTGCGCGAGCTGTATCCACGCTCCTTAATCCTTCAACGGGTTCTGTTTGAGAGGATATTCAGGAGAACATCTTGGGCCTTAACCTCTGGCTGTGTTCTTGTTTTGTTTTTTTAAAGGCAACTAGAAGGACGATCAAGGAGTGTAGAACTCCACCAAGTCTGTTTGCGTAAGTGAAAAAGAATCTGATCCGTGTCGTCATTCGGGAGACGCTCACGCTCCACCCCTCCACCCCTCCACCCCTCCACCAGCTTCCATGGATATACAGGCCAGGAGTCTAACTGTGATCCTTCTGACAAACAAACAGGAAACAGCGGATAAATCAATGAGCAGCCTCTCGCTGATAATAACTTATTACTTATGTAAGACAACGTTACGCAACTGCCACTTAGTGGTGAAGCAGAAATGAGGATGATTAGGATAACCGCAGAATTAATTCATTTTGATATGAAGGAATGACTCAGACAGGTTACTGTGTGAAGGACGATGTTTATATATATTCTAGAAGAAGAATAGTACTCGCACAGGTTTCTGTATGAAGGATGGTGCTTTATCCAGAAAACTGTCAACGTTGTTACCGCTTGAATCAACGTATCCTCACACAACATACGACGTGTTACGGAAAGTTGAACCTTGTTGAATCCAAATAAATCACTTTGAAATAAAGACTTGATAATCCTGCTCTGATACAAATGCCAACCTTTTGTAAAAAGTATTTTCTTTCTTTCATTAATTGTATTTATTCATTTTCCATTTATTTTCTTATTTAAATTTAATTAAATTTAATTTATATATATATATATATATATATATAAAATACCGACTTGGCAAGAAGACTTCATCTGCCACCAAACACCATTTGCATGTTGACACATTGATTCCAGCTGATTGAATAAATCTTCATCCTTCTTTGGGGTAATTCTACGTAGCACATAGTGCCACATGTTTACCATGGTAACAGCTTTATTCATCATATACATGTGTTGAACGGATGGCTTCAATTCCATGTTCGTTACTCTCCACAAAGTATTCGTACAAAAACATTTTTTTTTAAGTAGAAGTAATGCAAATAATGCAAAGTACCAATGCTTGCTACAAAGGCCCACCCACATGTAAAGGGCCATTAGAGGCCATACTGTTGACAGCAGATCCAACATTCAGTCACTCTACTGCCGACATGTCACAGCTCTGCAGCGTCCAGCGGTGCAGGCTACCACCGTGCCGATAAGGAACGGGCTGAAATTCCAAATTCAACCACAAATCCACGAGAAGTGAATCATTAAGAGAGTCTGCTCATTGAGCAGGTGTTGTAATTGCTCCTAAAGCCTCTTATTTCGGATGCTATCAATCCGAGAATACGCACGACGCCCTCTCGGTCTGTTCGTCTGATGAACGTCTGATAAAAGAGCTCTCCCGTGCGTGAAATGTGCTTTCTGGGTTATCTGCAGATTTGTGAGTAATCCGCCATGTATTGATTGTGAGAGGTTCCCTCTATCAGTCCACAAGACACACACACACACATGTAAACTCTCACACACATACCGGTTTCTCCGGTAATGTAATTAGACGGCGTCCATTTCCAGCAGGGTGTTGAAGATAGGATCCTGCGCGCGCGCACACACACACACACACACACACACACACACACACACACACACACTCTGGCGGTAATGCAGGGAGGACACATCCAGACTGATTAGTCAGGTGTTAGGAGACTGATTAGCAGGGAAAGAGTTTCTCTCTTATCTAAACTTTTCTCACGCTTCCCTCAACGTCTCTTCGTCTCTGCAGTCGACCGTCGACTCCGTTCTTCCTTTGACTGTGTCGAGGATCCAGCCGGTTCACCGAAGTGTTACCGCGGTCCCGTTGCACTGGCACCGTGATGACAAACGGGGGGTTTCATATTTTGGTGGCGATATTTGCTTCATGCAGTCCTGCAAGGCAATAACACCAGTACCAAGTAGTGCCGGAGGGTTAGGTCAGGCTTACGCGGCCACGCAGACCCACCACCAGGGGGCGTCGGGGACGACGTTGTTAGCGGTAACCCTTCGTATGAGTCCTGTGAGTGCAGGCGATTAGCTAGCCAGTGACACGCATACATCTCATCCCGACTCCCTATATTTTACAGTCCGGTCTTCTGCGTAATATCTGGAAAATGAAGATTTGCGCTTGGTTAACGTTTTGAAATTGTCAAGTTAATGTTTTTGTTCTGACCTCCAGTCGGAATTATTTACACTTCTTTTCTGACAAAAAAACTATTTTTCTGTCTCTAAATACCACAATACCCATGAGCCTCAGCGGCCATTGTCCTGGAGCGGAAGCAGGGTTGTAAAGTCACAAAATATTGTACTTTCGTGCAATTTTTAGGGTACTTTTATTTTGTGTATTTTTGCGCAACTTTGTACTTCTACTGCACATTTAATTCACCGCCCTAGTTTCTTTACAAATTAAGATTGTACATGAAAAAAAAACACATTATTAAACCGCCCAAAAGTATATATAACCGTTAATTAGCGCTGCATTGCATATTGTGCTTTCATCTAAAATATGAGGCAAGATGTATTTTCTTTCATTTTTTAAGAATTGGATGCTGAATAAGACACTAAGCCACTGAAAACGTGAGGATCAATCGTTGATCAAACATATCCACGAGGGAACAGAGACGAGATGAAAGTTTTATCTAAGAAGAAAAAAGAATCCATATTTTCCAAAATGTCTCTTTTATTTAGATAGAATATCTTGACATCTCCAATAAAAAATACAGATAAAAGTATATGAGACATCAGAGATGTGTTCTACTTTCATAGGCAACTTTTTATACGATGGTATAAAACTTTTTACACTACAGTATAAAAAGTATAGCCGATGCACACAACCACTCTATGTGACGTCTTTTTCTTCAGCGCCGTAGATATCGACAGGTCGACGCGGACCCTTTAATGCCAGTCGCTTGTTTTATGTGAAGGCCAAAGCCCCGAAGATTTCATCTTCACAGATCTGGTGTGAGATCAAAACGAGATCATAAAGTACAAAACGCAGAGTCGATACCCGCCCTTGTTGGGATGGAAGTACACGTTGAAGTGTCTTGTAGATGTAAGTAAGTACCCCGTAGTCCCACGGCTCTAATTAAATATAAATGAGTCAATCGCAGCAGGAGATAGGCTTCTTTAGTTTGTGTCCAAAACATCCTCCATACTCGGGCCGAAATGTGAAAAAAAAGCAATAAATGAGTTGTTTGTTAAATCCCTGAGTTTGGACTCATTTGATCAAACCGATCGACAGAGCGTTACCAAAGCAACCGCTGTGATCGGTTCTTGCTTGGACATGAAATAAAAGCTGAAGTGCACCGTGGAGTCTCAGAGGGGCATTCTGATCAGGGGTTTTATTATTCTGCAGCTTTTTGAATACAGACACATTTCACAAGACCCCTCAGGAAGCCGCCCTTATTATCTCTGAATCAGCAGGATTGTGAGGAAAAACGCTGTGAGATATTTGCTTCTCATTCCTTCAGAGGTTGAGAATGCTGACTGGGTAACTGGGCCTCTTAATACCATCTGAACGGCGTATTGGCAGCGGATAGCAGGAGGGGAATAATGTCTCCAAGCTGTTTGCCATGTGGAGCACTTGCGTGAAAAACTACCTGCAGCTACTGTTTGGTTTGAAATTAAACTGTTTTCTGAGTTATGTTTCCGAGCAGTCCTGACATTGTCAGCATTATTTATGAAACCAGACATCTCACAAGAGGCTGCACTATCAGAGTGTGTTGGTTCCTTTCACTTCAGGAACAGAAACACAGCCATGGTTGTGGTGAAACAGCAGGTTACAGCTTCAAATGAGCGGAAACTTACCAAGATGCTTAACATCTTCTGAATTTCCTGCAAAAAAACATTTATATATATATATATATATACACAATATATAATATAGCTCTGGAATAAAGCAGATGTGTCAACAGATCTCCCAAGCTGGTCGTCTTGCAGTGACCCTGAGGTTACATGAAAGACTTTAACATCAGTTAAAATGGAAAACATCTATGAAGGAATGTTAAGAGCAGAGTTTAACTTGAATATAAGAAGCAACCAAAATGTATATGTTAATGGTGCAACACAAGTTCACATGGATTTTTGTCACTTCTGTAATGTTGCCAAAGAGCAAGAGGCAACGTCCGGGACTGATAAGTGAAGCCAATATTGAAGTGGCTTAAACCTGCATTCTCTAATGGCCAGCAGGGGGCGACTCCTCTGGTTGCAAAATGAGAATGAGAAAATGACTCTACTTCTCTCTTGATTTATTCCCTCAGTAAACATTGTAAACATGAGTTTATGTCTCAATCTCTAGTTTCAGGTCTTCTTCAATACAGCATGATGTTCATTTAGTAAATTATGGTCCATTTAGAGTCAAACAGACCATAAAGCAGGGGATGCTTTAGGGCGGGGCTTACTGTGATTGACAGGTCTTTCTACCAGAATCCAATACTGCGTCTCTACCGAGGCTTCCCTCCTCCGCAGTCCAAAGATGGTCGCTCACGCTCACTGGTTGCAAAGAAAACAAGATGGCGACGACCAAAAGGCTAAACTCAAAGCTTCAAAACCGCATCCCACAAACCAATGGAGGAAGTCACAACAAACTATGTCCACTTCTATACACCGTCTATGCCAAGAAGTCAGGTAGTTTGGTGTGGGCTTTAACTGTTTTAGCCTATATTTGTTTACATTTCGTCAAACTGACTCCAGTAAAAGTATGCCAAATGATCTATTAGTGGCTCCTGTTTGCAGAGTACACATGGACGTACAGATCACAGTCACTGGATTACTTTGATGCTGAAGTAAACGGGATGATTCTCAGTTCTGCAGGTCCTTGTCCTATGATGTTTAAGTCCATTCGCGGATGTTTATTTGTGATGGATATCCTTGAACAGTATAAGCCACACTGAATCAGAAGAAATGAATAATGTAACAAAAATCTGAGGCTCGGCCTTTAGTGCTCCCGGTCGCTAGTCCGTCAGCATGTTAATATAGGATTAATAGAGAAGAATTAAAGGGAAATTAATTTCATGGAGCAGAGGCCTGTGGATTTTGGGTCCATTCCAAGTGTCAGTTTGTTGGAAAAGCTGATAACGGCACAGAATAGAGAAGCCGTGTAGTCGGCTGGTAAAACTGGACCAAACTCCATTGAAAAGTTACAGGATTTTTACATCAAAAGCTTCATTTTAATGGCAAAAGTGTCATTTTTAGTGTCAAAGTGTTATATACAAGTGAAGTACCACTGCAGTGAGGTTGGCTTGTTTACCTCCAACACACGTTTGTCTACACGGTCATCAGTAGTGTGTTGTTGGGTCTTCGTTCTTGTTCCCATGGTGGCTGTTTGCCTCCTCCTCCATCTCCTCTCTGAACAAGCATCCACCGTCCGTGTGTTTTTATTTATAAATTCATTAGTCTGGAGGAATATTAGAAGCAGCCCAGAACACACCAGTTAATGCGGCGCATAATTCGCCTATTTGATTACCTGGGAATCCCCGGGTGGCATCGGCCGTTTATTAGCCTCTACTGCTCCCATAAACGGAGAGCGGTGACACATACTTATCACTGTAGTGGGAGCCGCAGAGAGTGTGTGTGTGTGTGTGTGGGGTGTGTGTGTGTGTGTGTGGTGGGGGTGGGGGGGGGGGGGGAAAATAGGATACTAAAAAAGGAAAGGGAAGTGGTTCACTTTACTTCATCAGACCGTGGTGTGTTACTCCGGGAGTGATATTCAGTCTGGAGTGATTCAGGGAGAGATCAGTCAACTCGAGGAAACATATGGCATTGGTGTTCAGTAATACAGATCATCGCTGCACAGCCTGTACTAATGTTTTCTCAGCTTATCTCGGTACGGCGAGGCAGCCGTTCATCAAAATAACTCGTACGCTCGCCGGTAAAATATTCCATTTTGTAAAACAACCCCCCCCCCCCCCCTCCACACCCCGTCTTATTCCTTCCACTCAGCTCCGTCATCATCAGCAAACAGCAGACTTTCAGTGACACTGACTGATCCCTTTTCTTTTGTTTTCAACGCAAACTCCAGATGTGACGCTGAGTCATTTCAGAGCGAGCGTTTTCAAGAGGAGCTCGGCGATCGTCCCCGCGAGCCGCGGCATATTTAGTCGAAGCAGCGTCAAGATTTCAAGGCGGGGTCTTCGTGTTGTTTTGATGCACATCAGCTCAAGAGCAAGTCGACATCATCACTTTCATCTTTCTTCCCTTTTCTTCCTCTATTCTACGTCAGTTTGACTTTGTGTTTAGTGGTTAGCTTTGGGCAATGGAAATCTGGGTCTTCCAGAGTCTGAATTGTCCCATTTTAAATATTTTAGATCATGTGGCAATTTGCAGTGTTTATTGTGCTGCTATTCACTTCACACAATACTCTGTTTACTCGGGGTTTGGTGCATCATATCTACCCTTTATAGTTTATTCTATGTATTACCAACATCCTCATACAACAGTTCGGATGGTATCTTACAGAAAGTTATGCCTTACTTTTCGTGCATTGGTGCATGGAGCCCACACTGTCACTAACTGCACTCCCTGAACAAATATGAGCTAGTTTTGGAAAACCCAGAAGGGTCTACAGCTTGAACAACCTGAGTCATCAGTGAAAACAAGTCAGAAAGATAAAGATAGAATCTAAAGCTACAGATCACAAGCAGCACTTGTAGACATTCAGTTTACCTTCAGTAAAAAACATCCCGAAAATGTATATTGTATGAGAGTCTACTTCTGGTTTCTCACAGGACACAAAGACGTTTTTGGTCCCACACATCCACCCTGACCTCCTCCCTACATTGAAGTTATTGCTCTATATAATTCCTGCTTCACGATAACGTGTGTAACAAACTTTATCTCATGTGAAGGTGTATAAATAGCACAACATTTTAAGGACATTCCGCTTGTAATGATACAGCATTTTAGGCGTTTCGTATGTTATTTTACTCCACGTGTTTACGGTTTAGGCCCGAAAAACCCCAATGACATTCTAATTGATTTAGTGGTTTGTATATACGAATTACAGTGCATTACTTTTCGTAGAAAACAACCCGATATAGTATAAATTTGAATATTACTCTTCACTTTACTGCTTTTTGCCCTTCTGGTAAGAAGTTTAATTGCAATTGGTTGTCTCTCTGCTTGTGCTATATGCAGTGAAATTTAATCCAATTACATAGAGCAAACCCCCCAGGGGTTCGCCAAAGAAAATATGGGGTACGCCAGGATTTGTCTTTTCCGAGGTTGTCAAAAGATTTACACATTAAAACAAAAGAAATAATAGCACACTTGTTGGATCATTTCTACAAATTTCCTACTTAAAAATAGGATAGTGTATTTCTCCACAGTTGCAGATAAAGACATTGCCAATAACTCCAGAGAGTTGTAAAGTCCAAGAGTAAAACTCATCAAAGCGCCATCACTAGATTTGATGAGGAAACTGACGAGTAACATTCACTAAAGAAAGTGTTTTAGAAAAAGTGATACACTAAAACCAATGTAATATACTGAATCACTTTATTCAAACTGAGCATTTTGTTAACTGAAATTAAAAACATCTTCAGGGTGATGATGTCAAGAAAAAAGGTTGGGAACCACTGACCTGGCGGATTCCTGAGATACAGGATTGCCCACACCACATGGGAACCAGTTCTAGCCGTTACCGGGTAATGAAACCCTTTCGTCAGTCACTCCATCAAAGTGCAACTCGCTGATTTAATGACTACCACCACGGGAGGCTGCCTGCGGAGCCGTCAGCCAAGTCACAAGTCATTAGCAGGAAGGTGTAGTCTCACTCAATGACTCATCGGCTAAGCCGCTGCGATTCGTGATTCCTCTGATTTTTATCTCTCGGTGAACAACAGCAAGCCAAAGTTGGATCTCATTACTTTCGCATCAAAAGCTCGAACAGTTTTAAATCCCATTATAAAATACAGTCCAAGTCCTTGAAGAAGTTCTGCTTTTATGTGTACACTTCCTGCATGTCTCACAACTGCCTCTGAAGGCAAATGATGTCTTCTGATATAGAAGTAGATTTACATACGCTACGATTAAATAGTTTGGAATCAGCTGTTTTACTTCTTCTTTCCTTCAGTAATCAGACACTAAATGTATTATCTACATTTGAAATAGTTTTGTCCCCAAAAAAAGGAAAAATTAAATGATTCAAGCTTCCATTTAGTGGGTGTCCCCACAGTGTTGCAGAATACTGTTGGAACTCGGATGTTGAATATGTTTTCTAGTCCAGAACGGCGTCAGTGACCCACGATCATTTTCGAACCAGAACGTTGCAACTACTCTAATTGTTGAGCTCTCTGCAGTTTACTCAGTGGTTAGATTGAAGAGGTTTAAACTTTGATTTGTTCAGCTGATATTTCAAAAGCTGTTGATAAGAAGTGGACGTAGTGCGGAAGAGTTAAGCTTTGTTAGAGACGCCATATACGACTCTGGTAGCGGCTTGTCAATCCGAGTAAGCCCACCCTACAGCATCCCCTGCTTTATGGTCTGTGTGACTCTAAATGGACCATAATTTACTAAATGAACATCATGCTGTATTGAAGAAGACTTGAAACTAGAGATTGAGACCATAAACTCATGTTTACAATGTTTACCGAGGGAATAAATCAAGAGAGAAGTAGAGTCATTTTCTCATAGACTTCTATACAATCGGACTTCTTTTTGCAACAAGAAGGTTTTAAGACACTTCCGCATTGGTTTCATATGGCAGAACCAGAGGTTGCCGCCTGGTGCTAACCTTCTATTTCTATTGTGAACTTTGAAGAGGAGCTTTGCTAAAGCAACACGTTGCCTGTTAATTCCACCTTGTTGTAGGCTGCATGTGAAACATTTGATGAAGAAACAGGAAGCATCCATCCATCCATCCATACCGCTTATCCGTGGGCTGGGTCACGGCTGGCAGCAGGCTTAGCAGGGTATTCCAGACGTTCCTCTCCCCAGCAACCTTCTCCAGCTCTTCCTGGGGGACCCCAAGGCCAGATGAGATATATAATCTCACCAGCGTGTTCTGGGTCTACCTTCGGGACCTCTTACCTGTTGGACGTGGCCTGTAAGGGGAGGCGTCCAGGAGGCCTTCTGATCAGATGTTGACCCACCTCAGCCCGGCTCCGTCTTCACCACATTGGTCCGGTACACCGCTCACATCCCCGCTGGCTGCCTGTCCATCTCGCGCTCCATTTAACCCTCACTCCTTGCACAAGAACCCAAGATACTTGACCTCCCCGCTTGGGGCAGTGAGTCAGTCCCGATCTGGAGGGCACAATTAACCAGCAGGAACCTACTCCTATTTAAATCTGCACACATTTTGTTGCTAAACTTTGACTCAATGACTGGCAATTTCTTCTATTGTCAGTCTGGTTGTAACATTGTCCAGCATTTAGTTTTCCATGTAAGAAACCTCTTCTTACAAAATAACATCTATTAGTATTCAGGACTTTCTACAACCTAAAAGCATGAAAGACCATTCAGACGTGTAGTCCTCTCAGACACATCTGAGGTAAAAGGAGTAACAATTCATTCGAGACAGCAATCAGGACAAAAAATCTGTAGATGCACTTCTGTACAATATATTCGATTTGTACACTGATGTATTTTTGCAATTCATGACTTTTACAGATATGTAGCTGTTCAAACACAGTCATCCCCAGTGCTGATCATGACTCGCTTCTTTTTAGCTGTCTCTCCACGAGTTATGTGACACGTAAGCATGATATTTTGTAACCGCCCTTCAGAACGACACACGCTTGTGGTTTTCGGGTGTGACATTTAAAACGACCACTGATTGCTCCGGAGATCAGGCTCCGAGTTCACGTCTTGCGTTTGTGCCACGTTGTGTATTCGCTTGGATGGTCGTGAGCCAAAGCGAAGGAGAAGCTCTTCCACAATCGCTCTGCATCCGTCGTGTCTCGAGGCCAAAGAGGAAAGATAAGAGCAAGACAATAACCTTTTCAAATCAGCCTGCAGGCCTTCCTTCATAAGATAAGCTAAGAAGCTTATAATGGGAATGAAAAGACTGGAACTGGGATAAAGTGAGCTAATGCAGTACTTTACACGGCAAAAACATTTCCTGTTTTGCAATGCGTAGCACACACTTTCCTGTAAAAAAAAGTCAGAAGCTGCGCTAAGCAATTTAAAGTGCTGTGTAGCAGCAGCAAAGCTTCTTAGCGGCGGGTGGTTTCAGGGCCGCGGCCTCCATGGAAGACACGGAGGTCACGACCCCTGTACATGCAGGACAAAGCCGATTTTCCATCTTCATATTTGTGAAAATGAATAATAATTGATGATAGTGAAATTGATGAAAGTAAAATGTGAGATTTTGTTTTGTTTCCGGTGAATCTGGGAAACTGGGATCTGGTATTTCATAAGTCCTCACCTTTTAGTCTTGATTCGTGTTGTGTATAGATTCCCATATTGTAACTTGGTGATCCCAAAAAGACCCAGAGATATATACAAGCTCAGAATCACCCTATTTATAAGTTCATATGCCACACTGACCATGCAGTCATAACATCACATTTTAGTCTATCCATCACCCTGAAGCAAACACACACACACACACACACACACACACACACACGTGTTTCCCCTCCTTTATCCAAAATGCACTTCCATTCAGGACACTGGTTTGTTGGACCCAGCCCCATAAATGAATCGGTAGCTTTCAGGGAAAAAGTTTCCACAGCTTTGTTTACAGTGAGATGGACGATTGGACGCCGTCATTCGAGTGAAAAAACTTCATACTGAAAATTAGGTTAAAGTGTAAAACTGCAGGAGACCTCGGAGACGTCTCCGGCGCTGCACTGACACACCGGCTGAGCGCTTCATTTACGCTGTCAAGCTGCTCCCCGTGGGCTGGAAGACTCGCACTGATTTCACACTGCTCTCACTCTCGCTCGACTTTTGATTTCCGTTCCACATGAAGTAATACGAGCGCATGTTTGGTGCAAAGAGCCTCAGTAATTGGACAAGGACCCTGTGCCATTGACTTGAGGGGATCATAATATATGAATATCATGTCCGTGTGTTAGGATTGGACTGAATTATGGATCCTAGAAGAAGGGTGATATTTGCGCGGATTGCAGCAGCTGTGTATTTTTAAGTAACTTTAATAATAAACTTCTTGTTGTTTCTATGTCTGAGGCATCATAGGGACACATTTGTTTGTATTTTTTGTATTTCAACGGTCACATTTAGAATATTTTGCATCCGAATTCTGTGCACCAAATTATATTTATGGGACCACAAAAATACTTCAATCCAGAAAGAAAAAGAATAAACTGAACAAAGGTGTTTTCTCAGATTATTCAACCTTTTTATTTTGTGGAATCCTGACTTGAACACTCTCATAGGGATCAGAAATAAATGCAATTATGCCAAGTGAAGCTGAATACTTTGTAATTTGTAACAAAACAGATCATACAATTTTTGTATCCCTAATTTTCATGTTATCAATGAATAATGTTCCAGAGCATGATATTGGCTTGTTTAAATCATCGTCGTTTTCCAATAACACGGGAATATCTCATTTTTATCTCAAATATTGGATGAACATTGATTAGGAAATGACATTTAGGGCACACTGTTCCATTTTTAGGCCGTGAAATTATTATCTTCATGGAGATTTCCATGGTTTGCATGTTGTGTGCTACAGCGTGTTCCATCAGTCGAGATGGGGAAATGTAAACAGGTGATCACCTGCAGGCATGTGATGATGTAATCTGAAAGAGCAAATTAATAAATCAACAGTGCTTTGTGGTTCAAATTAGATTTTAACATTCATTTCTTTACCATTATCCCTGAGCTATAATGCTCTTCATATCACACAATGTCAGCACTCGATACAATCGTTTCAAATGCTTTGTCATAGTGCCTATGTATGTATGTATGAATATATATATAGATACAAAGTGGATATTGCTGGGTTTTACACTGATGTTCGGACAAACCGAGTCAGTTGAAGCTGTCCCTTTGGACTTGAGGATGGGTCTGATGGGCAAATATTCACTTTTTCTGATATTTAATGGACCAAAGAGTTCATTAAATATTGAGGAAATAGTCGTTACGTGCAGCCGTAGTGTATTGCAGTACATGTGTAATGCTTTTATAAAATATGGCATGTCGTGACAGCGAGGCTTCGCTGTAAGCTCAGATGCTGCCTTTGCTTTGGGTTCTCGGGCCTCTAAGTGATGAGTGTGAGATTCCCATTACCAACCTTTTTGCCCCCCCACCCGAGGCAGAAGACCTTGTATTGGCCTCAGCGTGCCTCATGCTTTGCACTCAATCGAAAGCAAAACACCTCCGGGGAACGCCGTCTCCCTCAGCTGTTTTGTGTCCGACCCCGTCGGTGGTTCACTGTGGCTGTTCGTCTCTCACTGTATCTTCACCATCGTCCTCTGATTGGGTATTTAATATTTCGATTTTAGCTAACCCTCTTCTCTTTGTGGGAAATGTCTGGAAAATGTGTCTTCCTGCTTCCTCCCACTGCCTGCTTTGGTTTCTTTTTCTCTTACAGTATCTCACTTTATCTCGCGTGAAAGGTTTCTGTCCACCCCTTTGCAGTTTGCCCTCAGTTTGCATGAGCAACATTGTGTTAGGAGGTAGAGTGAACGTCCGCTAATCAGAAGGTCCGATTGCCCGGCCCCTGCAGCCTGCGTGTTGAAGTGTCCATGGGCAACGTACTGAACCTCAAATTGCTGGGATTGTGTGTGAGCGCGTGAATGCTTATCGCTCCTGATGAGCAGGCGGCACCTTGTATGGCAGCTTCCTCCGCCAGGGTATTCGTGGGTGTGAATGCCGGCTTGTGTTGTTAAGCAGTTTGAGTGGTCGCTAAGACCAGAAGAGCGCTGCATAAATGCAGTCCGTTTACCATTCGTGGGACAATAAAGGTAAAAAAATCCAACATTTGGGCAAACATTACAACTGATAAAACCACAAATAAAGGATAAGTATGACATTTAAAAAGGACTTCAGGCCAGGATGAAATACAAGCTGGGATAACGGGAGGCTGCATCCGTCGTTTCAGAAACATATACCAAGAATAACATCTGTTTACGTTTAAGTGAAAGCTCTCTCTAATGGCAGGAGGAATTATGATGAGAGCAAAGCCGGAGGAGGCCGGTGTGAATGGATGGCTCAACGAACCCTTAACACTATCACTTCCTGTTTCCTACCAACAGTCAACGTTGGTTTCTCCATCGTTCATTAACCAAATCTTCCCTCAACTAATGAAGATATTTGTGAACCGTAACCTCAACAACAGAGGGGTAACATTGTGTGTCAGGTCAATGGGGGGGAGGGTGGGGGGGGGGGAGGATCAGAAAATATTGTATTTCTTCTTTTACTTTTAAAGGACTTGTGGTTTTAACTTATTTTCCATCCTCAACTGACCAACGAAGCGTCTTCTGTTGTTAATACAGTTAAAACACGTCAGCCAGGCTTCCAAAAGTTAGGTCCGGGAAATACAGAAATCAGATTTCAGACCTGCTGCATGCTGACGTAGATTTGGTTACATCTAAACACAACCCTTTAGTAACCTAGTTTCTCGAGTGAAAAACCTTTTCCCCAACCAGCGAGTGAGAACGCCTCACGTTCAACCAGCAGAACCTGCAAACATTCAGGAGAAATCTGAAGGAGTTCTGCTTCAGGTTTTGTGGTCTCAAGAACACAAGAATATCTCAGGGCTTCCTTTAGATTTGAACCAGAGTGTGTGTGTGTGTGTGTGTGGGGGGGGGTGGGGGTGGGGTGGGGGGGGTGCAAAATGGCAATTCCTCTCTCATTCTTCCGTGAGCCCAGGAGAGAATATAAAACGCTCAATGTTGACGCCCGCTGACTATCTCCGCATCATCAAATGTTCATTTCTCTGGTCAGTAATTGACTCTGGCCCCTTTATTAGCCTTCTGTTAGCAGAAAGATTAGAGAGGGGATCTGCTGCTGAGCATCTCCTCTTTCATTAGGAGAGATGAGGAACAGCACGGAATTGATTACAAATCCAGAGGTCTGTGAGTGTGTGTGTGTGTGTGTCCGTGTGAGTGAGTGTGTGTGTGTGTGTGTGTGTGTGTGTGTGTGTGTGTCCATGTGAGTGAGTGTGTGTGTGTGTGTGTGTGTGTGTGTGGTGATTGTGCGCATCAGTGCTTCTGTGCTGTGGATGGGGTATTACTGCGGTCCACTGTGTAGAGTTTAGGGGTATCTGTTGGCAGAAATGGAATATAATACTATGAATTCTGTTTTCTGTACCGGATGATCACCTGATAATAAGAGTTGCTGTGTTTTTTTTCGACATACAGTGCGGGTCCTCTTCACAGAGCCGGCCGCCATGTTTCTACAGTAGCCCAGAATGGACAAACCAAACACTGGCTCTAGATAGGGCCATTCGTCTTTTTGCGTCAGCCATCGCAGTTGGAACCTCACGGCTGGATGCCACCAAATCCTCAAATGTATGATGTGTGAAGCCATGAGGAATGGACGCATTGTTTGATCATATTTTCTGCTAAAATGTAGAAAAAGCTGTGCAGTAAAAGACGCCATCAACTCCCATGTATAGGAGTAAAACACATTTACATTGTTAGTTGTTTAGACTCTTTAGTAAAGTCGTTTTTAGTTTCTTTGTTGTCTTTTTGTGTCTTTTTGTAATTATTTTGGTCTTTTTATGTAGTTATTTTGGTGTGGTTTGTTTTGCCCCTTTTTGTTGTAGCTTTGAGTCTTTGTAGTCATTTTGTGTCTCTTGTGGTTGGTACTTGTCTCTTCAACTGCCATTTTGCCACTGTGTGAAGGCTAGAGGGGGGGCGGGGGGGCCCTGACACTTTGGGCTCCTGAGCTTGTGCCCGCTAGACCCGTTCAGTTATTCATCCATGTAGCTGACATGTAGACACATCAAACTGACAGTTTTTGCCCTTCAATTATTATCAAGGCACCTAGTCAGAGTGAATTGGAGAGCTAATTTAGTCGAGCCAGTGAGCAGACAAAGAGATGCTATCATACTGGACAGGTACTATGTCTGATGGTAATAAAACACACATATTTTACAGAGATAGGGGTTTGAACAGAAGTACTGTTATGTCAGTTTACATGTTGGGGAACAGGAGTTTTGCAAAGTCTGACACTGAGGGCTCACCCAGTGTCAGACAGTCACATAGTAACGCGGTACACAACTTACTCTACTTTTACTTGAATGAAGTATTGTCATTGTGTACGTGGTTAAACCACAACTCTTTCATAATGTAGCCGCTCTTCTGTAATCTGAGGCCCAAACATTGCCTCTGTTATCTTCTCATGCTTCTTTCAGCACTTCAAGGGGTTTCAGCCCGAGTTTGCATCATTGCAGTGATGCACTACAGTATCTACTGTATGCAGTGTTTTTAAATGCACGCTTCCCTTCAGCTCCGTCTGTCCCTGGTCTCCTGTGTGTCAATATGAATGGTGGTTATTGTGAGATGGCGAAGCCTGAATGACTCCGTAGCAATTTCCGCAAACCTATCCAGTCGTATGTATGAAATACACCCATAATTTCCCTAAGCTGTGTCTGCCACAGGCAAGATCCTGACTATACAATATGAAGCCTTCAGCTATACAACTGCAGCCAGGGGCCAATTTTAGCTGGAATGAAAGAGGAATATGATTTTCCCTGAGAATACATGATATTGAATTGATCTCCTCCTTCGAACAGTAGACTTATAGTGAACGTATGTGAAGAACCAATTCTCCCATTATTTTCAGACAAGAATGCTTTACGGATACATTGTTTCGGTCGTACTTGAGTTCAGCAGGGAGACCTGGTGAGGTTTCTGACACGGAGAGGTTAGTCTTTAGATACGATGCCACAAAGAGATGAAAGCCGGTTAAATTAGATCCCAAAATTCTCTCTCATCACCTCTCTGTTGCACTATTCCAAGAGGACCACCTTCCATAGCGACCGAGCTAAGCTAACGGGAGCTTGTTAGCTCAAACACCTCGGAGAGCTCTATTTTACGTCTCTACCTGTTACCTTTAATGAATGAAATGGTGTACAATTGTGGACATAATGTCAGTGGGGTGTAAATGGAACATTTCCACACAAAATGTGTGTATTGAGAATAGCTAGCGTATTAGTTGTAAACAGTAGTTCACCAATTAGCCCTCAGAGTACAGTCACGATATGTCTTCCACCCTTTAAGAACCAAGTCATTTGAAAAGACACTTTCTGTCCAGGCCATTAGTGCCCCTTCTTCAGGTCCTGCATCCAAAGAACAAACTCAGGCAACAAGCCATTTTCACACCAAGCACAGATTTTCATGCCAAAAAATGTCAACAGAAACTTCAAAAAAATAATTATGTGGGTTCGTATGAATGCTTGCACACAACTATTTAGGTAACCTTGATTTCAGAGGATTTTCAGAGGTTCTTTTGTTCTGCCCAATAATTAGCCATGTGCTTCTGTTTGCTGCTAGAAGAGTGTATTTGAAGCAATGGGTGTTTGATTTTTGGGGTAACATACTGCCTGACCTCTCAGCCCAATGGGATACAATGGAGATGGTAATGTAGCTGATATGCATTTGCTAACGTTACATGTTGGGTCACTGAAGGAGGCTAAGCACGAAAGCTAACGTTGGCGTTACCATTTGGGGTCCGTGTGTAGTTAATAGTAGCCCCTTAGTCATTCTCTGTCTGGATGGGTTTTAGCACCATTTAGGAGCAAACCTATTACAGAAAAAGGAAAAACACTGAATAGTCACACCATGTGCATCAGACTGGTGAGAAATAGCTTTTAGTCAACATCAAATACTTTTTATTTGGGGATTCATTTAAAATAGTAAGAGCAGTTGCTCAATCTAAAGTATTATATAAATACTTTTAATTTGTCACATTGGAAAGAATCCCTTAAAACCTGAAAATGTGCTTTACAAAATAATAACCACCCAACAAATTGTCGTATGAATGTAAAGCTTGTATGATTATACACATTAAATGCGATGACTAATGCTCCATATTTCATTATCATCAAAGCCGCCGAGACACAAAAAACACCATTTAAGTAATTATGTTTTATAATAGTCATAATTAGCTGTGATGATTAATAAAAATGCATCTGTGAGAAACTAGTCAGAATAAAAAAATAGCACCTATAAATCTTCCAAGAGAGTCTTAAATAGCCCTCCACAAGCAGCCTGACACCTCCCAAAGAGAAGGGGGCGCTCGGAGACGATCAGGAGACCACTTGAATGAGGTTGTTGGTTTTGTTATCGTAGCCCACGATGCCACAGTCGACACACCTGACATCTGCATGCAGCAGACTGCACCTGCAGACGTTTGGGCCCTTGTGTTAGCCAGCAGCTAACCGCCTGTAGCTATTTGTACACATGCAAGGACCACGTTAGGGATGCCACAATCTCCCCGATGGATGGTGCGTCCAACAGAAGGTTCTGCAGTTTTGAAGCCACCTGCTAGCCGCCCACAGCCTGCCCTAAAGTCCCGGACTCGATGGACGATACCTCGCCGCTTATCCTGCAGGGCCCACAGAGACATCCCGTCACACTGGAGCCTCTGAACTACTTCAGACCCCCGTTTTAGTCCCTGCGTTATCATGCTAGCGTCCCCTGCAACAAGCGCTCAGAAGCAGAAACGGGACCTCTTTGATGCAGGACATGTGAAGCCGTGGGGAGTTTACAGTCCCGCGAGCTGATGATCACAATCTAGCACGATTACGCGGCAGTCCATTTAACACGACCCGCCTCCTCGCTCATTCGTGCTGCAAACACGCACACCGCTTCAAGACCTAAATTAGCTTCACAAATTAGGATCATCTGGAGACTGCGGTGTTTGGATTACTAAAATATGCATGAAAAGAAACGAATGTGGGCATGAATGAAAAAAAACACTCTCGCCGACGTGCAACTTCTCTGTGAGTCTTTTTTTTAATATCTAGACTCGGCAATTAACACCCAACAGAGTGGTTCTCAGAGACGCTCCACCAACAGCAGCCCCTGTAGTGAATGACGGTTTGGTGGGGGGCCGGCTCAATCATCAGAGCAAAATATGAACAGCTGTGTGAGAAAATATCTGCTTCCTGGATGAAAATGTGCGAGAAACCCGTCGACGTAAAAAAACTGGAGGAGAGAAGTCGACTACGACTCCCAAAGTGCAACGCTGTCATCAGTGGGCCTACGCTCCATCACCATGTTGTGACCTCCGGACGAAAAGCTTCCAGAGCGCCACTTTAAATCAATCTACATTTATTTTCATACAATACACAGTCTGTATGACATGTGCTCTATAAATAAAGATCATTATTTTTATTATTATTATTATTACTTTCGGATTCTGGGTCAATTTTCTTAATGGACTCAGTAGCCACGGCAACGTGTTTTGTTCACAAATAGGCCCGAGAAAGACAGGTTTGTGCCTCCGACTGGCTTCTCCTCCGAAGCGACAGCCGCTGAGGCTCATGGGTGTTGTAATAGTTGTTGAAATAAACTAAAAACACATCTCTTCCGACTAAACCTGGAATCAATTTTTTTATTTTTAAAAAGTAGCACTTTAGTAGCACTTACATGTCTCTTACTTGTAGCACCTGGTAGTTTGGCTTTCTTGAGGAATTGTACTTTCTTGATTCTTGTTGTTCTGGGTTTGATCTCTCATGGTTGTAAGTCTCTTTGGATAAAAGCGTCTGCTAAATGAAACGTAATGTAATGTTCTTCGAGAGAAACCGAGAGACGCTTCTTTTTGTTGTTGTCTGCAGCAAAGTGATGCTTGATTTTTATATGAATTCTTGTGAGCTTCAGCTGAATTCATCACTAACTTAAGTCTCAACTTGGGAATTATATTAGCAAGGTCAGCGGTTAAATCAGAGGTGAATTAATGAAGAGGATTGGATATATTCACTCCTTACATGTAATCAGTGTGACTCTGATCTCTGGCATCAACTGATTATATTAATACATAGAATTTATTCCGTACTGTGTTATTATTTTGTCAAAAACGGCATGAGGTCTTCTCACCAAAAAACAATTAGCTGGCGCTCTCTGATTAAATGTCTTTTTTATGGAACAAATATTTGAACTTGTATTATTTTATCAGTGTACGTTTCGACCTGTGTGTAAAACAAGTTGTGCAACATGTGTAAAGGTGGAGCGCTGCGATCCCCGTGTGGTCACGTTCATTTGGTTCCCCGGCTTTTTTAGTGTTTTTTTTTTTGTTTTTCAGTTATCACCTGCAGGGCTGTATTTTACTTCAAATGTATTGCACTGATTAAACATCGCTCTCCTTTGAACTCAAATCAATGCAGCGGCACGAGAGAGCACCTCCCCTGTTTGAGCTCTTGGTTCTGAAAAAGATCAGCAGCTACAGGAGCAATGTCTGACCGAGTTTTAATTCACTGATCTGTTACAATGAAAAACATCCTCTCCTCTCATATACCCGACTAATGTATGGCCGGGTACTAAATAGGGCCGAACGATTTTGAAAAGAATATTAAATTATTATTATTTTGACTGATTTATGATGGTGAGACTCGCTTCAGTCTCGTGACGGCCACATATTCATTGATTCTTTCTGATTTAGTTGGGGGCATTTGAGTCATTGATTTTTTTCTCAGGATGTAACGAACATTTAAACATTAATGTAGAATATGATGTGTGGGCCAGTGGCACAACATGTAATACTCGCATGAACACACAAACGGTTTAAAATGGCATCAGCACACAGCGGCCGTGATCGTTACCAAGCGGAGATCACCAGATCCATACTAAACACCCCCCACCCCCCCTCACACACACACACACACACACACACACACACACACACACACACACCGGAGTCTGTAAACTTTCACTTTTCACGTCCGCGGGTCATTACCGCTCCACCTCTTGGACGGAGCCGTACAAGACAAGTAGCTTGAGAATTGATTAGGAGAAGGATCTATGGGGGGGTGGGGGTACTGGGTCTAAGCATTGTGTGTGTGTGTGTGTGTGTGTGTGTGTGTGTGTGTGTGTGTGTGTGTGTGTGTGTGTGTGTGTGTGTGTGTGTGTGTGTGTGTTTAAATGAGCTAAATGGATGTTTTGTAATTTTCCTGAATAGCCAACATGTATTTCCCTTGTGCTTGTGTTGGTACAGGTGTGGTAAAATGTATTTAAACCCTCCATTAGGAGTCACAGTGTGTGTGTGTGTGTGTGTGTGTGTGTGTGTGTGTGTGTGTGTGTGTGTGTAATTCAGGAGACTCATTCTTCTCGTTGGCATTTATTACAGCAAATTCTGTTCCAAGAGAAAGTGATAGAGAGGAAGGTGGAGGACGGACAAAGGGAAGGGAAAAATACGGAGGGAGAAAAGAAGGAAGTAAGGAGGGAGGGATGAAGAGGGAGAGTTAGGATGTTTGCTTAGTTTATTTGAGATTCTGATTATTTTCAAACCCCATTTGAAACAAGTCTTCATATCTTCCGTGCAAACAAGCAAACCTGTGATATGGACCAGATGAATGTGGTATAAGACATAAGCCTGTAGACTCTCATACATTCATTCAACAGCTGTGAATCAGTCGTTGTTTTCCTTCTTTCCTTCAAAAATAACTTTTTTTTAACGAAAAAAAAAAAATTCCGACAAATTCCGACAGCAAATGTATTCGCATGAAATAAATATGAAGAGTGAATGGAGCTGCAGTGTTTGACTGGTTGTCTGCCTCCCACTGCTTCTCCTCATTCATCATCTCTAATGAGGCAAAGCCCTTTCTGAGACCCGGCGGGCAGAAATATCTTCCTCATCTCGGAAAGCTGGCCGTGTGCCCTTATGGAGTCCTCCACCCTTCATGTATGATGCATACCCCCCTCCCCCCCAACCTCCCCGAGCCTCATGGGAAATCAGCCCTAACAGGATAAAATTGTCTGTTATTCGTTATACACTCCGCTGGCAAAGGATGCCCCGTGACCTAAAGCTCATCCTCAGATTAATAGTATAACCATTTAGAGAAAAAAGAAACGGAGAAAAGACTATCTAAAACATCAATATATATCTATATATAGATATATATTGATCCAATAGGATGAAACCAACCAGGAAATGATTTGCTACATTTTTACCAAAAATGTTGTCTAAAGATTACAAATTGCCGTTGACCAAAAATGAGCTTCCTCCGCCGGGTGGCTGGTCTCGGCCTTAGAGACGGGACGAGGAGCTCAGACATCGGAGAGGGAGCCAGCTGAGGTGGTCCGGGCATCTGATCAGTCAAAAGTCAAAAACGTACGTATTATTATATATATATCTATATATATATATATATACGTGATGTATTCCTGCAGGCCGAGGTGACAACTTCATATCTCGTTGGTAACACGTTAGCCGTCACTACAACAAGGACGTCTGTCAGCTTGTTTGGGTGGTTTTCTGCCCCCTAGTGGCCAAATGTAAATAAATGTTGCATTAACTTACATCTTATGGCAGTTTTGTAGCCACTTTGAATAAATATTAATATGTATAGTTGAGTTTTTAAAGGCATGTTACAAATCCTCTTTTTTAAGCTTATCAAACTTTGTTTCATCACAAAAGCTTTTTACTCTCAAAGGCATTTTATTGATCACCTTTTCCCCAAAATGTTCTTATTACCTTATCGATGTTTGCTTATTTTAATAATTTAATTAAGTGGTTTTATGTTGTTTTGTGGTAACTGTGAAACACTTTGTAAGCCAGGTTTTGAAAAGTGCAATATAAATTAATTTCATCTAATGCGTAAACAAAAAAGAGTGCAATAAAAAGTAATATGTTTTGAGAGGCAAACATATTCCATTTGCCTCTCAAATGTGGTGGACGAGAAGAATAAAGTAGCATAACATGTGATTGTCACGTAAATGAATGAGTAAGAAAATACAGCTCATAGAAGGAGATTGTAACGGAGTGACAGAGAGCAGGGAAACAACAACACAAAATATGAATTTCATTTAGAAATGCTCCTCGTGGGGAAGCGGCGGCAGTTCATCCCGGTGTTTGGAGAGAAGTGGGATTTTCAGCCGGCTCACATCGGTGGCGGTTTGCGGTCCCCATGTGACCGACCCAGGTTTGAGTCTCTTTGATCGCACAACAACACCAAAAATAGCCGTGAAGTCTCCGAGGCCTCGCCAGCGGCATGTCGCATCAAGAAGACGTCCACTTTACCGGGAGCTTGAAGTGATGATTTTATCTTCATATATTTGGTAGTTCTTCACTCAGATTTATGTTCACGTGTTAATTTTTCTGATAAGTTTGGGTTTTAATTTCTTATTTTATTCTATGAAAAGAGAAGGAAAGAAAGTATTAGTTGTACCTGCTGTTTCAATGCTACTAATGATTTCATCACATTTTGATTTGAAGCATTAATTGCACTTCCTGGCATCTTGTTGTGCTTCGAGACCCAGTGGTGGATGGTAGATGGTGGATGGTAGATGGTGGATGGTGGATGGTGGATGGTGGATGGTAGATGGTGGATGGTAGATGGTGGATGGTGGATGGTGGATGGTGGATGGTGGATGGTAGATGGTGGATGGTAGATGGTGGATGGTGGATGGTGGATGGTGGATGGTAGATGGTGGATGGTAGATGGTGGATGGTAGATGGTGGATGGTGGATGGTAGATGGTAGATGGTGGATGGTGGATGGTAGATGGTGGATGGTAGATGGTGGATGGTAGATGGTGGATGGTGGATGGTGGATGGTGGATGGTGGATGGTAGATGGTGGATGGTAGATGGTGGATGGTGGATGGTGGATGGTGGATGGTAGATGGTGGATGGTAGATGGTGGATGGTGGATGGTGGATGAATGTGCGTACACTTCATTGCAGGAGGAGTGTGAAGAAAATGAAAAGAGATAAATAGATGAGAAAAAAGAGAGAAGAAAAGAAGCAGCAGAGCGAAGGCAGGTGGTAACATAATGAGCATAGAAAAAAGATGCAACGTGCATGTTTTAGTCTTTCTCTGCACAGAATGGAAGCGATGCGTCCTCAGAGGCAGAGAGGAAGACGACCGCGAGCCAGCAGTTCTGGACGTTAAAGACGCACAATGTATGAAACGTGCTCTGAAATTGTTTTATGAATTAAGAAAAAGCTTTCAGCGTGTCATGAATGTCGGTTGCTGCTCTCACTGTCGTCGTGTCCTCCACGTTTCTGACATTTCTAGAATTATCGACCGTATGGAATGAAGACGTACCGGACACCTCCCGCCAAAAACTACCGTCTCAGACTTTTATTGAGATTAAAGTCAAACATTTACTGCCAGGCTTTAGTCTGGTGTTGTCGTGCAGTCGGTCCATTTAGTTTTCTTCTGTTCCCGCCCGTCTCTTTTGTCCCGCTCGCCGTCTCACGAGGTTCCGTGACGCCTTTGCGACACTCTGACCCACTTAGGCCGATCTCTGCGATTTACCTGCCCTTCGGCTCGTAATTTATTTTCCAATCGCTCGGCTTCTCTACTTTATCGCCTGTTGTCTTCTCCGTCACGCCTCACCTCTCGTCCCCCCGTCCCCCTCTCGTCCCCCCATCCCCCCGTCCCCGTCCCCCCCTCACATGGGGAGCTGCGTTCAATAAAACGTTCTTCTTTTCCCCTCGATTCGTTCTAGTCTCATAGACTGACATTAACTACCTGTTTGAATACCAATTCCGAGGCAGTAGACAGAAGTCCATCCCCGCTAGAATAAAGGGTCCTCCAGCAGAAGAAGAGATTGAGAATCACAAGTCTTTGCTGACGAGAGACATTACAGAGCACCTTCATTCTCCACGCTGGGATTTCTGCTGAGCAATTTGAGCTCGCCGACAGTTAGACAGACTACCGGGGACGTTTAAAACTTTTCAAGCTTTTTCAAGCCGATAAACGTGTCAATGCGGCCTTTTGAGCAGCTGTGGAAAGACAACGGCCGCTTTGTGTTGTATATATAATCCACGTTGGTGGGGATTGCCATGACTCTTTGTACAGACAGTCATGGTGCCCAGAGGATGTATCCCGCTGACTTTCATGATCCTCTGACTTTTACTCTGGCATCCATCATCGATAAAACTTGGGAGATGGATGGATCAAACAAGCACAGGAGACTGCAGTTTGTGAAACTAAAAGACAACATTCACTGGTTTTTACCTCACGTTTGTTACGTTACTTCTGGACTTCACTGAAGTCAAGCGGGGTTATTTTACGTGACAAACCATATTTGTTTTTAATTTTAAGTACATTTGTTGTCTAAGCCTAACTAAGTGCTTTTGTTGTGTATTCACACCATAGACGGTATAGAAGAAGTGGACGTAGTCATAGTGACGTCTCCCGTTGGTTTGTGGACTTCCGTTATGAAGCCTTGAGTTCGGCGATTTCGCCGTCGCCATCTTGGATTACGGCCAAGCCATGTTGTTTTTTTGCAACCAATGAACAAGTGACCATATTTAGAATGTGGAGGAGTGACATAGAGACGCCGTTTATGTCTCTGGCAGTGACCTGACAGGAAGCCCCGCCCTAAAGCATCCCCTGCTTTATGGTCTGTTTGACTCTAAATGGACCATAATTTACTAAATGAACATCATGCTGTATTGAAGAAGACTTGAAACTAGAGATTGAGACATAAACTCATGTTTACAATGTTTACTGAGGGAATAAATCAAGAGAGAAGTAGAGTCATTTTCTATAGACTTCTATACAACCAGAGGAGTCGCCCCTGGTGGTCAGGAGAGAGAATGCAGCTTTAACACATGAAGCTTTGACTTCTATACAACCAGAGGAGTCGCCCCCTGGTGGACAATAGAGAGAATGCAGCTTTAACACATGAAGCTTTGACTTCTATACAACCAGAGGAGTCGCCCACTGGTGGACAATAGAGAGAATGCAAGTTTTCAGACACTTTCGCATTGGCTTCACTCGGCAGAACCGGAGGTTTCCACCTGGAGTACAACTAAAAACGAATTTAAACTCTGATGGGTTTGTGTTGAAAAGACCCTGTTTTAGTATAATATAATGTAATGAAAGGAAACCGACGCACCATCTCTGTCCAAAGAGGACGTTAGAGAGTTTCTTAGAGCGTCATAGTTTGAGGCGCAGGGCTGCTGACCAATCATCAGTATTGACATACTGGCCTACTAGGAAGCTATTGCAGCAGACGTGTTCATACTGTGGAACAACATATCTCACCGTGTCAAGGTTTTAAAAACAGTGACATATACATATAGATACTCTGATTGTGACTGAAAGCATATTTCTCAGAATCCAGATTTCAGATGTTGCAAAGCCTCTAATCCCTCCTCTGACTCCCATGCATCTGTTTATCCGCGTAGCTCGTATCAAAAGGAAATCGACGAGGCAATTTATTTTCTTACCTCCTTCCGTCTGTGTAACTGATGTAAACGTGCCTCTGATATTTGTGTGAAATTAAACCGCAGGATAAACAGCAGTGATCTGTGTTCATGGCCCCTTTTTTGCTCCGCCCTGATTTGTACATCATCACTGCCACGCTTTCTTTCAGAGCTCGGCGGTTTGATGTTGCGTGAGTTGTCACCACATGCTGCGAAGTGCAGTATGCAAACACATTTGACCCGGCGTTGACCACCGCTATCGCCCGCGTATCACTAACGAGCACAGTCAGCCTGTTATGTCCTCCCTCTCTCACCCTCTCTCTCTCTCACCCTCTCTCTCTCTCTCTCTCTCTCTCTCTCTCACCCTCTCTCTCTCTCTCTTTCCCTCTCTCTCTCTCTCCCTCTCTCTCCCTCTCTCTCTCTCTCTCCCTCTCTCTCTCTCTCTCACTCTCTCCCTCTCTCTCTCTCTCTCTCCCTCACTCTCTCTCTCTCTCTCTCCCTCTGTGTGTGTGAATACAAATGCAGAGCTTTGATATTCTGCTGATGGCCTCAGTGTAAAATGGCTCTGATGATGAAAGCATCTCTCCCTCTCCTTCTGATTCATACGCGCTCAAAGCAAACCATTTATTACTTATTTGATCAAACACTGTAAAATATGCATAATGTTTCCGCACACTGCTACATTTTTCAGGAGGGAACGCTTCACTTTTACACGGCGTCGGGGAGGACGTCCACGAACCGGACTAATCCAATCGGCTCGCTCAAAATACGATTTAAACACGACCCAAAAATCAAATTAGCATGCTCCGTATTTATGTGTCAATAATCTCATCCAAATCAATTTTTCCCAACTGCAGTCAAATATCTGCTGATCTTGATCCGAGTTGTTTTGTCGAAGGGGAATTCATCCGGTGCCCAACAGATGAAGTCATACATTTTCCAGTTCAAAATAAACGCGACACAAAACAAAACAAAGGGGCATCGAGCCAATCAAATCAGAAGAACAACCCCCAATTTAACAACACAAACACAGAGCAGCATTATAATGTAATAATAAAGTGTTATTGTGCACGTAAATGATTGTAAAACGCATATTTTGCTCACCATTTTTTTTTGCACAGTTTGAGACACATTTCTGCAATTCAAACCCCAAATGATGCAAACTCAAACACAGAGATGAAATAAAGAAGGCGCATGTCATTTTATGAAATAATTTTTTTTAGCACACGTTGACAGGAGAGACGAGGGAGGAGTCCCGGAGAGAAGCACAGGCGAGTGAATAAAGAGGGAGGAAGAAACAGAGGTGTGAATTCCTTTAATTGAACACGTTCTGTGATCATTGTGGTGTCTTCTGTGTTTCCAGACTGTAGAGTGGATCATTCATCATGACATTTTACCCACTTATAATGTATAACTGCTTGACAGATCATTCATGCTATGGTTTTCTGTTGTTATCCAGTTTTTGCTCTACAAACCGCTTAAAATGCACATTTTCCGATCAAGGAAATCTAATGAGCTCAGTTTTTTGGACTTCTGTATTTCTAAAACTCTGCCACGGCCGCGTGTCAGACCGATAGTCCTCATGTATTTTATGAACCATTTTAATGTTTTTTTCAGAGGAAAAAGAATTACCAGGCCGCTCTGTGGCGACACAGAAAATGCATCAGTGAGAAAGTTTAAAGTGCTTTCAGAGTGGAAAGATCCGAATCTGTGTCGAGTTGAGGAAGAGTTTCCTCCGACTCAGAGAAAGGGAACACAGAGTGACACATTCACTCCCCACCGCTTTGGATTATGTTGAAGTCTGCCCCTTGATTTTTAACTTTTTTTTTTTGCTTTTTCTCCCACCACCACACTAAAGTAATGCGACTTCATAAATAAGATCAAAAGGAAGGACTCGAGGTCAGAGGATCATTCCTTTTGAAAGGGGCTCCCGCAGGATCAGAGATGCAGTTCTCTTCCCCGGGCAGATGTTTCTGTCTGTTCAGTGCACTGAAGTCCTCGTTGGCATTTAGAGTTCCCTCCTTGACCTCCTGTAAAGACACTTAAGTGGCCCCGGCTCCATCCAACCTGAGTGGTTTAAGTCTCTGAACCCTCTCCATCACTTTCTGCTTCAAAAAAAATATATTTTTGTTCCCAGAACATCCACGATGACTTCCTGTTGTGAACTTTCTTTTACACATCTTGAGTCGTTACTTTATTTCAACTTTTAATTGATAGTGGGACCCTTTGTTACATTTTTTTATTTTATAAGTGCCTGTCTCTTCTGAAAAAATAAAAGAAGCAAATATGAGCAAAATTAAAAAGTGCACTGCTCTCTAAGAGATAAGGAGTCTAAAGGAATCAGTCATTTTTTTTTTCTTTTTTTTTTTCTGCCATTTAGTGACAAGTTGTGATATGTTCTTAAAAATGTCTTGACTTAATTTGAGTGAGCATTTTTTGCGTCTGAAGTCTGAATCGTGTTTGGCCCAAAACAGAAACCGGAGGGTGCACTTAAGTTGTCAGTGCCAGAAAAAGTGCCTTAAACCTGCATTCTCTCTCCTGACCACCAGGGGGCGACTCCTCTGGTTGTATAGAAGTCAAAGCTTCATGTGTTAAAGCTGCATTCTCTCTCTTGACCACCAGGGGGCGACTCCTCTGGTTGTATAGAAGTCTATAGAAAATGACTCTACTTCTCTCTTGATTTATTCCCTCAGTAAACATTGTAAACATGAGTTTATGTCTCAATCTCTAGTTTCAAGTCTTCTTCAATACAGCATGATGTTCATTTAGTAAATTATGGTCCATTTAGAGACAAACAGACCATAAACCAGGGGATGCTTTAGGGCGGGGGATTGACAGTCCACTAGCACGGAGTCATTCGTTTTGGGCGTTGTCTGAGTTTTCGTCTTACAACTTGAACCCTCTCACAGTGTGTTTCCTTTCATATTTCTGTACTTAGCTCCACCCTGTCGTGTGCCTTCTGGGTGCAGAAAAAAAACCAGGATGTTGACGGCCAAAATGCTCAACTTGAGGCTTCAAAGCGTCAGTCCACAAACCAATGAGTGACATCATAGTGACTATGGCCACTTCCCATATATACACCCCGTGGTCCAGACTCAAGTCAACTGGAAAAACTCAGTTTCCTCGTGTTGAAAACAAGCCCGAGACCGTTTGTAGAATAGAATACGTTGCTGCGCATGATCGCAGCCGTCGAAGGGTTCAATGCCTCCTGCAGCCCGGTTGGCCTCGTGCTGTACTGTACAGCGACAGCCTGATGAGGTTGTGATAAGCTGCTTTAGATCCCGACGTGGCGCTGGCTTCCAGCAGTCGTTGTGACCATTCAGCCTTGACAACACCGCGGCGGTGACTCAAAATGTGACCTTGCAAGCTTTGACACTCGCCGCCATAACTCCAGCACCCGGCGGCCGGGGTGGAATGAGGCCATAATTCAGGCCACTGCACGGCCCCATACTACACGCAAACACGCACTCACACAGATGTGGAGGTACTTTAGGAGAAGAGTGATTACCTGGATCAATATTTAGTCATGGGTAACACAGATAAATTCAAAGGATGGGTCCGAGCGGAAGTGTGTTTAGTGCGCGAGCTGCAGAGGAGGCAGTAAGTCGTTGGTCTTTATGAGTGCTGCCTGGCTGAGGATCCGATAGATCACAGAAGGTAGCGTCTCCGTGTCCAAATACCGTAAATTCTCCAATAAATATATGATAATAAATGGACATCATTGGCAAAATAAACCAGTCCCTTCACTCTTCTGTGTTTTTAAAGATTGGAGAATGCAACTCAAGACTTTTAACCATGATCTGGGCGTTACTTTTTTCTTTGCAGATCTAGAGAAGGTCATCTTTACTTTCTTCTCCTCCAGACTTCTGCCTGCTGAGTGCAGGCAGAACGTCCACATACTGCAAGTTGTTCTGGTCAGTTATGCAATTGATTTTAGGACTTTTAAGCTTTTTTTCATGGTCAGGCACCTGTTTATATCTGAGATCTGCTACTGTAACTTCCCATGAGCCTGATCGATGGTTGGCTCTTCAGGGCCCTTTTGGGGGATCCTAAATCTGGGTCTTTGCTGTCGGGGCCCTCTGAGATCAATATTCTCTTTTAAACTTATTTTACTCCATCGCCTTTCTCTCAACTGATGGTATTTGTGGTAATATTTTTGAGTACTTTATCCTATTCCATCTTTTATTGTTTGGGATTTTATTGACATTGCCTACATTGTTTTATCGGGACCCGATAACGAGCAATAAGACTAATTGTATGGAATTAGGCAATGTTCTCGTTGATGGTCTCGTTTACTGATGTGGCTCATATAGAGGCGTCGGTATTAAATTGAGACTTTTTCATAACCAGTTAAAAGTTTCTTGTAGTAACTTTAAAATGTACATGACATTTCAATGGCATCACAGCTTTGTAATATATTGAATACATCTAAATATTTCTTAATACTTAGTTTATCCCTGGAATAAAATCAGTTAAAAGTCTTATTCTCAATATATTACACCAATATAAGGTGTCATACATGTCTGGTGTATGTGAAACATTTCTTGCTGCATACGTTACTGCGCGCATCAGAATAGCACCGTGTGAGGGATAAACTACATCATCTCCCACCAGACTGACAGGGCTATTCGGCTGCCATAAGATCTACAGTGCACCGCCTCATACAGCAGCAGCTGATGGATGAACGGCAGACAACCAATATGTGATGTGTGGTGGAGGGGGGGGGGTGGTGGCGGGGTGGGTCGGCCTCTCTGGATATACTCAGTTTGAATGGACACGACGCCACCACATACCACCGATCCCTCCGATGGATTCTTCATGCTCCAGAGAAGAGATTACAGGCTGATCAATAGCTGTGTGCAGGTCTCCTGCTGACATTATGACAGTAATCTATTTGGACAGGTCAATCTTACGGTGCTCAGTGGGTCGGCAGGTTGCTGCTGTCGTCACGGCTACTGTTTCCGAACAGACGCCTGGTTGTGAGCAGCATGTACAGTCGGGATGGATTCAGATATAAAGAGATAAGAACATTATCTGAATATGTTTTTCTGCTGTTTTTTATCAGATCTGTTGTTCGCTGCAGGACGTATTTTGATTGACGTACCCGAGACGATCTGATGCTTCACACATGATCGGACCAGGCGCTAACAGCCGGATCTGAAGAGTGAAGCCAATGTGGAAGTGCCCTTAAACTAGCATTCTTCTTAATAGCCAGCAGGGGGTAGCTCCTCTAGTTGCAAAAAAATGAGTCTGATTGCATAGAAGTCTATGAGAAAACGACCCTCCTTCTCACTTTTTGGATTGCCTCAATGAAGAATCTCTAGTTTCAAGTCTTCTTCAATACAGCATGATGTTCATTTGCGTAAATTACGGTCCATTTAGAGTCAAATAGACCATAAAGCGGGGGATGCTTTAGGGCGGGGCTTCCTTGTGATTGTCCAGTCTGGCTTTAGTGGTGTGTTTTCGTCTTACAACTTCAACCCTTTCGCAGTGCGTTTTCAATCAATGAAATTGTAACGATTTAATAATGTAATGTAATAATGGTCGCCTAAAAGTGTCTTACCCAGCGTGTCACTTCTGGTTGCAACAAGATGGCGAAGGCAAAAAAAACCAAGATGGCGACGGGCAAATTGATGAATTCAATGCTTCAAAGGCTTCCACAAACCAATAGGTGACGACATGGGGACTTCGTCCACTACTTGTATACGGTCTGTGGACCAGACTTGACTTCACAGAGGCTGAGAAGTTGAAGTAAGGGGCCGTAGGAACAATGCATGGAAATACGAGAAGGTCACCCACTTCGAATGTTATCAACGGTAATCAGCCTCGTAGATATGATATGGGTTAGAAGGGCCGTGCTACACCTGAAGGCTATTTATACATATTTATATTTATATTTATATTTATTAATCACATCACCGAATCAATGCAAGAAGACTATGCTGACCTCCTGTGGCCGTCGTAATTACGACCGCAGTCTAAAGAGTGATACACTCTGCTTGGAGATGATGGATGGAGCAAAGAAACACAGGACTTTTACCACATGTTGTCCCATGTGAAACCAAAAGTCAATTTTTTTAATAATTTTACCAATTTCAAACCAGGATATTTTCCAAAACCTAACAATGACCCTTCAATGGGCGACAACGGTGTGTTTCAGATTTCTCTCAATAGCTTTTTCATTTATTTAGACTTCAGACCAACAGTATTTTCATCTCAGCTCCCTCCCAGTATATAAACCAGCAGTAACAGATGTTTTTTTTCAAATTGTGAACGAAGCTTTGACATATCACCGTTTAAGTTAAACCATTGAGCAAACAGTTGCTTATTTATGAATCCAGCAGCTACAGAGAAACATTACAATTCACTTGGAGTGTCAGGGCAGCGGTTGGACTATCTGCACAAGACTTGTACAACTAAGATCCCTCAGCCCTGTCGTCTAAAGGTACATTCCCATACAAAGAAACCGTGTTACGTCTCAAGGGAAACGTATTTTGTTGTGGATTACGTTTGCTTTTGACTGACTCACAAATAAGTTTCAAATGAGTCCCTGTAAGTCATTTTGCTGCCTTAACCTAATAAAACAATGTTTCTTAGTTAGTTTGAAGTCAATTCACAACATTGACCAACTGTTTCAAACTGTTTCAAACTGTTTCAAACTGTTTCAAACTGTTTCAAGCTGCGAACGTGATCCAGGAGAAAATACATTTCCCCTCCAATTGTAATTAAGAGTTCAGTTAATATGTATGGGAATATACTTTTTTTTCCCTTCAGAGACCGGGTTGGATCCATATATGATCAATTTGGAAAGGCAATCTGTGCTTTTTTCACACTTCAGTTGCCAGGACTGGAGAATAAACTCTACTCACCAAGACTTTTATGCAAATTATTATCTGTAGCGTAAAGAAGCCCTCACAAAATGGATAAAAAAAAAAGTAAATAGCCTCCTTCGGCACCGTCTGCCAGTCGGTCTCACAAGACTAATCAACCAAAGATACAAAAGTTTGCTTTCCTAAGTGCACTGTTCTCTGATGTAATTTGAGATTCCAGTATTGAAAACATTCCTTTTTTTGGTTGCCTGACTTCAACCCCGTTCAGCCCAACGTGTGGAACGATTCCAGCTGGGATGTTCAGCAGCATAACGGAGGCTATTTCTACATGGTCCAGCAGCTTCTCTGAATCAATTCACTACACAGACCAGGAAAGTCTCTACCACAAAATATACCATTCTTACATTGTGCTTGTTCAAGTAGGAAAAGATAAAGATCAGTTCGGAAAAGCCATTATTAATCCCCAGAGGGAAATCCAGGTGTTGCATCAACAGCAGGACAGAATTACAGTACAGATTAATAGAAACAAGCAGGAAATAAGTAGTTAGAAGTGAATACAATAGAAATAAGAAGGAAGTCACAGTCAAACCTGCATTTGTATTAAAATAAAGCAACAGTTTGGACCTCATCTATTTTAATATTTGTGTCGACACTTCTGGACTCAGTCTGTCTGTCTCTGTCTTTCAATGGTTATGTTGTATTTGCCTCCAATTTGATCCAAATTATGTAATTGACTTAGAATTGCAATATTGGTGTCAATTGCACAAAGAGGCTTTGTTTTTTTCACTAGTTCAGACTTGACTGTCTTCAAGAAAAAAATATATATATATATTTTTAGTTGATGACAAGAAGCCACTCAAAATTGAGCATATTTGGTTATATGTTTATGTTTCCTGCTGCAAAGAAAAGTGTTGTGGGTCGCCACCGCAGAGTTTTTTCCAGACTCAGTGTTTTCAGTGTTTTCGTCCTTTCACTTCAAATGAGTTCAGTTGAATTCATCCACTTCTTATGTCTTATATATAAATGGACTGTACTTATATAGATCTTTTCTAGTCTCCCAACCACTCAAAGTGCTTTAACACTACACGTCATCCTTCATCCATTCACACCTATTCATACACTGATGACAGGGGCTACCATGCAGAGTGCCACCTGCCCATCAGAACTATCTAATCATTCATACTCATTCAATTTGGGGTTAAGTGTTTTTCCCAAGGACACATCAACATGGACTAGCGGAGCCGGGGATCAAACTGCCGATCCTCTGATTGAAGGGCGACCCTGCTCTACCACTGAGCCAGAGTCGCCTCTATGTAACGGCCTCAAGTGATGACACTTGAGTCGGCATCAGTTGAAGACTACGAGTTTTAAAAGTACAGACATCTGGAGGTGTGCAGTACAAAAGAAGTGATCCTCTGTATCCCGCTGCTCAACTCTGCTGCAGACTAAAGGCCCCAGGCTACATTAGCCGCTACTAGCATAACACACCACAATCTACCACACAACTGTCAGTGGTCAAGTTGCATTGTGGGTAACGTACTGAAGGCGCAAGTTTTGACAAGAGTAGAATGTGTGGCATAAAAAATATCTCTCGGTTTTGATCCTTTTTTTAAACTTTGCTTCGTGAGTCTGACAGAGTTGGAGGAGTACAATGCTAAATCTTCTGATTCCATTCATTTATACCATTATTAAACATTTCATATGATTACAAGGACACAAAATTAACAATACTTTTTTAAATACTGTCATCCTTTTTAAATGTAATCGACTATGAAAAAGTTCATAGTGAAGTTAATTTAGTCGTGATGCAGAAAGATTCAGTATTGATATGAGATCCGGGAGGAATTCTGTGGTTTTGACCACTGCTCAACCAATGCCAAATGTTTTATTCATTGGCAGAATAAAAGATAGATACCCTTTTCCCATACACATATTTGATCTAGTACACTTCAGCTTTTCAATTAAATTTGAGATGAAGAGCCAGAGCGATATATTGCGAAGGCTCGCATGGAGGTATTAACAGAGGAGTGAATATCCTCTCCTCTTTGTCCTTGGCCTGCATGAAGCCGGAATGAATGATTTGTAGAAAAAGAAATGAGCGACTGAATTCTGACATTTAATCCTTTTTTGTTTATAAAAGACCGGATGGTCTACTCTCAATCTCGGAAACCTCAGAAATTATTCATCTGTTTGAAAATTTGATACTAAATCAGTCATTCAGAACATTATAGCTGCTGCCAACACCAACGTATGGAGTGACAATATGTAGTGAATGATCAGCTGTATCTGCAGCAGCTCTCGGCTTTAGAGAGCTTTAAAGTGACTTTCAGGCTCATTGTTTAACCCGTCCGGCCCAAAACTTTACTGTTCTGGTTCACTCTCAGCAATCTCACTACAGCAATTTTAAAGAAAATAATGTATAAACAGCTGCTGTACACACTCAAACAGCAGACAAACTCAGTTAGAGACTAGCTGGTGAACAAAGTGGAGTATTTAGCAGCTAAAGAGACAGATATTTCCCCTCAGGAGGTGGTGGGGACCAAAAATGGAGCTAAAAGAGAGAGAGTATTGAAAGACTTCTAAGGACTCATCATGTTGCTCTGTAACTGCTTAGCAAGCAACCAAGTTCAACATATCAATTTAAAAAGTGATGAAATGTCAATGTTGTGTTCAGAAGCAGACAAAAACATTATTTATTGCAGGTTTAATTCTTAAAATACAAGTAAGTAAGTATCTACATCTTGACACCCATTGAGCCCTTGTGTCGAGCACACGTGCAGCTTACAACCACAAATGATACAACCATGACTAGTGTTTCTATTCTATTTCTATTCATCCATTCATTCATTTTCATTTGATTTTAATGTCGACTCCATCATGCATGTTGCTGTGAATCTACTCGCCGTTGCTTTAAAGGTGGCTGCAGCCTCCTGCATCGTGTGGGAGGAGAGCACATATATCTATATATATATCAGCCGGTAATGATGAGAAGTATCCGGTGTGTGGTAAACATTTATTTTCGCAGGAGACTCTGAATGCTCCTAAAGCACTGTGATAAGGTAATACATCAACAGCCAGTGAAGAACCTAATTAAGGAGGGTTGTCTATCAACTTAATGTTTGTCTCTCACTTCACTGCCAGCTACACAAGGGTTGTAAATGTCTGTCGCTTTCCCGCGTTAACAGATAAGCTCCATGCTGCAGCAGAATTATGAGGTTTGGTATCTAATCAGATGATAAAAACTTGAGGTACAATAACGTCCTCATGAGTGACAGTCATATTTTACAGTGAATGTCACCAACACACATCAGTAGCTGTTAACAATGGATGATAAATCTTCAGAAGTTCTATTCAGGAGTCCCAATGACAAGTCTCACTTGATGGATGGCAATGTCGATCTGTTGGTGCTCCACTTTGGTCCAGACTGAAATATCTCAACATCTACTCGATGGATTGCTCTGAAATTTGGTTGAGACATTTGTGGCACCCGGCATATTCGTCTGAATGATGTCGGTGAGTCCAATTGATTCCATCGCCAGCTGGGATTGGGGAAAAAGGCAAAGACGCACAATGCTTAATACATTAATGTTGACTTCTTGGTTCACATGAGGAACAAAGGCCGGTCTTATAGCTGAAGGATTGGTGTTATGAATATCTTTTTTCTTTTTAAATCCCATTTAAGTTGGAAACCTCTTTTGCGAAAGAGACCTGTTCAAGACTCAAGCATTAAAAGTTGCAGAAAAAAAAAATACAAAATCAGGGAGCAGGTAAAACAACACAGAACATAGATACTAATACTACTACTAATAATAATAATAAAAACATAAACTCAAAGTAAGCTATGAAGAGGAACATAATTCCATATTTGATTGCATTCATGACATTTATTTGTTTTGCATTATTATTTTTGACATTATATTCTCAGTCATTGTAGCATCGGCATTCTGAGCCTCTGTAATCATCGAGTGTTGGTGTATTTCTGTCTGTGAGACCAATAAATCTGTCAAGGGACGTACAGTATGTGAGAAGATATCCGGAGACTTCTCAGAGTCTGCTCACCTGCTGTAGTTCCTGTAGCTGCTCCACAGCAGGAACAGGAAGTGAGTTGTCTTCCTGATGATCTGAAGAGTCTCGGAGCAGCAGGAGACGATGACTTTGTTCACTTTTTCTCTGCCTGACTGGAAATTTGCAGTCGTCAGCCCAGTGTGTTTCTGCTGCCTTCAGCCGTCTCTACTCCATACAGACACATTAATGTTGGTCAGGTGAGACTCACTCATATCCTGCTCCTTTCTGTATCGTTAACCAGATTAAGACACTCATCACAAAGCTGGGAAATTCTCTCTCCTCTTTTTCTACTCCAGACAATGAGAAGCTCAGTGTCTCTCTGAGAGAAAAGGACTTCATGTAGCAGGCAGAAGTACAGCCTGTGTTGTCCAACACAAAGACGTAGCTCATTAGAGGATGTTGTTTATACTCTAATACATTTTACTCTTTCCAATTACCACTGCAATGCAGAGAGGATTTATTTTTGGGAAACAAAGAAAACATGGAATAAATTATGTTTTTAAAGAGGGAACTACCGTGAGAGAAGGAAGGTAGGGAGGGAGGAAAGAATGATGAAAGGAGGAAATGAATAAATCTATTAAGTGAAAAAAGGACAACAGGATAAGTGAGGAAACAAAGGCAGAGGGACGCGAAAGAAAGGAATGAAGAACATTCAAAAGAAAGAAGAAAAGGGACATAGAAAAAACAGCACGAGGAGACACTATTTAACTGAAAGAAGCAAAGAGAACGTAAGGAGGAAAGAAAAAGAACGATGAAAGAGAGACAGAAAAACAGACAGGACAGAAGAAAAACTCACTAAAAAGGAGACAGAATCTACTTCAATGAAGTAAAAAAAGAGAGAGAATGAGAGGGGAAAAGGACTGAAAATAATAACATAATGTGCTTGATGGAAGAAGAGAGAAGGAAGAAAAGAACAGACAAAACAGAGGAAAGCAGAAAGAGGACATTGACATTAGAGAAAGGAGTGAAGGCAAACGGTGATTTGCTGATTTGGTGTGGGTAATAAAACTATGGACTCCCTGTGAACATTGTATTAACCTCTGAGTACCGGAATGGAGTTCCCAGTCGGTGGTTCATTGCAATCTGCCGGCACATGTTCATTATTGATAGAAGACAGGAACGGTGAGGCGGAGGTGAAGAGGTCTGGAGCTCTGGAGAAAGCTTTCTGAAGTTGGATTCGTCGCGTGGACATCGAGACCTGAAGGACTCTTATTGACCTCGTTTGTTTCCTGAAACAAGGAAGCGTTCTCGACTCGGTTATTGTGTCCTGTAGCTTCCTGTCTGCACGGGGATGCGATGTGATCGTCTTTACCTTCAACATCCGATCCGATCGATAGTCTAACATACAGCGTGAAGGACCGACACAGTCGGACAAACGGCCACAGATGATCAGCTCCGGGATCAGCTGCTCGTCTTCCTGTTGGAGCGCTCACGGTGAGACAGGATACAGCAAGTTGTATGAGTGTGGCAATCTAACGAGCCAACGCTCATCAAATGTTTGGCTTTTAGTTCACGTTGATTAATCCGATCTTCAGAACTTGACAAACCGCATCAATGGAGGCCTTGTTGGTTGTTTCTGTTGTCCATTGTAGGACGGGATGGACACACAGCTGGCACGGCCCGGGCCTGACGTGCTCTCTGTAAGTGACATGATATCTGATCTAATTTGCGATTCGAGGAGGACAGAGAGCCTCCGACTCGCTGCCCTCTTCTCAGTCGCTCTTAAAGGCCAAACTCTTTCTGCAAAAGTCCTCACGCTGCTCTTCATTATAGATCCCGCCTGAGCCAGAGGTGATTAGTGCACGTGGGTGTTGTAAAGACTTAGTGAATGGGTCAGAATGTGGATCTGCATGCCTGCACCAACGCAGATTTATGAAGCGGTCGTGAGATTTAAATGCGTATGATAATTGAGGGAGAATACTTTTGTTTTTAGTGATGGGGCTCAATGGATGGTAATGACAATCTGTCTTTAATCCACACTGACATTTTTCAACCACTAGTAGATGGAGTGTCATGAAATTTTGTGCGGACCTCATGTTTCCCTCAGGATGAGTCCTACTGACGTTTGTGATCCTCTGACTCTTCTTCTAGCTTACATTTGTGGTTTCCAGTCAAACATCGATATTTAACAACTATTGGGTTGATTGCCATGATATCATAGGATGTGAAACTCCTGGGGGAATTGAATCAGCCTGCATTGCTCAACAGCTTGTGATTATGAATCATCCAACTTGAGCGTGATTTCTGTCTTTGTAATCAGAAGAAATACATATTTTAATAGAAAATACAAAACACACGATGTTGCGAAAGTGCATGCATCAGAGTGCGTCAAGCTAATCAAGCGGCATTTTGCTCAGAATGTAAACATAAAAATGTGTAACTGATTTCGTACAGCAGAGGATTGTGGGCTTATACTTTCTGTTGTTTTATTGGAGCAGCTGACAACAAAAACATGTTGAGCTGTTAAGGCTGAACTTTGCACTCTGCACTAAATTTCCCTGACGACTTTGTAGATTATATCCTTTATTATCATTTGACGTCCATATTTTCAACATGTAACATGTTCTGAAGGATCTCCTGGACAGACTTCTGAGCAAATGCACTTCAGAGGTGAAATCCTTCTGCTGTTATACGCAGGTTTACAACTGACATGCCACCGCACTAATGGTGGCGTGTAGGGTTAGGTAGTGCAATATTCATCATGCATGTGATGTCAGAAAGGATTAATTCATCATTCTGATCAAAAAAGTTTACATTCTCTGTTATAAGGTGTCAATTATGGATGTGAAATAAGATAAGATTTATAAATTATAATGATTGTGTGCCCAAGTGAGTGCTGGAGGAACGACGCATGCTGAGAAAGGGAAAGTAAAAAAAAATAAAACATAAAAAGCGGCACAGTTTATTTTTGTGCGGTTGAGTGACATTTATTGAAACCAGCGATGTCTCAGCCGGGCGCTCTCGCAGCCTTTTCCCTCACACTTTTAAGACGGCTGTGTGCAGGAACATCGGTGGCTTCGTGAAATGTCAAACGGCTCTCTTTCCTCTGATGTGCTCCTTTAAAGTCGTCTTTTAGGTTCTTCGATCGCAGTAACTTTTTTTTCGACCTTTAGGACGAACTCTTGGAAGAACCCTCAAAGGATGTTTCCTAAACATTAAAGTCATTGACAAGAAAAATCAATAAATACCTCGTCTTATGTCAAACCCACACTCTTGGAAACGAAGGCGCTAACTAGAGCCATATAGGGTTCCTTGACTCCAATAGGAGAACCTGTTTTGGTTCCTAGTGGAACCTTTCATGGAGGTTCACCTGGAAACCTTTCAGAGGTAATATCAAGAACTGTGCATCAAGGGTTTTACCTAGAACCATATGTGAGAGGTTCCACCTAGAACACCCCATGAGAGGTTTAACAGAGAACCCTTCTATGATGCAAACCCTCTATGGAGATTATATCCCGAACAAATCCCCCTTCTAAGGATGCGAACAAGAACCCACCCAGGGAACTCTACCAAAAAAACATTTATATTCCAAGGATTTCATCTAGAACCCACCCAATAACAATAACAATCATGATGCATGATCACAGTGTTGCGGGGGTCTGGGGGGGGGGGGGGGGAGGGGGTTCACAGAAGGTATCTTTCAACAATCCTTGAATTACTCTTTCTTCCAAAAAGGGTTATTTGGATGAAAAGGGTTCTCAATAGAACCCTTAGTCTTACAAAGAACCCTTTAAAAAAATAAAACAAAGGTTGTTCGGAAGCAAATGGTTCTGATTCTGCAGAATCTTATTTCATCAGGAAGTGACACATTCAGGAAGCGAGGTGGTCCGTGGTTCACTGTGCTTACTCTGTTGGTTCTGTGTCTCCTCAGGTGGAATCTGTATCGCTCAGTCACTGAAGATCCCTCACGACCACAAACCCTCCGACTTTGATAAAATCATCCGTCTGCTGCTGGACACCCGGTACGCCAGGGCAGTCATCCTGTTCGCCTCCGACGAGGATATCCGGTAAAAAATACACCTTGTGAAAAACTGTTGATTTTAAATTATTGGAATGACAAAATATGTACAGGTTGATTAAATGGACTGATACTTTAACAACAAAGAACAAAGTAAATCTGCCTAGAAATGTGCATTCAACTTTGAACGTTTATCTTACCTTAATATTTTGTTTTTGTTTTTTGTTTGCTGCACTGTCCGTCGCCATTCGCACTGCACCAACACGATACTGGGTTAACTTCACTCACACAGTTCGAAACAACACTCAATACAATAGTTTTTTTTGACCCAGTGTGAATGCTATTTTTCTATATTAATGTTTGGTTCTTTACCCAAACTAAAATATGGTTTTATGTACAGATAATAGCCCCCGAAGTCAAAAATTGGTGATTCGTTGTGATTCGTTTAGCTACAATTGAATTGAACTGAACTGTTATAATCTCCTCTAGAGCTCTCAAAATGTTCATATTGCTATTTGTTATTGATTGTTAACAATATGTGAATCCTTTGCACATCATTTTGTGCTACTAACGATACATCTGTGAGAGTTTTAAATCAAAACCTGAGATTGTTGAGTCAACACAACCCCTTGGTACTCGGCAAAGTGAACCTCCCTATTGTGTCGGCCCTATGATAGAGCCAAACGCAGGATTGTTGTTGAATTGAATTCAGTTTCACTATGAAAGAAAAATAACTTTCTGTGAATCTCAAAGGCAGCCTGCATGTGTCTCAGTGATGGTCTGTGTTTGGATCCAGGGGTATCCTGAATGCCAGTAAGCGGGCGGACCAGATCGGTCACTTCCTGTGGATCGGCTCAGACAGCTGGGGCGCCAAGAACAGTCCCATCCACCTTCTGGAGGACGCTGCCGTGGGAGCCGTCACCATCCTGCCGAAGAGAGCCACCATCAGCGGTAAGTCCCTTTTTAGAAATCTTTTACATCCCCGTCACCTCATCTCACGGTGTTCTTTGGTCGCCATGGGTGTGACGATGTCAGAAAGCGCGTGCTCATTCGTTCCTGACTTTTCTTGGTCGCTTGCACACTTGTGTCATGTTCTCATCTCCGGAGCTGACCGACTGAACGGTTTTCAAAAAAACAAATCTTCGGTGAGAACGTTCACTCTTCACCATTTCGTGGTTTCCTGTGACAAAATTGCACGGGACTCGTTTGATAAGAATCATATTTTATACATCATCATTAGATGCACCGCTTTTATAAAACTTTCATTCCATGAAGGTTAAAGAAGAAAAAGTTATCCCTGCCTCCTCTGTGTGCATCATCTTAACAGGAGTCAGACAGTATTTGGCTTTGGTGAACATGCAATATGTATTTTTAAACATTTTCTTTCTCTCTGAGAGTTAGATGTTGAGATTGATACCACTCTCATGTCTCTGCAGTTAGCTTAGCTTAGCATAAAGACTGGAAACAGGGGGAGACAGCTAGCCTTGCTCTGTCCAAATGTCATAAACATAATTCTCCTAGCTCCTCTTAAGCTCACTGACGAACATGTCGTCTCTTGTTTGTTTAAGTTGTACAAAAACTTAAGTTAAAGAAAGACTATTTGCTGTTTTGCAGGGATCACGTCTTCATGCTAAGCTAAGCTAACCAGCAGCCGACTGTTGCTTTATAATTATCATACGGACATGATATGGTATCAATCTGAACATCCAATGTTCGTCAAGAAAGCGAATAAACATTTTTTCTTAAAATGTCAGAAGTCCTCCGTTCAGGTGCCAAAGATTTTACAGAATACCGTCTGTCTGTTTGACTCCTGCGTGAGAGCCGAGCGCTGACATGAGATCAGAGGAAACATAATGTTATGGTTCGGCTGCATTGCTATCACAGCCCTGTTTAGCAACTACAGACAACTCGCTGTCGTGTCAAACAATGATTGTTGACAGGGATATAGAACTGCATTTGTTGTGGCAGTTTTGTTAAAATGAAGTTTTTGACATCAAATAACACGTGAATCCTTTGTACTCTTGATACACGACGACTACAGTGAGTTAATGGGAAGCAGCCAAATGACATTTTCTTTTCACGAATCAAAATCCCCGCCCCCACGCACACAACAGCAACAAAAAAGCCTCGCTAATCGTGTTGCCAATGTTTTGTTGTAACATCAATTTCTGCCCTTTTCTTTGCTCCGAAAAACATATTTCACCGACATGCGAGTGCACTTTCCAAAAACACGAGCCCTGACAGGAGGAGCTTGGTGTGTGTGTGTGTGTGTGTGTGTGTGTGTGTGTGTGTGTGTGTGTGTGTGTGTGTGTGTAACCTTGGGTCTGGCTGCAGGAGGTCGTCGGGTGGTGCACACTAATAAACATTGTTCCCTTTTCGATGGGCTCTGTGATCCATTTTGTCCCCCTCGTTTTTGACAAATGATTTATGGAAATTGCCGTTTTTTCCGGGCATAAAGACGATGGGAGGGATCACTGGGCCGTGACGGTCAGTCAGGGTAACTCGGGTACGAGGGCAGAAGACCCATTCCATCAGAGGCTGTGAGACAAAAAGAGAAAAAGGTGAGGGGGAGAGGAAGTTTGGTTTCATGTCGACCAGATTAAGCTGCCGTTATTAACGCCTCATTCCTCCTCTCTCTGAGCAGTCGGGCTGTGCTAGAATATTACCAGCTTTTGTGATAATTTGATTAAACCAAGTTTAATGAGTCAATATGCACCATGTCAGCACAAAACTGTACTAATGACGGTCCTAAAACTAGATTCTGACACAACGACCCTCCTCAAGACGGCCCATTAACGCCAGACCTCTTCGTATTGTGCTGCACATTTCCACTAATTTCCTTTAATTTCCTTTACTTACTTTAGAGCCAAAGCAGCGGGTCGACACGGGCAACACGATGTTGGAACAAGATCACTGACACATTCAATGGGTTGCACATGAAAGTAGCTGATTCCTTTCAATGTTTTTATTATTGTTAATATCATAGTTTTAATGTCAAGGTAAATTGTGTCTTTGGATCAGTCCAGTCGTTGTTGGAGGTTTTTCTCTGTAGACAATTCATTGTGATGGATTTGCTGCCAGCAGCCAAAGACATTTAATTATCGTCCTGAACCATCAGTCTATTCAGGGTTTAGCTCAAAAACAGCAATTAATTTCTATTCCCAATGTTTCCATTATTTACACATTCCAGTACCTGTTAAAGCTCAGTGATCAGCACCTCACGTCTTGTTTCTTTAATCTGTGTGGTTATGACTTGGCTAGCTAATATGGGTTTCCCACCCATATTTATGCTAAGTTAGACAACCAGCTGCTGCTGAAGCTTCATATTTTCCATACAGACATGAGAGTGATATCAATGTAAACATCTGACTCTCAGAAAGAACAAAACATCTTCGACAAAAAAACTGTATTTATTCAAGTTTATCGGCAAAAACAAAATTTCACTTGATTACACGTGAACACATGATAATGTTCGAATTTAGATGTGTATTACGAGTTTGCACATGCTCAGTTCCGATTGGGCAGGATGTACGGATCGGGTTGTTGGTGCTGTGTAGCGTAAATGAGCTGATGTATTTATATGAGGACATGATATAGGATCAGTGCATAGATTGCGTATAGCGCTTAACGTTGCATTTGAGGCTTCTCTGATATTGGTATGGGAACAACTCTAGATCTAGCAGGTTAAATTAATTGACCTGTCTGAAAGTCCAAATCCTGTCAAATTTGTTTTGACCAGCGATGACAGCAGCGACGCCCTAAAGCCAATGAGAGCGTGAGATGCGGGGCAAGGGAGGTTTCATGGGGAGGATAATAAATGTATTTATTTATTTACCTCCAACTCTCTGCAGAACAGACAACCCTTACTGCTCGTGTCTCACGGAACTTTCTCTCCTCCATAATCTCTGTCCATCTTCCTTGGTCTGGAACTTGATCGCGAAATTTCCATGGACATCCAGTTGTGGAGGAAAGGAATCCTGTTCTGCTCTTGGTTTTGCTTTTTTACCCTCCATGTTACTTTTCTTGTGTTTTTCTTGATTAAACGTAGACAGACAGTCGTGTGATCAGCGCGGCAAACTGACTACGGTGAAGGTTGTATAGTGTTGAGGTGGACTTACAAATAAAAGCATCCATGTGACTAAGGAACAATCAGCTAACTGGTGGTTTTGTTGCCCTTACCTAACTGGTGGTTTTGTTGCCCTTACCTAACTGGTGGTTTTGTTGCCCTTACCTAACTGGTGGTTTTGTTGCCTCAACCTAACTGTTGGTTTTGTTGCCCATACCTAACTAGTGGTTTTGTTGCCCAAACCTAACTGGTGGTTTTGTTGCCTAAACCTAACTATTGGTTTTGTTGCCTCAACCTAACTATTGGTTTTGTTGCCTAAACCTAACTTTTGGTTTTGTTGCCTAAACCTAACTATTGGTTTTGTTGCCTAAACCTAACTATTGGTTTTGTTGCCTAAACCCTAACTGATGGTTTGGTGCCAATGGATAGCCGTGAGACTCTGTTGTCCTCTTCTACAAAAATCTCGAACTCATCGTATTCGTTCACTCATGAACTCTTTCAAAGGGACTATCTGTTGCAGCACATTTCAACTTGGTCCGACAGGTCTAGCTGTAATAAAAACCATGAAGTTGGGCTTTAATTGTCTTAATAATAGAACCACAGTTACTTTGGTACATTCTGGATATGTACCAAAGTACTGCCTCTATTGAACAGACAGAAAGCGTCTGATATCCTCGCTAAGATGTCACGCTTCTGCGTGTTCACACCGCCCCGTCACCGAGTGTCGTAACACCGGACGCCAGCCTGTAATACCGATATGAAGACGTCTGGGTGCCTGCAGCCGGTTAGTGGAATGGAGATGTAAGCAGTGGGAGGAAGGACGAACTCCTCATTCATCCAGACCTCAGTTTTCCGCGCACGCTTTGGCCTCACTCGTCGTTGTGTGATCTCACATACATGTCCGTGTGGGGAGCCAGGGGAAAAGAAAAACATTTAAAATGCACTCTGTTTGATCAGACTGGATTGTATGTTATTATCTACAAATCACAATCTCTGTTTGTGGTTTTGATCCGGAGTAGAAGGGTCACAATCCCTTTCATTGTCTTCTACAACCTTTGAAAATGTACATCCGCCTTGTGTTTGTCATGTGAATGCAAATTAGAGTCGCCTGTCTGAACATGGTAGCCAATAATTGCTGAGAGAGAGAGAGAGAGAGAGAGAGATGCAAAAAAATCAAGGGGAAGAATGGAGGAAAGACAAAAGAGCAAAGATCCAGAAAGGGAGCGAGACATTCAGAGACGAGGAGAGGAAGCTGTCGAATGGATTGAAGATGAGGAAGGATGAAGGCTGTGGGAACTTTCTCCCCCTGGTGGCGGCGGACGCCCGCTGAGTCTGCGGCCTCCAGCTGAGATTAATCCATTTTCCCAGAGTCAATTACGCCCTCTAATCCACAAATCTTTTAATAATATCAGGGTGCTGAGAAAGTACTGAATTTGAACCCAAAAAAAAATCGACACCTTATTATATAATGGTTATTATTATATTTTTTTTAAATACTTTGGATGATACGTGAACATACAGAGTTGTTCTGTTCCTAACGTGATGGATTTTCTGTCACCAATTCCTGGAACATAGAAACTTTGAGGGTAGTAACCCTCTCATACCGCCTTAGAAGTATGAGTCGTTAATAACATAGACATAGTGCTTTTCTGTTTCAAATATAAAATGTGGTTAGTTTTGACTAGACACAGTACAATAATATATATATTTTTTAAAGCCTCCCTTCACAAATGTACGTCTGTGTGAAACAAAACAAACCAAATTTCTGAAATGCAGCAAAGTGCGGCTCAGTCCAGAGAGAAAGCAACCATCGGTGTGAGAGCATGCGGAGACGAGAGAGGAAATGAACCAGAGAGAGGTTAGCGAGCATGGATGTGGATGCCTACGCGCCCACCCCCCCCTCCCCCCTCTCCACCCACTCCTCTCCATCCTCTTTGTCAGAGACACAGAGCTGGTGTGGGTTCAGCGTGACCATGTGTACGCGGGAGATAGGAGGATGTGGATTTTAATCTGGCTCTTTATGCTTGAAACATGATCGGTATCCTCCGAGACGGATGTCCTCCTGCACACATTTGGCCCGGAGAAAACAGGAAGTGACTGTGAGCTCAGCGTCGGCACAGAGAAAATGCTAATTCGTTATATTAAGCGTGAAAGAGAGGCAAACCTTTCACGGCTGCAAAACAAAAAGAGGGTTAATATCACTACATTTAAGATTTTCTTTTTCATAATCATCGTCTGTTTGATAAGACATTTCAGTAAAAGATGCAGCGTGAACCAAAAAACACTCCATGAAGACATCCAAGATGAAAGTGACGTTTCCAAATTTGGCGAGAATAGTTCAGGAGTCCAGGAACGGCAGCTCGTCCTAAAACAACGGCGTCCTGCGTGTGACAGCGCTGCACATCAGTGATGCTTACGAATGAGATTATTAATGTCGCACGGCTGCCTCAGCAGTCAACACCTCTCACTGTTGTGTAACTGTGAGAGGTGAATGGTGAGATCCATTGCAGCAGTGGTGCTCTATGACTTATTTGTGATATGTTATTTATTTTAGCCCCTCCCCCCACCCCCCCAAAAAACAGCTCCAAATTTCTAGTTTGGAGAGAGTGAGAGACACTGAAAGATATGAAGAAATATGGCACCTGCTTCACTCGTGTCAACATTTCCTCGTACACACTTCTCCAGCAACACGCTTGTTACATGTGTACGGTCTTTTCAAAATAAACTTACGGTCTTTTCAAAATAAACTGCTGCCTTCACAGGAAACAACTTAGTTAGGTTTAGGGGGAAAAAAAACCCGGCTTACATTAGTTTAGAAAAAGATCGTTGTTTGGGTTAAATGAACTACGATGCCGTTGCTCGAGTACGGAAGTAATGTGACAAATAAATCTAAGTTGACTTCACGTCTCACACGGGGCAACGGACAGCGGTGCCTTGGCTGAAACACTGATTTTGTTTTGCCCGTCCACCTCAAGTGGGGTTATTTTCACTCTTTAAACTTCCTGGTTCATGATCATGTGGATTCTAGACGATCTGAGATCTACAGGGCATTCGATGCCATGGGTATAGCTACGAGTGCTGGATGAGAACAGCCTGCTCGTGTAGATCTCAGGATGGTTTTGTATGTTTTTTATGGAGGGGCGGAGTGTCTGTACTCCACCTGGACCAATCACAGACACACCTGCATTTGGTGCAGGATTCTGTTTGACCTCATGTTTGTGATGCGAGCTGTCATCAGTTGCTGTTAGCTGGGAGGTTTTCCTGACCTACAGTAACGTTATACTGTCCAAAGTAAGATACCTTTGTCTGGCGTATGAAACGGGCCCTTATTGTTTTCTACATGAAACTGCACACAGCGGTGGCTTGTTGACACTCCGTTGACTCTCCAGAGAAACATTTATTCCATCGCATTCATTCCCAGGATCAACATGTGTCAGCAACTCCGTCCTGTCTGTTCAATGTCTCCACAATATCTGTGGCTCCTGTGTGGCTCTGTCCGGCCCTGGGTGGCCCTGTGTGGCCCTGGGTGGTCCTGTGTGGCCTGTGTCCCCCTTGAAGCCTGTCTGGATCTGGATGTCTATGTCTGGATCTGGGTGTCCGGGTGTGGGCCGGGTGTCTTTCCGGGTGTCTGGGTGTGGTGCTTCGTGTCTTGTACGTGTGCCTTGAAGCCTGGTCTGGATGTCTGGATGTCTGGGTGTCCGGGTGTCTGGGTGTCTGGGTGTCTGGGTGTCCGGGTGTCTAGATATCCGGGTGTCTGGGTGTCTGGATATCCGGGTGTCTGGATATCCGGGTGTCTGGGTGTCCGGGTGTCTGGGTGTCTGGGTGTCTGGATATCCGGGTGTCTGGGTGTACGGGTGTCTGGATATCCGGGTGTCTGGGTGTCTCTGGATGTCCGGGTGTCTGGGTGTCTAGATATCCGGGTGTCTCTGGGTGTCTGGGTGTCTGGGTGTCCGGGTGTCCGTTTCCTGGAGAACCTATCTGCTCCTCTAGGAATGCTCTCTGGCAGCCTGTCACAGTGGACTCTTGTGGCCTCGCTGTGAGACCGAACACTAATCTGACAAACGGCAGAGAGATGGGAGGAGGAGACGCTTCTCCGCTGACACTGATCACGCTGAGCAACCATCCTCCTGCTTCACACCAAACGTCTTTCCCCATCAGTGCACCTGCCATTCCCTTTTCTCACATCCAGCCTCCTTCCTTTTTCCTTCCCTTCCTCTGTCCCTAAAATGTCCACGAAACCTCCTCCGTCCGATCCGCTCTCCTCCGGGCAGGAAGCGTTGACCTTTTTCCTTTTTAGATTACATCGTAAGTCCCAATGAAGTTCAGAGCTAAAACAATAACCTCAACATTTCTAATAATTTTCTAATAATAGTACTTTCGTAAAGGTAAGCGACTTTTCAATGGCCACGGTGTCCATAACGACCCCCCCCCCCCCCCCCGCCTCCCTCCCACACACACACACACACACAATTATGACACCACTTGTGACGGAGCCTCATCATTGTTCTGTTCATGTCAGGAAAAGAGTAAATCTTCTTACTTCTGTCCAAGAAACCTTTGTTTCTCCTGGTTTTGTTTCTCCTCCGCACGGAAAACACTTTCACCTCACAAGCTTCTGTTTTTTTCTTCTCAAACTGGGGATTAGTCTTATCTTAAATACGGGCATTTGTTTTCCCCACTCAAGGCACAGCTAAATAAGAGCCAGTAATTGCCCCTCTCTCTCTCTCTCTCTCTCTATCTCTCTCTCTCTCTCTCTCTCTCTCTCTCTCTCTCTCTCGTTTACTGGCTCCCTCCCTGTTGGCTGTTACTCGAGCCCTTGGCAGTTATTTTTAATTTCCGCCATTAGAGTCGTTGCTCGGCTCCAGCTTCAGCTGCGACCCCTCATGGCTTCTGTTTGTTTGGCTACTTTTTGTTTTGGGGGGGGTAAGTTTCCCACCTCCTAAACACACCTGTGTTCAAAGAAAAACTATATTCTACATAAACTATATTCCCTCGAAAAAGGCAAACAAATCTCCGTCGTGGTTTTGGGTGGAAAAAAAGGTCAGTAGCAATCTAATAACAAAACAAACATCCTTATTCTACATGAACTAAACAATAAACTAAACTAAAATAATTGAACTATTCAATTAAATGCAGGATGTCACATACATAGACCACCATCTAATAAGGGACATTTGTTAAACTGTGAACAGGGGAAAAAAAAAAGGGTCAACTATGGCTCTTCATAATATGAATGTTCCATCCATTGGTTTTACATTTGTAAAACTTTCCTTGAATCAAGAAAAGACAATTTAAACGTCTTCAGGTCCAGTCTGTGGGCCGAGAGGGATCAAGTCCAGCAACTCTCGGGGTTCGATATCCAGTTCTTGTAACACCTCCATGGTTTAGGCACGACATCTGTTCAAGACTGGCAAGAAGTTATGATTTTTACCATACTGGTGCAATTTCTTTTTTGTTCCATGACACATCGCTCAAACATGATGTTCTTTAATTGGCAGCTAAACTACTAAATCTAAAGAAGTAGCAGTAGTTTTGATAATAATTAAGAATGCAGTTTAATTGGACGGGAACGTACATTTGAATCTGAACCTGCTGCGGTCGCCGTCCTGTTGCCTTCCTCCTCTTCTTCTCAACACAATGGCGCCGTGGACTAGAAGCCTCCCGGAGGGAGAGCGCGTTATCTTTGCCCTGCAGACAACCGAAGGGGGGAAAAACAAATAATCGTTGAAGCAGGTTTCGGTTCTGTTTTTCAAACAGAAATAATCCCTCCGACGTGAAAGCGGTTCCACTTCAGAGGCGTCCGGGTCACTCAGACTCTTTTTGCTGCGTGACCCGGGTTCCGTGATGGTTTCCTTTGTGGCGTTAATGTGGCGCCGCGCAGCCACCGGGCCGTTTGATGTCCTCCGTCTGAATCGTCATTAAGACGTCTCGTCTTCTGCTCGGAGCTGTTCAAAGTTCAAAGTGCAATGCTGAGGGAGGTAATACTAATACTAATACTAATACTAATACTTTCTCAATACTGTTATTTAGAAATATTACCAATAAAACGACAACAGTTACGTCAGTTACTTCCACCTATCCAGGTATTTATAATAATAATAATAATGACAACTTTATTTATTTTGCAAAGTGCTTTGACAGACAAAGCGAGGCAATAAAACAACAGACAGCTAAAGACAAAAGATTTAAACCCTGAAAAGACAATAGATGACACAATGGAACCAATCGATACGATATGAACAAACTAAGAAAGAATTTTTTTTATTTTTTTAGAAGTGATTTAAAAAAGATTACATATTTGGGGAAAAAAACCTTCAACAGATTTTATGACAAAATATTGCTTATAGTTCTCTGGTCGATTTTCGATTTTGGTCTATTCTGCTTCTTTAACTTGACTTCTTTCAAATTAGTAGAAAGAAAACATCCAAAATACACCTTTAAGTGTTTATTTTACTACGTTGTCTATTTGTGTCTGTGGATATGCCGCATTTGCATATTCAAACATAGCATTTAAAAAACCTTGCAATACAAATATGAATTGTCCTAATGTGAGTGATTAACATGCAGGTGAAGTGTCATGGTGATGTCTATGAGTTTTAATATTTACTCTCTTCACCTGTAGAGTCTTCAACATCTCTCTAAAGGCCGTTTTCTCTAAATGAGTTTGTTCTCAGACTCTGATCCAGAACTCTCCTCTTCAGCAGCTCTTACATCACCAGACTTTACTCTTTACTTCTGAAAGACATTCTGGAGCTTTCTACAGAGGGGGTTGTTCATGTGTCATTCAGAGCCCGATTTATACAACATTTTATTACTAAAAACTTCTTTCATTTATGGAGTGATAAAAAAGACCGATTTTGCTCTGATTTTGTGTGAGAAATTGTCATTTTGACGCAGACAGATCACTGAAAATGGGAAAGAAAGGTGCGTTTATAAATTCATAAAATCACCCGTCTGCCCAGCTTCCTCCTTTTTCTTTTGTGAGCAGAGTTATATCGTTTAAACCCACACACACACACACTCTCTCTCTCTCACAAACTCTCTCTCTCTCTCACACACACACACACACACACACACTCTCACACACACACACACCAGGAGTACTGGGGGGCCTGCCGGTGCTTACCGGTGATTACAGCTCCTCTGCCTCTGGGAGCGTTCGTAGAAACGTTAGCTGCACACTTCAATGAGCTAAATGGGCCCCGAGCAAAGATCTTCTGTCGGATTCATTATGACGTTTACATTCTTCATATCTCCACCACCCTCAAACAGCACGCCGCACACATCGACACATGGATTAGTTTGAGAAACTGTCATGAGCCTTCAGACGCTGAGACGCCGTTTGATGCTCTTCAGGGTCGAAGGATGACTGAAGGTTCGGTGATCCGATCAGAACCTTCGGGAGCATATTTGAGATCGGCGATCAGATTTAAGATACACAACACTCGGAGAGCTGTGTCTCAACGAGGAGTAACGTTGTGTAATGTGTCTACCAGAGGTTGATACGAAAAAATATTAATACCTTTTTGCAGTGATATTCCCCAGATTTTCCAGATAAGTTGTGAGCCTGAAGTTAGGGACCATCTCAAAATGATATTCAAAATGATTCAGATCTTTGTCAATAGCTTGTTTTTTTTTGTTTTGTTTTTTAATAAAAATAAATATATATATATATATATATACTGTATGTATTTTTTGTCACTATCTTTTAAATTTATATAATATATATTTTTAAACATTGCCTCAAAAACAATTTGGCAATATGTCCTGATGTAGTTCTAACTTGTTTTTTTTTCTTAATTTTCTTAAAACCCCCTGTTCTCTGGTCACGTCCACCAGAGACCCACTAGAGACCACGTTTTATTTCCACCATTAACAGATACACAGCTTTTATTTAAACTCTGTTTGGATTTACTTTTTAAATGTGTTTAAATGTTTTTTTTTGCTTCAGATGGGGCTCAAATAGAAATAATGATTTATTGATTCATAACCATGGCGACGTTACCGGCTGTGCTCTGGGTGACCCGAGACCCGACCAGTTCCTGTAAAACACTCAAATTGTCCCAATTTTCACCACAATTAAAATAATAATAACTAATATCGTACTTGATTTCAGCTCACGTACACATTTGTGATGTTCTGTCCCACTCAATATTACCCAACCCAAAACAGAAACATGAGCAACGTGTGTCAATCAATCAACGGGTCCTCGCATAACGGTTGCTATGGCGCTCGTGGCTCGTTTTTGTGCGACACAAACAGATAGAGGCTGTCTCCTGCTTCATATCTATGAGAGAACGCTTTATAGATGCTCTACAAGCGGCATCGTCTCCAAAACAACAACCCAGCTTGATGACATTGCCCAGACTCACATCGCAGCCCGCATTAGCTGGCTGCTAGTTATTTTTTTGGGGGTCGGGGGGGAGGGGGTTTGCAGAGCCTGACGTCGGACCGGCAGAGTGGAAACAGGTCGGCCTCCGAGCACCAGATGGCTACTCATGACGCTACGGGCAAGCGGCGATAGTGTCGTAGCAGGGATTTGATGCGACACACACACACACACACCCATTACGATGACACGGAAGCGGTATAACACCGCCCCGTGCCCCGCAGGTGACACACAGCTCGCCACACACGAGCTATTCCAGGCTCGCCCCCGGCCAAACGTCGCCGCTGCCCAGGACTGACCTCGGCTCGCGACGTCCTTTCATCTCCGTGAAAACTGCACTTTTGTCTTTTCCAGACCTCAAGCTCTGTTCAAGTCCCTTCTTTTTGTACAGCAGGGGAGGAAATGACGAGGGGGGAGGAAGAGTCTGACTCTACAGCAGTGATTCTCAACTGGTGGGTCGCGACCCACCCGTTTTCACGGGCCTTTGCCTGGGCAAAATAAAAAACAAATAAAAATAATTTATCCTGTGGTTTTATTTTGAAGGGGATTTTTTATGCAGCGGAGTGTCGTCTATTCACACTTTTTTGCCGGCTCTCGTTTCCACTTGTTTTGCTCTGGTCCTCCATGTTTTCAGCAGCATTGCTGCTACGTTCCAGCCACTCATTGTTTGAACTTTTCAAGGCGGCGGTGATTGACAGGTGATGACAGGGGGCGTGTGCCAGGTTGGGACAAACCATCCTGATATGGGGGAGACTCTGGGTTTTTAGGATAATGAAATTGAATAGCCTATTGAATATAAAATTCAGCTTATGAACTTACACTTATATTTTATTGAAAATGTATTAAATAAATATTTTTAAAGGAATTTTTAAATCGATGCTGATTTTAAATATATATATATTTTTTTAAATCTTCACGTACCCCCGCCATTTTACATCATAGAAGAACACCGTGACCCGCAAAATTAGTTTTCTAATCATCAGCCAATCAGCACCATCTTTTCATTAAATAAATTTGAGAAGTTGAAAATGTTCCTCGATTTGGGTCGCGGCTTGTCATTAAGGGGTGATGGTGGGTCCCACAGCCAGACCAGTTGAGAACATCTGCTCTAGAGGGTCACCGTGTTCCCATTGGCTGACCTTTGCCCCCGACCGGCTCTGGGTTACGTCTGTCATCTGTCTGTTCCCTCTCAACAACTACTGGATGGATTGCGATGAAATGCGGTTCAGACGTTCATGTTCCCATCAGCATGGATTTGAACGACTGAGGTGACCTTCTTCAATGAGTCGTCACATTACAAGTCATACAGCTTTGTTTCCTTATTTCAGTTACGAGTTTTTTTCTGTATTAAAAAAATAAATCAACATTGTAGATGAAAAGGAAATTGTAGGTGAAAATAAAGGCGTTACGAATGGAAGGAAAACTGCTTTCTGAAATAACTCTTAATACCCTTTTAGATCAATCCGTATAAGCAGGGGTTATATACAGAAAAACTCTAATATTGTTTTTATTCTGGAGAGAAGCAGGTTCAGTAAACAGTGAAAATGTTCTCCGTCAAACTCTCAAACCAGAGTTGTTGATTGTTGAACAGAGAAGAAACGAACCGAGACGGTTTGAATGAAGTGTGTTTCACGATGATCGGCGAGGCCACGTTAATGTTTCTGTGACCGCAGTCTGGTGGCTTTGAGGAGCTTCTCTTTGAATCAAGGTCTTCATTTCGACCGGAGCAGAGTCGGTGGCCGTTGGAAAGACCAACGGAGACAGTTTCGATGAGTTCATTTCCCGGCGGACATTATTTGTGTTCGTGTTTTCATCAGTGAAGACCAGTCAGCTTTTCCCACCGATGACAAATGTTGTTCGAGGGTGTTATTGGGTTTTATGTCCAGCAAACAATTTAAAAAACATTTTTGATCATCAACAAACTTTACATGATATAACTTTTTAATTCAAAGCCATCAGCCAAAAAACTCAGCAGGGGTAAAACAAATATGCAAAAACAAATGTATTTTCCGTGTTTTGTGATTTCCCCCAATTTGGACACTACATTTGTTTTCTGCATCGTTATTTTTCATGTGTTCAGATGTGTCACCGAGACAAAAAACAGTTTCTGTAGTTTCTCCCAGCGTGACTTCCTCGCTTTCTCTCAGACAAATTGTCAACAGAACTGGAAAACGTGTCGCTTTGCGGAAAAAGAAGCTCAGAGTTTCAGTCGTTCGAAGGCGTTGTTTGTTGTCGTTTGTGTCACAGTCGAGAGCGGGAGGGGAGAAGAGAGGACGGGGGGGGAGGGGGGAGGGGTGGCGGGGGGGAGGCACTCGAAGGGGAGAGAGACGGAGAGACGAGAGGAGAAGGAGGCCCATTAGTGTCGTCATTAAAAGGCAGACGATGTGTTGCACAGGAAGTGTGTGTGTGAGAGAGAGATTATGGTCTGTTCAATCAATAGCTCGCCAGCAAAGAGTTCAGAGTACCTCCCCCCCCGGTTCTCTTCTTCATTATGCACATGCTGCAATTACCTGACGTCTGTGAGGAAATGTACCGAGCCAAATTACGGTTCTGATTAGTTGTTGCAATCACAGGGTCCGAGTGGAAGCTGCACTCAGCACGTCTGACTCCAGGACCGACGGACTGTTCTCACTCCCAGGGCTTCAAAAACCGACGCTCCGTCACCCCACTCGCCGTCTGATGCCGATGCACAAGGCAGCCTTTGGCGTTTAAGATATTGATTATTTTGAAGTTACGTTAGTGATGTATGCGACGTGTTTCCTCTCCTTACCAGGCGGCAACCTCCGGATCTGAAGAGTGAAGATAATACGGAAGTGTCATAAAACCTGCATTCTCTCTCCTGACCACCAGGGGGCGACTCCTCTGGTTGTATAGAAGTCAAAGCTTCATGTGTTAAAGCTGCATTCTCTCTCCTGACCACCAGGGGGCGACTCCTCTGGTTGTATAGAAGTCAAAGCTTCATGTGTTAAAGCTGCATTCTCTCTCCTGACCACCAGGGGGCGACTCCTCTGGTTGTATAGAAGTCTATAGAAAATGACTCTACTTCTCTCTTGATTTATTCCCTCAGTAAACATTGTAAACATGAGTTTATGTCTCAATCTCTAGTTTCAAGTCTTCTTCAATACAGCATGATGTTCATTTCGTAAATTATGGTCCATTTAGAGTCAAACAGACCATAAAGCAGGGGATGCTTTTAGGGCGGGGCTAACTCATGATTGACAGGTTGCTACCAGAGCCGTTTAAGGCGTTTCCTTGCCACTCCTCCTTCGTCCAAATATGATAACTTCCGTTCACTATTTTTGCAAAAAGCCAAGTTGGCGATGGCCAAATCGTCAAATTCCGTCAAAAAATATTTTAACCCAAAACACACATCTTATTTTAAACCTAGCCAAATAGTTTTGTTACTTAAACCTAACTAAATTGTTTCCTCTGTAGATGGAAGTTTATTTTGAAAGACTGTATGCGTTGTGTTGTGAGGGAACGCACAAAGACAGGGAACTGTTGTATGAAGGTACTTTGCTCAGTGTAACCACGTCACACGATCCTGTTAGCTAAGGGATAGCTGTTAGCTTGCTGCTGTACAGTTGTGTTAAATCCTTCTTTTGGCTTCTGAGCACCTCCTTCTGGACTGGAGCAGGAGGACCGTCCTGGATTTGCATGTTGCCCAGTAAACAAAATCGGACCTGTGAGACACATATATGTGTCGGAGTGTAAATCAAAGTGTCCTCAATCTCATCTGGAGTTAATCGGATACGAGACATTTCAAATAACAAGTGGAAGTTAAGCCTGAGATTCAAATTGTATCTTTGAGGGTAGAAAGTGCTTTGAGACTCGCTGAGACACTGCAGCATTATTAGGGGGGGTCCCGGTGGAGTCACTGCTCCCATCAGTGGAGCACTTAGAGCCTGATAACTGGCAGCGAGGCAAGTAAACAAACTCTTATTGGTTTGTTTCCCTCTCTCGGCATGAACACCCATCACTCGAATGCAATACGTCTGAAATTGAGCTGGTGATGGCGGCATTAATAAGGCAGCTTCAGGTTCGTGTGAGGGCAGCACATAAAATCTACACCAGTAGTTTAGAAGAGATTTTTAAATACTTTCATTGCTTTCTCATATTGTTGTTTGATTGTGTATTTTGGGGGCTATTACGTGTAAAACATTGTGTCATAATGTATGAAACCCGACTGCCGCTCCGCACCATATATCCTGTGTCACTTGTAACTGCTATCTGCCCCATCTCGAGGTCCCATTCACAAAAGATATCACACTAATATTATTACAGCAAACACGCCTATAAAGTTTTACAGCTGTGTGTAATTTGGCCTTTTCTTTAGCATCTGATAGCAATTATCCATGCGGCAAAGTATAAATCTTGCCTTTGCAGGCAGAAAGAAAAAGAAGACATGAAAATGTTTATGCGGAGGCATTCCTCAAACACTCTGGTGTCACTCCCAGGGTGGGAAGTACCGACGCTTGGTCAGGGGTCAGGGGCTAGGGGCCAGGGCCTAGGGGCCAGGGGTCAGGGGCTAGGGGCCAGGGGTCAGGGGCTAGGGGCCAGGGGTCAGGGCCTAGGGGCCAGGGGTCAGGGGCTAGGGGCAAGGGGCCAGGGGCAAGGGGCCAGGGGTCAGGGGCTAGGGGTCAGGAGCTAGGGGCCAGGGCCTAGGGGCAAGGGGCCAGGGGCAAGGGGCCAGGGGTCAGGGGCTAGGGGCCAGGGGTCAGGGCCTAGGGGCCAGGGGCAAGGGGCCAGGGGTCAGGGGCAAGGGGTCAGGGGCAAGGTGCCAGCGGCGTCTTGAGACCGACTAGCTAAGGCACCCTCTAGCGTCCGTACGAGACACGTCGGGCTTTCAACTAACGCCAATGTCAATGCATCCGCGTCATTATTAGCCGCTCAGACGTAGCATGAAGAGAGAGGAAGTCCTCGACCAGGGGAGGAAGGGGTTGAACAAACACAGGACTTTCACCCAGGACACCGGTGTTCATGTTCCAAACTATTGTAACTGTTGTTATTTTGAAGTTACGTTTGTGATGTTTGTGACGTGTCTTCCGTACTTTTTTCAAAACTTAACCAAGCGGTTTTGTAGCTTCATCCAAAGCAAATGTTTTTGTTAGAATCCACAACGGTAACCAGGGGCGTCGTAGCTGCTTGGCTACGTAGTGCGTTACATTGTGACGCCAAAGGGCCTGACCGAGCGTCCGTAGGTTGGAATTAGAACGCGTTTGCTACCCACATGTTACAACTTTAACCCCCGCACAAAGCTTCAGTGTCAACATACGACGCAAAAGGCTTCTGCCCCCAAGCTCGGCAGAAATACGACGGTAGGGATGAGATCAAGAGAGGAACCGTGTTTGGGATTCATTGTGCCAGTAGGTCAGTGTGAGGGCGCCTCAGATACCACCAACTCTCTGAAGACGCCAATAATTGCACCGTAACTGCTGTGACTACGTGAATTGGACTGTTTTTGCAATGAGGCTCATTTTCATAAGAAGGGGTAAATTTTGAGCCAAATATCTGCATATTTACTAATTTAAATACATGCAAATACCACGTCGCTAATTGCTTGGCAGCCGGTTAAAAGTGCACTTCACCCTTTGTAGGGTGCTTTGAGAATCACACGGTTTATTGTTGTCACCTTTGTGCAAAAAAGTGTCAAACACACTGGAGTGGAAGAGCAGTTCAGGGGCAGTCATCAAATCAGAGAAAAAAAATGAAAACATTCAAAGGCTTTTTGTCAATCAAGCAAATAATGCTTTATGGTGAAGTTGGCTGTCGGACTTTCCAGATGGATGATAGTCTAATAAATGCATTAGAAATATTTTGCACATTGTGGTATTATTACATTATATCATACACGAAGACCAATTAAAACCACATTTAATTTTCATTGATGGAGACCGAGCCCTGCTGTACCTTTCTTCAGTTCTGGCATCATTAACCAGCTATTGACTGTTGCACATAGAAATCTGATTATTGCAGCGCTGCAGATTTCCTCTCCGTCGGCTGTTTCAGCCTCCACCAATCAGAGGGTCGAGCGGTGACCTGTGTGAAATCAACCGGGAACTAAGACAAATCCAGGATTTAGCTGCACACAGCCTCCGTCAGTTAACGCCTAGCCTGGACAGGGTCCACCTGGACAGGGTTCACCTGGACAGGGTCCACCTGGACAGGGTCCTCCTGGACAGGGTTCACCTGGACAGGGTTCACCTGGACAGGGTCCTCCTAGACAGGGTTCACCTGGACAGGGTTCACCTGGACAGGGTCCACCTGGACAGGGTCCTCCTAGACAGGGTTCACCTGGACAGGGTTCACCTGGACAGGGTCCTCCTGGACAGGGTTCACCTGGACAGGGTTCACCTGGACAGGTCTCCAGTTCATCTCAGGGCTCATATATATTTTCAAATTCACCATTTTTAGGTGAATGCAAAAAAAAACTAAAAACTTTATTTTATGTTTCCTCTGCAAGATTTATTTTATTTATGATCAATTCCAATCAGGTACATTTGATAAAAGGATGTTTACACGCTCAAAACAAAACATTTCACCTTGTATACTCAGCAAGTGATAATTAGCAATGTTCAAAAGCTTTTATTTCCAAACTTTTGTTCCATGTTTCCACTTTGTCAGGGTCGGTGTTAAGATCAAGGACTTGTTAATTGCTATGTTGCTCTCACGCTGGCTTTGCTTTCAAAATAAGAGACAATTTGCTCAAAAGTGGACGTTTCCTCTCAGAGAGAAATGAAAGAGAAATCAATGGAACGTGACGTCGTTGTCGGGGACAGTGACAGACTCCGCGACCCTGAAAATGTCAGACGTTGGTCTCCGCGGTGGTTGCCGCGGTAACTCACCGGGATAACATGTCACAATTGTCTGACGCGCTTTTCACAGTGTCACTGAAGTCGCTGACCCGGAAAATGTTTCGACATTTCTCAGCAAACAACAAGCGCGGGAAACGGACGGAGAGAGGAAGTGGTCCAACACGGATACCTGGCTTTGCTCTTTACTCCCGTCAAACATCTCCTCCCAAAGCAACATCTGCTGGGTTTCTCTTTTGACCAGCTGTGATACATATATTACTCTAAAAACAACAAAGACATGGCATCTTTTGAATCATTAAATATTGTTGTTTGTGGACAACATTTGACTGGATGCTTCACAGGGAGTATCGTGTCCCCTGGGGGCCCCGTGTGTTGACATTATGTCTCCTTTTAAAAGCAGCTCCTGTTTGCAGTGTTCCTATTAATGCACTATTAATGTGACGAGTATCTCTGGATTACTTTGACGCCAGAGAAAACTTAAAAACATGCTGCAGTGTCTTTTTAAAAATGATTTCTAAGTGGATTCATGGACATTTATTCTGGATGGACATCAGTTAGTCTCACTTAATGAGTCTAGCAGGGGGATGCACTTAATACTAATGACAATAATAATAATAATGGTGATAAAATAATAATACAGATAATGGTAAAAATATTAATAACAATACTACTACTACTAATATTAATGATAATAATAAAGTAATAAAATAAGGATGATGATCATCACAATAATCAAAATAACAATGCCAATAACAAGTTATATAATACTGTTGAAGATAATGATGATGATAATAATAAAGATTATAATAAAAAATAATAAAAATAATGCTAAACAAATATTGATAACGAAAATAATAATAATAATGATAATAATGGTAATAATAATGTAAAGTAATAAAATAATGATGATGAATCGTGATGGGTTTGATGAATCATCAAAATAATCAAAATAACATTGCCAATAAATATTAAACTAATATTGAGCTAATAATAATAATGATAAATTATGATAACAAAAATAATATTGCCAATAATACTAAAAATAATAACAATGATAACTAACAAAAATGGCTGTGCGGACCGTTGAGAACTCTGAATAATAATGTGAATAGAAACAACAGCAGAGAGACCTGTGTCTGACTGCGTGTTAATAAAACAGCTCTCAGTGTTCATGGAATGACGGTCGGCTCGGTTGTAGTTCTCCTCGGGACCCGGAGACAAACTCCTGTCTGACATTATGTGCTCCATAAAGTAGGCTAAGCCTCATCAGGGATTCTTATAAATTAAGATCAAACACCGCGTTCGCCCTTGAGGGTACATCCAGATGCAATTATTGTCGAATCCCCACTTTTTCAAATGTATGCTCGGCGTTCTGTTGCACTAATTCTCCTCTCCGAAGAGTAATTACAAGGACATTTCTAATTTAGCTTTTCTTGCAAGCTGCGAGAAGACGCCGAAGGAATATTCTGCCCTTCAGTCAGATGATTTAATGTCCTATTCATTCGTGGCTTGTTTGTTTTTTAAGGAGAGAATAAGCCGGTTGAAGAACTCATGGAGAGTAAATGTATATAATCTATAACGGTTGTTACAATACGGGGAATTAAGGGAGTGAAAAATCATAACAATGCCTCATTTAAATATGCTCGTTACGCGTCCCCCCTGCTGTTTAAGGTTATCACGAGCATACGTCTTCATGGCCCGCCTCGGAATGGATCAGTGCGTGAAAGATAACAGCGGAGTCTTTTTCTGTTTGCATTCATTATTCAACGCCTCAAAAGAAAGAGATCTTTAAATAGATGCGAGCAGCACAGCTGTCCCTCTGCAGCCCGCAGAGACCGGCACTGAAAAACCATGTCAGTCAAATTATCTTGAGAGGCAATTTTTCATTTCTGGCCTATTTTTTCTGCATCCGCGCCGCCCCGACTGTTGCATTCAAGCCCTCTCACACACACAAAAAACGAAAAGAGAAGGTGTGTGTGTGACGCGCTGCAGAGCTGCTGAGCATCCGACCTCAACGCCGGTGATTCCTGAACAGATGCACGTTGGGAAAACTTCGGCAGTTGCCATGGGGAACGCAGGCAGATTGTGGTTTTTGAAGAACAAATATCTGTATTATAGATTCATCTTTATTTGGGTGCAGAGTAAATACAGAAAAGAACATATTGACTAGAATGCTGAATAAACAGGAAAGGGGTGTTAATATATACAGTATGAGCGGTATGAAAAGCAGCAGTTAACCCCCCCCCCTACCCTCTACCCCCACCCCCCACCGACAACGTCCTCCTTTAACGCTGACTTGGAGCTTCACGCGGAGGAACCAATAGAGGTCAAGATCCTAATTTTAGCCTGCCACAAACTATTAAAAATGTACGCGTCGGTGACATGGTGAGAGGGTGTCAAGGACGTCTCAGCAGCATCGAGGCCGCCTGTCGTTTTAAACCCAACACTCACGGGGAGGACGGCGACATGATTAAGTGCACTTCTTAAGATAAAGTATAAGTATCTCCGTATAATTCAATTTCCCGTCCTGACTACTGTGAGGATCTGAATGATGGAGTGCAGGAGACAGAGCTGTCAACAGAGAAAGAAGTGGATCGCTAATGCCTTTTTTTTTTATATTATTCATTCTTCGGGCTGAAGTGATTTGATTGGAAGGATTCGGATGTAAAATTGCGCAGCACAGAGCAGGTTCATAATCAGGCCGGCTCTTCTGAATCTGCTACTTCCTGTCCTGGGAATATAACCCGCACATCACAAAATCATCCGTTTTGAAAATTTTAATATTCCCTCGTTTGGTGTATTTTTTTTACGTTGATTTATTTGGTTTTGCTTCCTGAACTTGGCAAAGTGTTTCAAACTTATTATTTTAACCCGAACCATGATCTTTTTTTCTAAAGTTGTACGAGGACACCTTCGGATAAACCTGTTTAAATTAATGAAAGAACTTGAGGGTGGATTTTAGTGGTGGTATTTCATAATTTATTTTACCGTTAATGTTGTGTTTCGACCCGATTCTGCGTGTGTTTGCTGTTCTTTTTTTTAATCAAAACAATATTAAATATAATAAAGGACGTAAATGGTGACATGAAAAGATGATATAAATCAATGCAGCATAAAGTTAATGCTCATCCGGCTGCCACTTCCATAATGTATTGTACATTGGTTTTAATGCCACACATGCATTTATTATTTGTCTGAGGTTGAATACATTTCGTTTACTCCTTTGCATTTTCCCTGGTTTGGAAGTCTGTTTATCGTCATAGTTACCGATAATCTCTTAATTGACTTATGCGATTATGAACCTACACACTGCCACCTACACTTCCGGGGCCCTTTGTGTGCGACGCGAGCGCAGGTTACATGTTCGGCAGCTATTTCTGGCGACCCCGTAAGCTCCGCTTCTGTTCTCTCCTCTGGAACCTTCTGGAACCTTCGCCTCGAGGCCAAACGCTTTGTGGCCGCGTGCAAAGATCCGCCCGCCGCCGCCTCGGCATGCTGTTTGGGCCGCGACACGCGCGAGGCAACATGCGACCGGAACGGGAGCCCCGAGGTGTCGCTTTCACATCGACAGGAGGCGCGTTTTTCAACTCGCACGCTCTGATGATGCTCACTCGGGTTATTTGTGTCTCTCTCTGAGAGCACTGAGCGACTGTGGCTCAGTGGTGAGCAGGGTCATCCTTCAGAGGATCGGCGGTTCGATCCCCCGGCTCCGCTAGTCCATGTCCATGTGTCCTTAGGCAAGACACTTTACCCCAGATTTCTCCCGTAGCTGTGCCTACGGCGTGTGAATGGTAGCTACTCCTGATGGACGGGTGGCACCTTAGCCCCTCCCATCAGTGTATGAATGGGTGAATGATGTCATGTAGTGTTAAAGTACTTTGAGTGGTAGAAAAGATCTGTATAAGTATAGATCCATTTACTTTGGGTGTTTTTACATGAAAGCAGTGATTTGAGTGCACGGCAGACGAGCGGGGGCCAAAGCGGCCCTCGTTTTGTCGTCGCTGTCCACGCTCCGGTGCCGCTGTCACACTCGCCGCTGATGAATGTAGCTCTGTTTTTTTTTGTTTTAGATGTTTGCTGACCCGTCATTCACCTTTTTTCGTCTTTTCAGGGTTTGACGCGTACTTCACGTCGCGCACGCTGGAGAACAACAGGAGGAACGTGTGGTTCGCCGAGTACTGGGAGGAGAACTTCAACTGCAAGCTGATGAGCTCCTCCAAGAGGGACGAGAGCAGCCGGAAGTGTACAGGTGAGTGTCTGCGGACGGGGTCCAGGCCGTGAAGGACCCCCCCTCCAACGGGACTGTCCCGGAGGAAGAACACTCACCGGAGTCCCAATCAGTTCCTACCTGTGCTCACGGCAATGAGCTGCAATAGGCCATATATTAATATTATCCTGAAAAGACTCTGAACATAAAATATAAAACAGTAGAGCACAAAGCTTTATCTTCTTTTGTATTATTATTATTATTGTTATTATTATTATATAAAGCACAATAACCAATTTAATCTCAATCTGCTATTTGCGAGATTGATTTAAATGTAAATGCAGGAAATATCATTATTGTATTATTATTATTACTCCAGTACTGAACTCCAGAATACACACTAGAGATGATGAGCGGCTGCAGTATGAAGGGGAAGAAGAATCAACAAAAACAAATGTTTGATTGGATTTGATTGGCATGTGATAAATGCTAAAAGACTCAGGGCATCCCTAGTTGTATTATAATTAAATATAAGATAAGATCAAACTTTATTTCTGTCCAGGAAATTTTGCTGAGCAGCATTTGCAATACACAGTGGGAGGTAAAAATAAATGTAAAAGAACACTAAGATCTATAAGGAGGGCAAGATGCTCTTTCCTGCAACGTCAACGAAACCGAACAATAATGTGTGTGTCCGCGCTGGGATTCTGGTCCACTCCAAAATGTAATGGGTTCGTCCTTAGCCCACCAAGTTTCATGGAAATCAGCAGTTTTTCAGTAATCCTGCTGACAGACAGACAGACAGACAGACAGAGAGAAAGACAAACAAACAAACAAACAAACAAATAAACAAACCAAACCTAAAGCTTTAGCCATAGATAATAAGGTGCAAATCCAAAATACATACGATATACACAATGCTAAAGTCACAGTACGATGCTCTTGTCAGGGCGACAGGTTTGGTTGTTGATTTGTCTTCCAGCAGAGAACTAAATTCTTGAACTTCCAACAGAAAGTGCAGAGAGGGAGAGAGGGAGGCCCGTTGGGGCGTAGAGAGGGAGGCCCGTTGGGGAGGCCCGTTGGGGAGGCCTGTTGGGGAGGCCCGTTGGGGCGCAGAGAGGGAGGCCCGTTGCGGAGGCCCATTGGGGAGGCCCATTGGGGAGGCCCTTTGGGGAGGCCCATTGGGGAGGCCCATTGGGGAGGCCCTTTGGGGAGGCCCGTTGGGGCGTAGAGAGGGAGGCCTGTAGGGGCGTAGAGAGGGAGGCCCGTTGGGGAGGGAGGCCCGTAGGGGCGTAGAGAGGGAGGCCCGTTGGGGAGGGAGGCCCGTAGGGGCGTAGAGAGGGAGGCCCGTTGGGTGGGAGGCCTGTAGGGGCGTAGAGAGGGAGGCCCGTTGGGGAGGGAGCCCCGTAGGGGTGTAGAGAGGGAGGCCCGTTGGGGCGCAGAGAGGGAGGCCCATTGGGGAGGGAGGCCCGTTGGGGAGGGAGGCCCGTAGGGGCGTAGAAAGGGAGGCCCGTTGGGGAGGGAGGCCCGTTGGGGAGGGAGGCCCGTAGGGGCGTAGAGAGGGAGGCCCGTTGGGTGGGAGGCCTGTAGGGGCGTAGAGAAGGAGGCCCGTTGTGGAGGGAGCCCCGTAGGGGCGTAGAGAGGGAGGCCCGTAGGGGCGTAGAGAGGGAGGCCCGTTGGGGCGTACAGAGGGAGGCCCGTTGGGGCGCAGAGAGGGAGGCCCGTTGGGGTGTGGGGAGGGAGGCCCGTTGGGGAGGGAGGCCCGTTGGGGCGCACAGCAGCAGCTGGAAGCGATCCGCCGCCTCCTGAGCTGGACAGGAAAGTGTCGGAGAGAGAGACCGGGGCCGATGCCGCAGCCCTAATGAACGCTGTGCCTCACACATTCACTTTCTTTTGCATCCACTCTGGTCTTTTGTCGCGGAGGAGAAGTGCGGCTGCGCTTGCAAACGGCAGAGCGGTGAACTCGCGAGCCTCTCTGGTCTGCAGTCGAGAGTGCGCGGCAATTAGCGGCGCGGCAATTAGCAGCGCGGCAATTAGCGGCACCATGCGATGGTGCGGAGCCGACCGTGGCCACTAATGGACCGGATCGATCAAGAGCGTCGACTCGAGCCACAAAAGAACATGATACCGTGTCTCATTGTCCTATTCGCCTCATTGCATGTCTGTTACGTTCCACCCTCCTCTCTCTCTCCGCTGATTAATGATGTTGATATTTCAAGATGTGAATTTTTACAAACAGTCCAAAGGAATTCATGGTGCCTATTACTATTTATCGTCACATTACCCTGACACTCTTTGTTCCCCTTTTTTCAGCCGTGAGCCCCCCCCACCCCCACCTCCCACTCCCCCTCCCCTACACACACACATCCCACCAACACATATTATAATTCCAACCAGAGAGACGGCTGGGATCATTTGTGCCCCCTAGAACTAAACCTTCAATTACATAATGAACACGCCTCCTGTGCCATTTCGGAATGATTGAGTCCCTCTGTACCCTCGAAGCAGCAGGCGTGTAGACAAGAGACACCAGCAGACAGCTTTATTCTCTGAAACGACCCTAATGACTCAGACAGGGAGAAATTCAACCAAACTCACAGAGTATTAAAAGCTACTCCGAGGAGGTCGGGGATCCTTTGTGTCAACACAAAGGAATGATCATTATGTCCCCTTCTATTTGCAAAGGAACGAGGAATTATGAGGATAATGCTTGCACATTGACATCATGCCATTCTTTAAAAGCTTTTTTCGGTCCCGAGACCTTGAAAGGCGTAGTCGGGCCCAGTGGCAGCTCACTCCTGCAGAGTGAGAGTGCCAGGCTGAAAGAGGCATGAAACATGTTTCATCTCTCTCTCTTTTGAGTCGTTTACCCTCAGAATGACGTCTAGCGTCTCTTTGTAGTTGGCTTGTGTCTTTTTGAGGGCATTTTGCGGATCTCTGAGGTCGTTTTCTATCTCTTTGTAAGTTTTGCTTCCTCTAGTTGTTGTAGTCGTTTTGTGTTTTTGTGGTCATTTTGCATCTTTAAGTAGTTTTGAATCCCTGTAATTTTGTGTCTTTTTTAGATAGTTTTGATAGTTGTGGTCATTGTGTTTCATCTCTGTGGTCATTTTTGCAATTCTTTTTGGTCATTCTATGTTTTTTGTGGTAGTTCTGCATCTCTTTGGGGTTGTTTTGAATCTCTGTTGTTTTGTATCTCTGTGGTTGTGTTTGCAATTATTTGTGGCCGTTTTGTGCATCATTGTAGACATTTTGCATCTCTTTATAGTTATTTTGAATCACTTTGTGCTTTTTTGTACGTCTGCGTAGTGGTTTTGAGTCTCTCTGTGCTTGTTTTTGCAACTTTGTTGTTGTCGTTTTGTGTTTTTGTGGTTGTTTTACGTCTCTCTGTGCTAGTTTTGCATCCCTGTAGTAGCTTTGCATATCACAACGTCGTTTTGTGCTTGTTTTGCATCTCCGTGGCGTCATTCCTCATTTTGCTTGTCTTTGTGTTTGTTTTGTCTCATTCAGTGATATCCTGCAGGTGAAGCAGTACGCTCAGGTACTGCTGTTGGTTAAAAAACTGCTGCTGAACTGCATATTCCATCCTGGAGATGAAGAGACCTACTTTTAATTGAGCTTTGTGACTTTCCGCCCAGGGGCCCCCTGACCCCTCGGGTCCCTGGACCCGTGCCTTGTAAGCCTGTTAAGCTGAGATTTTACAGCCTGCAACGTTTCTGAGCTTTACCAGTTGAAAAATAGAAGATTTCAAAGAGGTGGCATCAAGTGTCACAACAACGGTCGCTTTGGAAAGTCGAACAGGGAAATGATGAATCAGTACTGTTACTATGACATCACCTACCGTTCGATATTTGCTCTAATTATCTAGCCTGGTTGTAGCTAGTTAGCTGGAAGGCATAAAAGTAATTCTGGTAGCTCGTGTTGGACGGACCAATCAGTGCGTTGGCATTCCCCAGCGTTGACTGAAAACACATGAATAAAACATGAGGCTGTGAGGCAGCACAGCGGCTCATCGGCGAGCACCGACGCCCCTCAGCAAGAGGGTTCAAATCTCTGCCCTCATCAAATCTGTGTGGAGACGATAATGAATCAACACGCTCAGCTTCAGCATGAGTAGTGAGTCCTCACAAATGTATTGTCATATATATATATATGTATATATAGTTAAGATGATGGGAATACTATATCAGATGCGTCTCTGTAGTCAAATGGTGCAAGGGATAAAAGAATCAGGACAAAATTGTCAAACATGTGGTTGGTTGCCAGTAAGTGGTAGTTCAGCATCTGTTGATGTATTTAACATCAGCACTGTCTCCCTGAATATTATGTTTAAAAAAAACTAATCTCCAACAGCAAATATATGTGGACTTATTCATCAGCAGGAAAATCTCATACATTTCTGAACAGATGTAAATGTTATTTTCTGGAAAAATCAAACAGAATCCTTTTAGCAGAGCTGCGACACAAGGCCTATTAATAAACACTATACAAAACTATAATCCCCGGGTTTACCTGGCGTGGATGATTATGGCGTTCAAAAGACATTTTTATCAGTACAATGCTGAATATTTGTTATTTAATAATATCTTCTAAGTTGCAAAATGTTGATGGCGCGCCTGTAACCTGTAATCTCCGCCAGACGTTAGCCTGGGGAGAGATTATGTGTTCATCCGTGCGTCGATGAGTGTGCGTGTGCACCTCTGTTTTCGTCCACGGCTAATCTCTAATTCTGCTGCAGCAAACTGCACAGTATTTTGGGAGCCCAGTAATGTCGTCATGTTCAAGGACCTCCCGTGGTTATCGGTGACTCACACTCTCTCAGAACATCTTTTACGACCTGTTTCATGCTGCCGCTGACTGACTGCTTCCTCCTCACTCGTTAATCTTAACCGGCCCTGGCCGATAGGGGCCGCCAGTGCCGCTTACCCAGAGACACAGTGCGGCGGATATGTGAGAAAACTGTGCCTTAAGGCGCCCCTAGCGATGACCAGTGTGAATTACAATTTGTTTACTTAAAGAATGCTTAAAAAACAAATCTAACCTTACTGGATGTGTTGTACAACAATAGTGCCTTGTGGTTCATATAAAGTAACAAAACAAAGATGACAGCTAGGATGTGGCTCGCGGGAAACGACGACTCCTTTCTTGAGATTCCTGTATGAAGCGTGTTGCTGACGCGTGGAGAACAGGTGGACTTTACTGCAGTACGTAGCCTGAGAGCTTCTGTTGTGTGAAGCCGGACAGCTAACTGGAACCACCAGACTGTGTGGTGGAACGCAATAGACCTCTATCTCGTGAGATATATTTTTCTGTACTTCATAGTGTGATTCAATAAAAAAAAAAAAAATAATCTCTTTTGATTACAACTTTGAACCATCTATTCGGCTATTTTGTTGACGGACCTGGAGCCAGAGGGGGGTCTCCTAGAGAGAAAGTCTGGACGGCGCAACAGATAACAGTCTGCAAACTGTTATTGTTGTTGGACGGTGTGTTTGGCTAACGGCTAACGGCTAACGGAGCTACCAGTGCAAACACTGCCGAGTACATCTCAGCTGTTGCTCTGTGCCTTTTTTATTAGTTTGGCTAAATGCTAACAGCTAATGGAACTACCAGGACTCACACTGCTGGGCCTCGCCACCGCTGATGAGCGCCCAGACAGCTTGCTGAGTTTACCTTCGTCATTTGTAGTGGCATATGTACGGCAAACTCAGGATGATACGAGAGGAGAGCAACAGGAGATTTGCACACTCGAGATGCAGATTACTTGAGAATGAAAAGGCAACAATTGTGGCGTCCATCCTTCCTTTTAGAACCCTCAAGCTAAATATTACCCTAATATGATGAGATATTAGCCTGCTGTGCCGTTCTTGGCTCGACTAGATGTCATCTAATATGATGACGCCTTCACCATTTCTGGGAAGAGAGGTTGTTGTTCCACTCAGGAATGTTTGTTCATGCCGGCGGAGCCTTGACATCCTGAAAGATGCGTGTCGTTTGCGAGTGTGGATGAGACATGAGGCTATAACATATAAAGGTACTATGTGCAATACATATATTAATACTTAATTTGGCACGATTGTATGACATGAATCATACGACGACTTTGAGCCAATGTTTGTATAACGGGAGAATGTGTGCATTATGTGTGAGAGAGTGTGTGTTAGCCCTGTAGTGGACGCCCTACCTCTCCCCCAGTGCATGCTGGGATAGAACACCTCTCCCTCTGCAACACAGAACGAGGGGAACCACATGCTTTTTCAAGCGATGTAGAAAATAAACACGACGGCCCCAACAACGCTGTTTTATGTATCGTGGTTGGTCTTTGGCCGCACATTGGCGTCACGCCCATAACCTCAAGAAAGAACATTCCATCAGCTCTTAATGCCGTAATAAAGCTGCCACCTAATGCGGCGTTAGGATGCTGGCGTTGGGTTTGTTTGGAGGAGGTGGCTACTTTACAATCAACCATTAGTCGCACTCCGTGGCTTTGTGCTGCTTAATTGCCGCGGTGTTACCCATTTGAAAACGTGGAAGTAATTATATTTGCCAATAGGATGATATATTATACTTCATGATTGTGTTTATTCCGTCAACTTTCAGGGATTGAAGAACTCAAATAGTAAATTATTTAAATACACGTATACAATTTGAGAAATCCAGGGTGGAGTCTGATTTGTCAAATATGTGATACACCACGGCAACGCTTTACTTTAAGCCCCCTATTTAGTATTCATAACCAATATACAGCCATGTAATAAATGGTTTATAACAGACTATGAGGTAGCTGTAAGAGTATTGATGACGAAATCATGAAGGTGAACCGAGGGGACGAGGGCAGAACCAGAGGCAGAGGACCCATCTGAGGTTACATGGAGACTAATAGCCTGCAGTCAGTGTGTGGGGACAGTTTACACACAACCATGGCTGGGGGCAGCAACAAGGCATTGTGCTCGTGGTGCCTTTGTGGGCTGGAGCCGAGATAGAGCGATGGCAGTGGGGTCCGACGGGCGTCCCGTTTAGTGTGTGTGATCGAGAGTGGGAGACGGATATGAGCAGGTCATAGAGCGGAGAGAGGGACTGAGAGACTCCTGTTCATAAGATAACATAAAGCTCCGGGTCCCTTTTGCTGCGGGCAAGGAAATAGAGAGGGGTTAGAGTGCGGCATGTCCGGGGGCCTCCGGAGGCCTCCTAACAGGAGATAGGAGTCCGCTCAGAGCTGCAGCCGCATGGCAGCAGATACCCGTAAGTAATCATCGGTGCCGTCGGCGCGGAGCCCGTCGATCGCCGAGCCGAGAGCAGCCGCCTGCCCTCACACTCCAACTGAAACAGCTTCTAACAATGTCACGGCACGAGGCGCTCACCGGTCAGGAGTCATTCTTTGAAGCAGATGGCGTGGCTGTTATTAAGGATAACGACTGAGCGCTGGGAGCGAAGCGAGCCAGTTGTTAAATGGGCAAGAACATCTGCTTCCTGGTGTTGCGGCACATTGAATTTTTGAGCTGTATTATTCATAGTAAACATCCTGGGTATTGTGTCTTCAGAACGGAGTTGTTAATTTTCTGGTTTGTCAGTCACCAGTATTAGTTTGACTTTATTTGCATTCGGAAACAGGCTTTCTTTTGCTGTGCACTGTAGAATGATATTATCTAACTAGAAAGGTGCACTCAGTAGAGTGCAGATCTCCACCAGGTGTGTCTGCAACGACCACCGCAGTATTCTGTGATTTAATGAACACAATCCACAGTTGGCTAACCCCGTCTAGACATTAATGGGCCGTAAGGCGTCGTAAATTGCTCTGTATCCAATCTAAAAAACAAGCAGTGACGTATGCAAACAGTCGGCTAGAAGTCGTAGTGTAAGACACATCATACCATCTTGCCAAAAACTAAATGAAACCTGTCTGACGGCGATGTACTAAGCAGTGTGTGTAACACATCGTCACAAAATGAGAAGTTGTCATTGGAAACTGATTCAAACACTTTCAAAACAATGACTTGGCGGGCGATTGGATTAACCATCTTTCAATCAAACCCTTGCAGAAGCCAGTCGGGGGAGAGTTCCATCAAGAAAAGCCTTCGGTGCCATTCTTTGGAGGCTGAGGATGAGTATAACTAGCGTGTGCTAAAGCATGAGCACAATAGTCAAATTCAGTCTTAGAGTGAGTCAGCTGGAGTTCCCTGTTGGAGCTGGGATTTGCGGCTCCTGATGTCGCGCTGTTAGCTGCCTGGCTAGCTGCCTGGCTAGCTGCCTGGCTAGCTGCCTGGCTAGCTGCCTGGCTAGCTGCCTGGCTAGCTGCGCTATTAGCTGCCTGGCTAGCTGTGCCGCTCCCTCTGTCTGTAACGGGATTATTCAGGAGCATTTATTGATAGCGCGTCTCCTTCTGTGTTCCACTCATCCTCAGCCAAACTGCCTCTTCCATTTTATTTCCTCCCATCATTTATGTACTGTATGAGAATGCACACCAAAAGACAAATAATAGTAATAATAATAATAATAATAATAATAATAATAATAATAAAAACACAACAAAAACCGTACACCGCTTCGGCTCTGCCTTTTGATTCTTTTATTTTTATTTCTTTCACTTTGTTTGCTGCTCCCCCAGAGGCCATTTCCATTTCAACTGTTTGATGGAGGGTGAAAGTTTTGAGTGATGTTGAATTGAATGTAAATGCAGGTTGTCGTTTTGTTTTCTTCAGCCTCCTTCAACATTTTTCAGTCAACAATTCACTATGAAAACAGTCATCTAGGTTTATTCAGAAAAATAAAATAAAAATATTTACTTGGTTTCATGCAGATTATATTTTTTATGATATTTCTTTCTGAATCATTCTCTCCACCACTCTCTGACTTCACTGTGTACATTCAAAAGCCTTATTCTATTACTGTCAGCAGGTTATTGTCATCCATATTTTATGCATAACATTAATGAAGTATATCTACCTCTTTGTTTACTATCGAGCTTAGAATTCTAAATAAATAAATAAATTAAATAAATGAGGTGAAAAATTGTTAATGTAAATTTTATCCTCACATTTCCTTTGCATTATTTGTAATTATGAATCCACTGACAACAGTTCTCATACAACAGTTTGTGTATCTTAAAATAAAGTTACTCCTTATTTCCTGCTCGTTATACGCATACAGTCTTTTCAAGATAAACTTCCGTCTTCACAGGAAACAATTCAGTAAGGTTTAGGCAACAAAACAACGTGGTGGGATTCAGGAAAAGATTGTTCTTTGTCATTGGAATACATTGCCCACAACTTTGGATCCACCTTTGCAAAGTCACAATATATTTGTCTGTGGATGGTTCAAGCGGGACTTTCGCCAGGAGACCGTTGTCCATCCATCCATCCACCCATCCATCCATTTTCATCCGCTTATCCGGGGTCGGGTCGCGGTGGCAGCAGCCCAGCAGGCCGACCCAGGCTTCCCTCTCACCCGCAACATTTTCCATTTTCTCGTCAGTCGTTAGTGTCGTTAGTCTTGTGACTCACGAGAGTCGCTAAAGTTACGTGCCCTGTTTTCCACTCCACGTCACCTGGTAGTCACGTTAGTTTTTAAGTCAGTTGAGTTAATGTCACACACGTTTTTTTTCCTAAAAGTGGTTTTGTTGATGTACCTAATATCCTGTATAACTAACTGACTGTTTACGTTGTGGGGACACTATGCATGTAACGAGTGTGCATTGACACGCCGTCCCTGATGTGTCCAAAACCGATGCTAGAGGTTTAAACGCGTTGGCGTGGGAACGCGTTGGCGTGGGAACGTCTTGGCGCGGTCCCGCCTTAAATGGGGAAAAAGCGTTGGGATGCAGCATCCAAACACTCGAATCCAACACAAACTGGTGAGTCCGCTAGAAGGACGGGTCTCACCTGCACCTGGGGGAGGAAACAGAACACTGAGCTGCGGCTCATCTCTTCCACTGCGTGTTTCCTTCTTCTGCTGCATTCAAGTTTGACCTCGTTCCATTCAAACCGGCCCTCACAGGTCTAATCCGAGCGCGGCGCCGCCACGTGTATCTCCCCCGCTCAGGCGAACAGATCCCGCTCTCCTCACACGCGATGATGCTGCAACGTACCGGGGTTCTTAAGAAATGGGCTTCATTTTAGAGGAGAGAGAGAGAGAGAGAGAGAGAGAGAGAGAGAGAGATATTACAGTTTGTTGCTTTTCAACTGACACTTTTGAGCAAGGCACATTACGTGATGATTGATGTAAAGGTTTTTTTTGCCAGCGTCACAAGCCTCGTGGGATTCAGTTTGTGGGGGAATGTCGATTTAAAAATATCCTGAGATTGTTCTGCATTTTGGCATTCTGTCTTTGTTTCATCGTGATCCCTTTAAAGAATAAAATGCAAGTAAAATATCTCGCGTCATCACCAGCTGAGGGAATGAATGGTGTCAGTGAACTGAGATTAATCCTGTATAATTGGAGCTTTCTCTGACCTTATGTAACAGGGGGCATGGAAGGAGACGACCCAAAGAAAAGATGGTTTTAAAGCATTTATTTATATATATATATATATATATATATATATATATATATATATATATATATTATTTGCTCCTGCAGAAAAGACAACATACGACACATGAATTGCCTCGTGGTCTCTTTCTCTGGACATCTGCTCCCTCAGCAATGCAAAGAAGAAGACTTCATTATTTTCCTTAAAATGCAGCAAATACAGTGTGTACTAGGCTTAATATGTCACATAACTGTGTAACATTACTAGTCGAGAGCTATTGAAATTGACAGGAAAAACATTAAACCTTAATTATATAAACAGTTATTCTCAAAACCGTGAAAAGTGATATACAAGATTAAAAAACATTTTTTTAAAGAAGCGACACCGTGTGGCCAAAGTCAATAGGTGACTAAACAATTATAACACGATACAAAGAAAAACACACAAGACAATATACAACACATGGATTGCCTCCTGGTGTCTCTTTCTCTGCCTGGTTGAAATACGCAAATGGCGCCTAAATGGTTAAATGAAACCGCCACAAAACGGACATTACAAAAAGTGCATTTCTAACTCTGTTACATTTAGATTCTGGGATTGAAAGTCTTGATTGCTGCTTCTAATGTTGTTCTGAATAACAAAAATAAATCGGTACGGAAACCTTTTGCAACACAACACAATAATCGGGAGGCAAGTAAATATTGTGCAGCCTTGATTTCACTTGGCTTCATCTGCCTGCACATATCTGAGGGGAAATAATGCAGTTTAAATATAATTTGCCAACAACGCATGAGTGCGAAATGCAGTTTATAGCACTGATGAACTTGAACGATTTGAACTGTCTGTCACAATTTATTCAGCAAACCAAAATTAATTCAATTTAAGCCTCAATCACGTATTCTGATTAATATTAATGCGGTGATGTTTGGTAACGCTCACAGAGACCTCGAGTCTTTGTTCATCCATTCGCTTCGAACCTTTTGGCTCCATTTAGGAGTCGGTGAGGTCGAATCATTTGCTCTGTTTCACATGCCAGGAAGCATTTGTTGTCTTCGAAGACCTCCAGAAAATAGGAATAGAATATAGTTTGGTCAAACCAAATATTGGTTTTGGAAGGATGGAAGTCGGTCGTATCTCAAGTGTGACATTATTGGTTCTGGACATTTATCCCTGAGTAATATTTCATTTCTCGGAGGAAAATATGTCTCCTTCTCTGGGTGTTTATGAGCGAAACAAAGGTTAAACTGGGATTTGTTTGTGTGGAGGAGAGAGAGAGATGGGGAGTAACATACATAATTCAGCTCATATGTGATTATTTAAGAAGTATATTCAGTCTACAGTGAGATGCATAGCTGACAGTGTCCGTTAATGAGATCCCAGCTGAGGCCGAGGCTCCGAACAACACAACACATTAGTCTGCGTGCACACCCTCGCATAATGATTAATTTATTCATTTTTCATTTTGTTTTGGTTAAAAAGTAAACACAACTTAAATATTCATTCTCCCAAATGTGTCCTCAGCTCACAGGAGACCAGTTCAGGGGACATGAAGACTTGAGGTTTAATTTCTACATGTGAAGAGTTGATGTCTTCTGAACTGCAGGCAATGAAAGCATGAATTACATTTATCAGACCATGGGGCGAGATGAAGGACTTGATTTTTGGAAATTAATCTCAGGTGAAGAAAACTAAAATGAAAAAGATTTGAAAGAGATTTAAAGTGTCATATTTCATAATTATCAACACAATATCTTCCGTTTTGGTTCATTTTGAGAGAAAAAAACTTAATGACTTCTTAAGTAAAGTGGTCAAAATGAAACACTTTTGATCATCAGAACAAAAACAGGACCTTCACCTAGGAGACTGCTGTTCTTGTCCCGTGTTAAATTAAAATTAAAAATTAAATTAAACGTCAACGTTAACTCATTTTTGTCAAGTCATTGGTCACATGACTCGTTTGTTTTGTTTGTCTCTTGAGTTACGATAGTCGCTCGTCATGTGAGGCGTTAACTCGCTAGTCCTGGAGTCAAAGACCAATTTGTTGTCCCTATTAGTCAGTTAGATATAAAAATATGGGGAAATAGGAATGGAGGAAAAATAGTTACCCTTTAAGACCTTCAGATTAAGTGCTCAGATTGACATTTATATAACTTTTATGAATGAAAAAGGGAAGCAGCTGAGGGAGACCTAACTAACTCAAGAACCTTTTGCTAAAAATGTGTTTGAGATTTGTCAAAGAAATATATATACTGTATGTAAAAATCCAGAGTGTCGAGGTTTGTGGTTTGAAAGAGTGATTACACAACGTCTTGCTTTGAATGGTGTCGTGACAGAACTGTTGACACGAGGAAGAAAACTTGCATCAAGTGTTCAAAACGTGCGCGTGGAGTTCAGGTACACGGATGGTTGTCGGTCATTCACGAGGAAGTGTTTGTGGAGAGAAGATCCAGTTCGTGGCGTTAGCCGATTATAAAACAAAGATGTCCCAATCATTCCTCGTTGAGCTGCGTGAGTGTAGGAGGGAACGTGTTACACAATTGACCTTGAGCGTTTCAGGAAGTTGTTGTGTTTTTTAATATACCATTTTAAATTATTAATATATTTCTTCATCCTAAAACACACAGTCCATTGAGACACTGACTTTTTTACATTGCAGTTGTGTAACAAGCTGAATAGTATTATATTACTATTGATATAAGTTATCAAAAATATATATTCCATGTCACATAGTAACTGGCTGAAAATTTTAATTTATTTTGATAAATATTCTTGCAAACCCTCAAAGTAAAAATCAGCAGGTTCAGTGATTATTTGTGGAAACTGCTAATAATGTAAATAACTTAATAGCCAGTTGAAATGGAGCTGAAATAAACCCTTGTTTATGATCTATGTGTGTGACTGCAGGAGAAAAAGTGTTGAAGAGAAAGAAAGGGGAGGAAGCCACAATGGGAAGGGATTGCATGAGGAGAGAGAGGGAGCGATGAAGAGCATGAAAGCAAATGACAACTTGAAAAAAGAAAAAGAAAGGGCAGAGACACACAAGAAAGTTAATGGGGTGGATCAAGAAATCCCAGCAGTATCTGCTGCGCTCTCTTTCACACGCACACATGTTCATAATGAATCATATCTATATTGTATATATTTGCTCCGATGCTGCTGCTGCTCTCCTGCACGCCACCACCGAGTAGTCCGACTCTGAAACATGCCTCTGCCCTTTCCTTTGTCTTCTTCATTCTCTCGTTTTTTTTTTATAATTCTACAGGTACCCTGCGCTGTTGAGTTGTCCCTTGGAGATATCTCTCAGGGGATTACCTTGTAACTTGTTTCTTTGTTTAGGTGACGAGGCAAAGTACTGGCGTCTTTCACATCTACAGTATCTGTGCAAGAAATTCAAAATATTTGTAATGTGATGTGGAACAAAATATAATCAAAAGTGTTTTCTAATCTGAAGCATAAAAAATAAACTCCACTTTTTATGACTCATTCCTGCGGCAGAAGACACTGTCCTCTTTTTAGTGGAAAATAACAAAATATCAAAGTCCTTCAGAGTCTTTTTTGTTATTTTCTTTTCAGAACCCAAACATTTTCTGAGAGCTGAAGCCCTGCAGCTGCTGCCATTTAGACTGTTTTAGTTATTTTGCTGCATAATGTTTTTCCACCAGTATCATGAAACAACAGGAAAACAATTACTAAGTAATTGTGCATCGCAGCAACATGCACAACGAATTTCACCAAGCTACAATCTACCCCACTGTCTTTGTGATTGTCTGAATTTGATTGCATCGCTCCCTCTCCTTGTCATCATCAGGCAACTTAATCATCACAGAAGCTTCTTTGCTTTTATTTTTACTACGTATCTTTTGCAAAGATTATCAAGGGTTTGATCGGGTGCAGAACAACTGGAGATATTATCATGATGATGACATTTTTAGCCTCGTTACAAGACTTTTCTTTCTTACTTACTGCTTTAGTTTTAGAGACGCCAAAACAGAATTAATTGGGTGCTTTAATCAAGCGTTTTTATGCAGTGATAAGACCATGACATAACCTTTTCTTTTATTTGTCTGATTTCTTTAATTCGCCTTTAGTTTCTCCCATTCATTAGTTGATCCGGTCCAATAAAGCCCCCAATCAGTATATATCAACCTTTACACATTGGAATCACATGGGTAAGAAGGTTGTTAGCTATGATAGCCGGCCGTAAGAGATGTTAGAAGGCTGTTAGCTATGATAGCCGGCCGTAAGAGATGTTAGAAGGCTGTTAGCTATGATAGCCGGCCGTAAGAGACGTTAGAAGGCTGTTAGCTATGATAGCCGGCCGTAAGAGACGTTAAAAGGCTGTTAGCGATGATAGCCTCCGTAAGAGATGTTAGAAGGCTGTTAGCTATGATAGCCGGCCGTAAGAGACGTTAGAAGGCTGTTAGCTATGATAGCCTCCGTAAGAGACGTTAGAAGGCTGTTAGCTATGATAGCCTCCGTAAGAGACGTTAGAAGGCTGTTAGCGATGATAGCCGGCCGTAAGAGACGTTAGAAGGCTGTTAGCTATGATAGCCGGCCGTAAGAGACGTAAGAAGGTTGTTAGCTATGATAGCCGGCCGTAAGAGATTAGCCCGGCCGTAGAGCGTTAGAAGGCTGTTAGTATGATAGCCGGCCGTAGAGCGTAAGAAGGTTGTTAGCTATGATAGCCGGCCGTAAGAGACGTTAGAAGGCTGTTAGCTATGATAGCCGGCCGTAAGAGACGTTAGAAGGCTGTTAGCGATGATAGCCGGCCGTAAGAGACGTTAGAAGGCTGTTAGCGATGATAGCCTCCGTAAGAGATGTTAGAAGGTTGCTCGCGGTATTAACCAACTTTTAGCGACGTTAAAAGGCTTTTAGCAATGTTAACCAGTTGTTAGCAATGTTAGCCGCCCGTTAGAAATGTTACTAGGCTGTGAGGAATGTTAGCTAGCTGTTAGCGATGTTAACAAGCCGTTGTTGGTGTCAGCCGGCCATTAGCAATGTTAGAAGGTTGTTAGCGACATTAAAGGGCTTTTGGTGATGTTAGCCTGTCGTTATTGATATTAGAAGGCTTATTGATGTTAGCCAACCATTACCAGCAGATCTTATTCAGCCTTGGTCTGAGCAGGACTCTTTAACTGGAGAGGAACTGGTTTGATTTGCAGATTCGTGATGGCTGCCTCGCATATCCTGCGTCTGTATGAACGCGTAGAGTTAACATTATGATAACCTCCTGAGTGTCGTCACAATTTTTGTTTCCATCAAGCAAATCCAGAAATTCTTTACAGTTTGATTTCTCTGGAGTGTCCTCGAGTGGAAGTATGTGAACTATTCTGTCCACAAAGCAGCCGAGTTTCTACATGAACGCGTGGTTAAAAAGCAAGTATATCTCCGGCCTTAGCTGAAATATTTTGCCACTAAAGATGAAGTGAGTCGTAGACATTTCCAACAGTCTCTGTCTATTATATTTTATCTATTATTACGTCTGTTTTTCAGGCAGCATTAACTGTTGCTAGGTCTACATCTGCCTGCCCCACTCTCTGCAATATACATTTATTTTATCGCAAAAAAACACATTTCCCATTGTTTAAATGTTGTATGTTTGAAACCAATGAGTGATTACATCTCGACTAGCGCCAGCAAGAAAACAAAAAGAAGCTTCATAGGAGACGTTTAAAAAAGCTGTTACCTTTCCTTTTAACTGGTGCAACCTCTGTATTCACCGGTGGGTGAAACGGATCAACAATCACTTTTATTTAAACAAAACAATATTAGAAACAACAACAGTGAGAGTCCCTCCATCATATCAGCACGGACCATATGTCCAGCCAGCAGTTAATAAAAGGACAATATCCTCCCTTTTTATTGTCCGACTGACACAGCAGACATCATAATCCTGTTATCGGACTCCACATGAATGGAAGCTGCTGTTAAGGAAGCGCGTAACTTTGGACACGTTGGTCGTTGCTTCACCCGGCTGCTCAGCACTATGTTTTTAAAATCAGCACTAAGATACAGACAAAAAAATAAAGTACATTGTGAAAGGTTGAACCTGTGGTTCCCACCCTTTATGACGTGTGGTCTTTTTACAATAAAATGCCTTAATGATTTAGTATTTGAAACAATTTGTCTAGAGTGAACAGGAAAAGCTGTTTACGGTTTTGTTTGAAGTCGAGTTCGAATGCATGATGAGGTGCAACATTCTTCTCACTTTTAGCTGACTGATGCTATCAGCTGTAGCTCATTAATGTTCATGCCATTCAACAAAATGAAACGCTCGGCTGTTATCGCTGAAATGAGCTTTGCGTGCAACATTTACATTCAACCAGAGAACACAGAAAGAAACACCACGACATGTATTGTTTGGTAACTCCACTTCGCTTGTCACTGTGCGGATGGGGACGTTAATTGGAAACTTATTTTTGAGGTCATGTTTCATGTAAAGACATTTCACGGATCCGGATTTGTGCTTTTTTTCCTTTTTGAAATGTTAATTTATTAGTAATGATGTTGAGGTTTGGACTGTTGGTTGGACTAAAGAAACATTGTGAAAAGGTATTCTGGGTAATCGTGACGACATTTCTCACTATTTTCACTATTTCGTACAAACAGAACTAATCAGCAGATTAATGAACACAATGAAAATAATAAATTTGAAATTAGCTCCACCTCCAACTACAACAGTAAAAATCTTGCTCTTACATTCACTAGTAAACTAAAAATATAATAACAGTCACAGGGGACATTTTTATACTTTTAATACTTTAAATATATTTTTCTATTCATACTTGCAGGTTTTTACTTCAACATTTTCAACGCAGAGCTTGTACTACTAACAAGTATTTTTACAGTGTAGCATTAGTACTTTTCAAGTTAAATATCTGAATACTTCCTCTACCACTGCCTATATTTATTGGTAACTCTAAACACGAATTAAGACAATATATTTTTCTTTCTTTTAATACAGAAACAATTCAGTTTATAGCTTCACGTCAAAACCTGCTTCGAATTAATGTGTAGTTAGGTACAAAGTACAGCTGGGGCTGATGGGAAATAGAAGTATTAGGTCATGAACCAAAAGTTATTGCAATTACTCCGGAGAGGAAAGTGGATTAAATGTTTGCCGTTCACAGGAAAAACAGAATGTGTTTCAACGTGGATCGATGATCGTCACTTACATTTTCCCCCCTAAATATTGAGTCATCGAAGTCCATCTCTGTCTGTCTCTCTCAGGTCAGGAGCGCATCAGCATTGACTCCAAGTACGAGCAGGAGGGTAAGGTCCAGTTCGTGATCGACGCCGTGTACGCCATGGCTCACGCCCTCCACAACATGCAGAGGGACCTGTGTCCGGAGAACTCCGGCATCTGCCCCGACATGGACCTGGCCGGTGGGAAGAAACTACTCAAGTACATCCGCAGCGTCAGCTTCAACGGTGAGCGGGACGGATGGTCCTGTCCTTCTGCAGGACATAAAGCGCACTTATATATCCTCCAAGGCCGAGGTATGCGGGTGAATCTTTGAGACGAGAGCAGCTTCGGATGGAATAAATTCTAAATCTACCAAAGTAGCCGACTGACGCTGAGCATAAAAACTCCTGGTTATAAAAGTGTCTCGATTGTCTCGTAAAATTGCCTCCACATCACGGTCTTAAGGGTTTTTATCTTCCATCATAACCGTGCTCTGCGTCGTGCCGTATATGGAGTTGTTTTATTCTCTATTTTTAATGTATTGTTACTGTTTGATCTCCCAACACAACTCGTGTCTTGAACTGAAACAATCTGCATTGGTTTTAAGACAAACAGATCAAAGCTGCTCGTCTTATGTTGAGGAAGATCCCCATCTCCACCTCAGAGCAAGTTTATAGATCCTCCCAATTAGAAATACACGCTCAAGTATTGTAGTTTAATTCAGACGCACTTCCACTAAATACCGTACTTTCTACTGCATTCGGTTATATACAGAAAGCTTTAGTTATGTTGCAGATTCAGATTATTAATAAAAAATGTAGTCAACGAATAAAGTATAGATTGAGCGATAGAATAGAAAGTAGTTAAACTTAAACTCCCCCTTTACCAGCTGCAACATTAGTGATATATACACATTTATCCATCCATTATTATTATCCAATAATGGCCTGGAGTGAGGAAGATTTTGATGCTAATACTTTTGTATTTTTACTCAAGTAACTTGTTTATAGTATTTAAACGCTGTGGTATTGTTACTTTTACTTACTGAAAATACATGAATCAATTCTTCTGTTATGTATTATGTTTACAGACGCATGAAACTGAAACCAGTAAGGCAGAAGACAGAACTGTCCCCTTTAATCGTGTCATCCTGTTTGACATCGAGTCACTGTTGTACGTTTTGGATGGACCGGACAGATGTCTGATCCTAAAAGAAAGCTCAGTGTATAAATGCTTCTGAGAAACATCCAAGACCGATTGAAGCCGTCTCTGAGAGAGGAGGTTTGAGAGTCGTTCATGTAGAATAGGTGTAATCTGTCTCTCCAGGACACATTGTGTGATTTTTGCTCCTCTTGTAATCTGTACATAACCTCTAGGGTCTGTGACCGTGATAACAGGAGCTTTAAGCCATCGGTCTCTCGGCCTCGTTAAAGCCGCTCCAGTGATTTCAACACATACGATCATACAGTAGTGTTTTATCTGATCCCTGATCAGTTTAATCGTTGAGTAATCTGTATCGACACATGTCCACAATGGCTCTGGATGGGCGTCACCAGGCATTGGGCACCCGATTGGACCAATGCTTTTAGTTGTGGGCTGTCTGCTAAAGAACCCTTTAATGGGAAGAGAAAAAAAGGAAGATACCTTCGGAGGAGCAACAGAGGAGGATCCCTCTATCAGGATGGACAGAAGTACAATAGATGTCATGTGTACAGAATGAACAGCATAACAGAGTTACGACACATTCAATGCATATGACAGAAATGATTCATATAATGAGAGTAGTAAGCATGATGAAAAGGTTCGGACTACCAAAAATAACCGCAACAGTAGATATAGTAGAACAATAATGACAATAAAAACAATAATGGTATCAGTAATAATAATAGTAATGTGTGTAATAATAATAATAATTATAGTAGCAGTGGGTGTACTACGGAAGATATAACCACGATCCACGTAAACCTGTGAGGAGAGAAAGCACAAAGACGGAGAAGGAGCAGAGTTAGTAATGTGCATTAATGGTGCATGAATTCATACAGAAGGAGATAAAGAAGAGTGCGCGTCAGCAGGGCCACGGCAGGAGGCAGGACCAGGGTCCAGATATAACCACGATCCATGGAAACCTGTGAGGCGAGAAAGCACAAAGACTCCGGGGAAGAAGTAGAGTTAGTAATGTGCATTGATGGGACATGAATTCATACAGAAGGAGAGAGAGAAGAGGAGAGAGGAGCTCAGTGTATCCTAAGATGTCCCCAAGCAGTCTAGGCCTATGGCAGCATATCTAGGGGCTGGACTAGGGCAAACCTGAGCCAGCCCTAACTATAAACCTGAGCCAGCCCTAACTATAAACCTGAGCCAGCCCTAACTATAAACCTGAGCCAGCCCTAACTAAAAACCTGACCCAGCCCTAACTATAAACCTGAGCCAGCCCTAACTATAAACCTGAACCAGCCCTAACTATCAGCACTATCAAAGAGGAAAGTCTTAAGTCTACTCTTAAATGTGGTCACTGTGTCTGACCCCCGGACTGAAAGTGGAAGCTGGTTCCATAGAAGAGGAGCTTGATAGCTGAAGGCTCTGGCTCCCATCCTACTTTTTAAGACTCTAGGAACCACAAGCAGCCCCGCATTCAGTGAGCGCAGCTCTCTAGTGGGGTAATATGGTACTATAAGCTCCTTAAGATATGATGGTGCCTCACCAATTAGGCCTTCGTATATGAAGAGAAGGAAGATTATTCTGCTGTTTTATTATCTTATTATACCTTGTCTTATCTTATCATAGAGTCCATAGAATATTATAGTTTATTAAATTCAGTATTCGGAGGTTCCAAAGTGTGCGGCTCGTTATTGTTTTCTCAGGGAAAAAAAGTGTACACAGAATTTGGGTCATAAGTATGCTTGGAGCAACGGGCCTGTATGGAATTGAACTACTGTGAGAGAGATGCGTTGTGCGCTGCAGGACACCTTACATGTTTAGGGTTCGGTGCAATGGAAACCCAGTTTCCAGAAAAGATGTTGTGGTTGTACGTTTCTGCAAACCTACGGGATACCTTGAATGTGGACATTTCTTAAAAAAAAAGTTTCATATCAGCCTTATATCACACTTGCAGAAATGCACAATGACACATGTTTAACGTTGTGAAATGGTTGGTTAGGTTAAGATCACCGAACACCGTAACAACTGGATGCACATAAACAACAGCCGGCCTTAGCAGACTTTCTTACATAACGTTACATAACAAGAGTAACAAATTTACTGTAAACAATATTACTTTAAATAATGTTAGGCAAAACAACGTTACTGTAAACGTTATTTTAAACAACGTTACTTTAAAAAACGTTAGGTAAAATAACGTTGCATGAAACGTTACTGTAAGCAACATTACTTTAAACGTTAGGTAAAAAACAAAGTTACTGTAAACAACGTTGTGTGAAACGTTACTTTAAACAACATTACTTTAAACAACGTAACTTTAAACAATGTTACTTCAAACAACGTTACTCTAAACAACGCTACTTTAAACAATGTTACTATAAACAACGCTTCTTTAAACAATGTTACTTTAAACAATTTTACTTTAAACAATGTAACTTTAAACAATGTTACTTTAAACAATTTTACTTTAAACAATGTTACTTTAAACAACGCTTCTTTAAACAACGTAACTTTAAACAACGTTACTTTAAACAACGTTACTCTAAACAATGTTACTTTAAACAACATTGCTCTAAACAATATTACTTTAAATAACATTACGTTAAATAACGTTACGTTAAATAACGTTACGTTAAATAACGTTACGTTAAACAACGTCACGTGTAAAGCGTGAGGTCAGCAGTTACTTTGGTTTCACACGGGACACAAACAACAGTCTCCTGGGTAAAAGTCCTTTGTTTGCTCCTAACCTCGTGAAATGGAGTACAAAGTATTAAATGTGTAGTGGTGCATTAATCTAATTCACCATGAGGAAGTAATACTGACTGAAGATACACAGAATCAACTGAGCAGTAGAGGAACTTCTTTTGAAAGGCAGAAAGATTGTTTGTGAACAGGTGCTGTAAAGTGAGATGATGTGAGATGATGTATCGCCTTGGTCTTAAAGGGACAATCATTAGGACTTTCATTGCCCCATAGCACAAAATGACTGCTCTCTGAAGTCAGTCATTAAGTCGGTGGCTGACTGTGCCAGGTGGTTAGAGTTTCTCTTTCCAAACATACTTTCCATTCAGTACACTGTTTTGGAACATTAACCGCCTGAGGAACTCCATCACCCTGCTCCTCTCTTCAAATGTCCAATAATGGAAGACCAAGCTCCTTAACGAGCGAGCAGTTGGCCTTCGAAGACATTTCATTCTCCAGCCAGAATGCAAATGAAATGCAGAGTTATCATATGAGTATTTTGCAGCGTGGTGTTATTGTTGAGCTGAAGGGTGGAGGGTTTGTTCAACCCCCCTCCCCCAAAAAAAGAAATCAAGTTATGGTACCATTTGTGTTGCCTAATACATTCTGAAAGCAGTGTAATGCTGTCTGGATTATATCTTTCATCTGCATAATTAAGAGATGAGATTTAACACGTATTGCAAGCTGTTGCAGCTAAAGCATGATTACACTTTTTATGGTTCTGTTAAGATACTCGCAGCCCTTTAGTTACGATGAGGGAAAATATTGCTGTCTGCAGTGATGGAAACAAGAGACACACCTTCACCAAACCTTCACTTGTGTTGCTTTACCCAAAGTGCAAACTGTGCAAAGTAATTTTGGGTGGTGAGGGAGGCTGAACCTCATGTTTCACGCTGTAAAAAAGTAATAAGTTCCTCGTGTCTTTTTTTAACCCTCCTCTTAACACTTCCACATTACACAACAGTGGTTAATTGGTACAACTTGTTTCATCTTGTGCCCCATTTAAAACCTTAACATCTTAATAGAACTTCTAATGGGCATCACCAATATACACATTAATACAGCACTGATACAGAGACAGAAAAGTGCACCTTTATGACCCATGGTGCAGGTAAAAGTTGCCTTTTTATATATATATATATATATATATATATATATATATATATATATATATATATATATACTGAAGGAAAAATAGAAATTTAGGACGAGGAATATTTTTCATTAGTTTTACAAAAATGAGTTGGCTGGATCACAGCTGTCGCACCAGTTTGTGGAGCCTCTAAACTATGAACATTTTGAGATTTATTTTTAATTTGCTGTCATTTTTTGTAAATCTCCCGCAGTTGGTTCGTCACTTCGAAAATTCTTAGAAACGAATAAATACATTGAACAATTGGAAAAAAAGAACAACGTATCGTCGTTGGTCTGTTTCTTTGCTGCTTCAGACCGAAGAGTCTACGGGAACAAAAGCTGAATGCTGGATGAAATTGACAGATTGATTTAAGTTAAACTAGATAATTATAGATATTATTATAGGTATTAAATGTCTCATTTTATTGGTGATTTATTTGTTAATTGTAGCAAGCATTAAATGACAAATTTACTTTTAGTAGTGTTTAGTTTCGGCCCTTCAAACCCTGCATGGTAATAAGTAGTAATAGCTAATATATGAAATATGTTTAACACGGATATTTAATTTAATTTAATATTACTTCTTCACTATGAGCTATTTGCAGTTTTACCTGTAGTATTATTATTCAGACTTTGCATAGTTTTATAGTTGTAATGCACGAGACAGAGTGGCAGAAATCGGCCCCTCCAGAGAGATACTTTTATCAGGTAATTAGCGAAGCCGCCAGTGTGCTAATTTAAAATGAAAGTGGCAGTTGAACTGCTCACTCACCGTTTATTGGAGTCCTAATAATTACCAGAAAAAAAAACAGAAGGAACCAGCCCGCAGCATTTCTGCAGAGGTGCTCCTGAATGACTTTTTAAATATATCCTTGATAACAATATCTTTCAGTCAGATCTTAATCAATTGTAAAAATTGACGAAGAAAGAAAATGATCCATACAACAAATAAAACTCCACGTCTTCCACGAGAGACTGAAGCTTCTTTCCCTTTTTTTGTAATGAAACAAACATGAGCCAAATATCGACTGAGAAACAAAATACATTTTCTATCAAGAGGTCGGTCTGTGTTGCCCGTGGTAGCTATTAACCCGAATATTGATCTGAAGCAGTTGTCTGGTCGTGGCGGGGAATTAATAATTGAGCTACTCAGCAGCAGACGGCAGACACCAGACTGTCACTTTAAAAAGGCTGCTCCTCTTTCAGATTGAGAGTCCATCTCTTTGAGATCCCAGCTGTCAATCAACCTGCCGTGTTTGACACAGTAACAAAGAGGGCGGATTAAAAGTGGTCACGCTTTTCATCACGCTGAAGCAGACTGAGCCGCCGACTCAACGACAAGATGAGAAAGAATAAGCTCGAATAGGAGACTCTTCTCCATGCCAGTCCTGTTCTCCTTCTTCCTATTCTTCTCCTTCTTCACCTCTTTCTCCTTCTCCTTCTTCCTATTCTTCTCCTTCTTCACCTCTTTCTCCTTCTTCTTCTTCCTATTCTTCTCCTTCTTCACCTCTTTCTCCTTCTTCTTCTTCCTATTCTTCTCCTTCTTCACCTCTTTCTCCTTCTTCTTCTTCTTTCTCTCTTCTTCACCTCTTTCTCCTTTTCTTCCTATTTTTCTCCTTCACCTCTTTCTTCTTCTTCTTTCTTCTTCCTATTCTTCTCTTTCTTCTTCACCTCTTTCTTCTTCTCCTTCTTCTTCACCTCTTTCTCCTTCTTCTTCCTATTCTTCTCCTTCTTCTTCACCTCTTTCTCCTTCTTCTTCACCTTTCTTCTTCTCCTTCTTCTTCACCTCTTTCTCCGTTTTTCTTCCTATTATTCTCCTTCACCTCTTTCTTCTTCTTCTTTCTTCTTCCTATTCTTCTCTTTCTTCTTCACCTCTTTCTTCTTCTCCTTCTTCTTCACCTCTTTCTCCTTCTTCTTCCTATTCTTCTCCTTCTTCTTCACCTCTTTCTCCTTCTTCTTCACCTTTCTTCTTCTCCTTCTTCTTCACCTCTTTCTCCGTTTTTCTTCCTATTATTCTCCTTCACCTCTTTCTTCTTCTTCTTTCTTCTTCCTATTCTTTTCTTTCTTCTTCACCTCTTTCTTCTTCTCCTTCTTCTTCACCTCTTTCTCCTTCTTCTTCCTATTCTTCTCCTTCATCTTCACCTCTTTCGCCTTCTTCTTCCTATTCTTCTCCTTCTTCTTCCTATTATTCTTCTTCTTCACCTCTTTCTTCTTCTTCTTCTTCCTATTATTCTCCTTCTTCCTATTCTTCTCCTTCTTCTTCTTCCTATTATTCTCCTTCTTCCTATTCTTCTCCTTCTTCTTCTTCCTATTCTTCTCCTTCTCCTTCACCTCTTATCCTTCCTCTTCTTCTTCTTCTTCTTCTTCCTATTCTTCTTCTTCCCTTTCTTCTCCTTTTCATTATTCTTCCTCCTTTTTTCTCCTTCTTCTTAGACTTTTTCTTTTTCACCTCTTTCTTCTTCTTCATCTCCTCCTTCTCATTCTTGTTCTTCTCCTTCACCTCCTTCTCCTTCTTTTTGTGCTTCCTATTCTTCTTATCCTTCTTCCTCCTCCTTCTTTTTTGTCTTCTACTCCTCCTCTTTCTTCTTCTTCTCCTCATTCTTCTTCTCCTCCTTCTCATTTGTTCCCTGCTTCTCCACCTCCTTCTTCTTCTTTGTCTCCTTTTTCTTCTTCCTCTTCTTCTATTTCTTCTTCTACCGACACGTTCACCTAAATGTAGGTCCAAGTGAGCAGAACTGTTCAGATGCTTCGAGCCAGCAGCTCTTCTTCTTCTTCTTCTTCTTCTTCTTCTTCTTCTTCTTCTTCTTCTTCTTCTTCGTCTTTCTCTCCTCCTACTGCGAATTCTCGCTAAATATATCTCTGATGTTTATGAAAAATAAATGCCAAAATTTGGATGTCATGGTAGAAGTATTGTGGTAAATTTCACAATTCTATCTCAAAAACAGAATTTTTGAGCAGCATCTTTTCACCCTTTTCTTGTGCAAGTTACTGCAGTTAATAGAAATCATTGACAGCATCTATAATAAACATAAATTTCTCACTTGTGGATCAATTCATCTTTGTAAAAACCACATACATACTCTCTCTGCTCCTGACAGGTAGCTCGACGACATCACGACTTGCTCTTTGTGTCCGAGTCTAAGTGACTTTTTCAAAGGTTTCCGGACATAATCTGTTTGGCAAAAGGGAGACAAGAAAAAGACTTGAAAGCTTCATGAAAGCAGCTTCTTCTTCTTCTTCTTCTTCTTCTTCTTCTTCTTCTTCTTCTTCTTCTTCTTCTTCTTCTTCTTCCCTGACTCAAGAACATCACACATAGAAGCTGCCTTTACCTGCATGTACCGTGTCCACACATGTCCCATTACTGCTTTCCACTTTAGATACAGACAACCACTTTGCTGTCGCCACTCTAAAAAGCACTCCTACGTACATCTTCATCTTCATCCTCAGCAGCACACGTAAACTGTGTCACCTGAAGAAAGAAAAGGAAAAAAGCACGCGTATATATTGAAATGTGTCGGATTGAGATGGAAAGAGACTAGAAACCAGTCCGCCTTTTTGGATTCACGTGGACCCGCGACCCCAGATAAGTGCTCCTCAACTTGGAGCATAATTGCTTCCAGTCTCCGGGTCCTGGATGAGTGAGATCCGGTTTGAATATTAGCTGCGCTTCACATCAGAGGACCGGATGAAGTTTCTGCTCGCTGCTCGGCTGCTTCATCTTTTTGAACGACTGTGAGGTAATCCCTCTAAAGCAGCGAGGAGGAACAAGTGATCGGGTTTGCGAGCAGGTCGTGAAATGATCACGCGTGTTTGATGTTGCGACACAAAATAAGTACAAAACGCACATTCACAATTCCCCCCTTTGATAAGAAGCACGTCATGATCATTCACTTCACCACACTTTACAACCAAACGCACAATAACAAGAAAATTCCTCGTCTCCCCTTTTAGCGTCGTAGCAACCGGGAAACTAAATTAATGATTATTAATGATATTCTCCAGTACGCATTAATGATATTCTCCAGTACGCGTTAATGATATTCTCCAGTACGCATTAATGATATTCTCCAGTACGCATTAATGATATTCTCCAGTACGCATTAATGATATTCTCCAGTACGCATTAATGATATTCTCCAGTACGCATTAATGATATTCTCCAGTACGCATTAATGATATTCTCCAGTACGCATTAATGATATTTTCCAGTACGCATTAATGATATTCTCCAGTACGCATTAATGATATTCTCCAGTACGCGTGACGTCGCCGTCCCACCGAACACGCAAGAGCCGCAAACACGCCTGCACTAACGCTCCCGTACGCTCTATTCTGTCAGACATGAATAATGCGGCACGCGCACGAGTGAGATGCACGGCACGGCATCACTGCACAGCTCTCTGTGAGAGGGGGGGGGGGGGGGGGCTAATAGTGTTACAGACACCAGTGTGAAAATGATTTAATAAAGGTCAATCAAAGGAACGGCAAAAATAATGAACAGTACAATTTAAAAGAAAAGAAAAAAGAGCTACTGAACTGAGAGAAGTGTGTGAATACAGAAGCTGCAATTTCCTGCCAAAACAGTTAGTTTTGACCTGAGGAAAATTCTCTTTGTATTTCATTTTGAAGAGAGGAAGCCCGGCCCTATCTGTCCCCTCTCCTCCGCCTGTCAGCCTTTTTCTTTTTCTGCTCTCTCTCTCTCTCTCTCTCTCTTCCTCTTTTCACCACATTTCTATTTCCCTCTCTATATCTGCCTCCCTCCCCTTCTCTCTAACTTAAATACAGACTTGAAAGGAGACTCCTGGCCCACCAACAGCCAGACGAGCCAATGTAAATAAACACGGTGTCTTTCTAAAGGGAGGCCTCAAAGCGTCACGCAGTAGAAAGAACAGAGGAGAGCGAGTGAGAGAGAGAGAGACAGAGGGAGAGAGAGAGAGACAGAGGGAGAGAGAGAGAGAGAGAGAGAGACAGAGGGAGAGAGAGAGAGAGAGAGAGAGAGACAGAGGGAGAGAGAGACAGACAGAGGGAGAGAGAGAGAGAGAGATAGAGAGAGAGAGAGAGAGAGAGAGGGAGAGAGAGAGAGAGAGAGAGAGGGGGGGAGACAACTCGTCCTGCGAGAGGAGTTTCAGGGGAAGTGTGTGTGTGTGTGTGTGTGTGTGTGTGTGTGTTCACAGGCCAGAGGGGAGGCTCATGTATTCCTTCAGTGTTTTAAACCACTTCCTTCACAGCGACCATTCATTCCTTCATAGACGTGTTACGTGACTCACGGGTGTCTTTGATGAAGACAACCAATCAGAACTAAAGACAGCCATCTGGATATCCAGCTATCCATCCTTCCTTCCTTCCTTCATCTACCCATCCATCCATCCATCCTTCTTTCCTTCCTTCCTTCCTTCCTTCCTTCTTCCATCCATCCATCCATCCTTCCTTTTTCCATCCATCCATCCTTACTTCCTTTCTTCCTTCCTTTTGCCCTCCATCCATCTATCCTTCCTTCCTTTCTTTTTCTCTTTCTTTCTTCCATCCTTCCTTCCTTCCTTCCTTCCATTCATCTATCATCCATCCATCCTTCTTTTCCTGTTTTTAAGGTTCAGGTTAGAATGAAGTCGTATTTAGGGTTGGGAGTAATGGAGTGTCCCCACAAAGATAGAAGGACAGAAATGTGTGTGTTGGAGATGCAAATTGTTTAGCAGTTTGGATGCAAACACTTTATAAATGAAGTCCATTTACCGTTTCACAGTCTAGGTGGTGACCTTTAAAGAGTAGCTCGATGGCCGGCGTATCGATGGCCCGGTTCATCGGTTCATCCATCGAGTGACTAAGTGGATATTTTGTCCTCCACAGGAAGTGCCGGCACTTCAGTGACCTTCAACCGTAACGGCGACGCCCCCGGCCGCTACGACCTGTTTCAGTACCAGTGGAACAACGTCACCGGGCCGGGCTACCGCGTGATCGGGCAGTGGACCGAGAGCCTGCAGCTCAATGTGAGTTCACGGAGCTAAAGAAGTTATCGTTCTGGGGTCGGGGAAACAAATGTCTTGTTTTCAGTCTTTCTTTCTCTGAGTTTTACCCCCTTCCTCCGTCTCCGTAATAACCTTTCTGTCTTCTTTTTTTTTTTTTACCTACAATGGCCTGAAATACACCGTCAGTTTCCTCATTCCTCGCCTCCTCGTCTACACTTGAGTTTCATCCATGCTTCCCTCACTTACACTTCTCCTCACATCTCAGTCCGTCCCACTTCTTTTAGAGAAACAAGACTCCCCTGTCCCGAAGCGTCATGTGACACGTACATTTTTTGTTTTGTTTATTATTTCCGTCTCCGTAAACGATAAACCAGATAACCATTTGCACATTCATCAAAAAACGGTAATTTTATGTTTTTATATTGCGTACAGTAACAAATAACTTCACTCTTCTAAAGCATTTTTTCTTTTTAAATGTATTAATGATTTGCGGCTGCATTTCCTAATATTTTGTTTGTAAATTATTTTAAAAGGTCCTCTAGCATGCAGAAAAGATTAATTTGCTCAAACGTTTTAGGAAAATGGAAAATGATGTTAATCCATGTCACAACATGTCATTTCCACCTGACGTGTGGATCTCCAGTCCCACTGTTAAGCCGCTGAATGGAAATGAAGATGCAAAAAATGAAATGTGTTTATTGCTGAAAGACAACAGCGTCTCCTGCTCGACTGTAATATTACATCATCCATGATGCAAGTTAAAAAGTAAAAAAAAATAACAGATCACGATGAGTAAAATGTCTGTGATGATATGAATGAAGAAAGCTGTGAATGGTTCTCTCTGAGTAAGGACAGGAGGAGAGTTGGCATAATGGAAAGCACATTCATGAGAACAGATCCATAGGACAAAAATCTACCTTTGAATATATATATATTTATATATATATATTTATATATATACATATATATATATATATACATATATATATATATATATATATATATATATATATATATATATATATATATGTATGATATATATATGCATACATATATATATATATATATATATATGCAGGTCTATCTATCATACATTACATTTGGTAATTACTGGCGTTTTAAAGGCAAACAGAGCGAACCCCCCCCCCCCCCTCCCCCCAGCTGATTTAAAGAATTTGCAGCCAACTATGTTAATAACTCCCTCTGAAACCCTGACCACTGTTACTCTTTGCTCTCCCCTGTAATGTGTTTTTATCCGAGCCAGGCTGGGGGACACGCTGGAGGATTATCAGGCCAGTTCACACCACATTCGCCCATCCTCACAGCCTCCTAATTGGAGGACAGAGAGTCAGAGGAGATTATCTGATAGTGTGAGAGGTTTACAAATTTATTAGGCTGTTTGATCCGGCTCGGCACAACCTAGCCAAGTGGACCACACCACGGGAGCGTTTTCAACAGGGTGAGAACAAAGTGCAGTAAATGAAGGGATAGAAGCCTATATTTCGGACTTTACATTGTTTTGTCAATCCACAAACATTCCTCGAACCCGCTTCTTTTGTTCCGCTCACGCTCAGTGTAAGAACTGCATACCGGACTCCAACATGGCGCCCAGTTACTTGGATGAAAACTGCTCGCCAAGCGTGTAGGTCTGCGGCCCCACCGCACATGTGCGCTGGTGTTTCTCCCGCTCGGCCCGCCGCGTGGACGTCACGCGGATTAAAATAGCTTCTCTAGTCTCTGGGGAAGTTTTTACAATCACAAAACCTTTATGGATTAAAAACGTATAATACACAAAGTAATAATTGACTCGCAGTTTGTCCTGAAAAACAGTTCTACAGACAGACAAAAGTATAGCATGCTAACAGGCTAAGCTAAGATGGTAGCGTCGTCATTGTGAGCATGTTAGCATGCTTGTGTTAACATTTAGCTCAAAGCACCTTTGTATCCACAGACTGTAAATAAGAAGTGGACGTAGTCGCCGTGACGTCACCCGGTGTCATTTTGGACGTCGCCATCTTGTTTTTTTGCAACCAGTGAGCGAAAGTGACCATACCTGGACTGAGGAAGAGACACTGTACACGACTCTGGTAGAGACCTGTCAATCACAGTAGCCCCGCCCTAAAGCATCCCCTGCTTTATGGTCTGTTTGACTCTAAATGGACCATAATTTACTAAATGAACATCATGCTGTATTGAAGAAGACTTGAAACTAGAGATTGAGACATAAACTCATGTTTACAATGTTTACTGAGGGAATAAATCAAGAGAGAAGTAGAGTCATTTTCTATAGACTTCTATACAACCAGAGGAGTCGCCCCCTGGTGGTCAGGAGAGAGAATGCAGCTTTAACACATGAAGCTTTGACTTCTATACAACCAGAGGAGTCGCCCCCTGGTGGTCAGGAGAGAGAATGCAGCTTTAACACATGAAGCTTTGACTTCTATACAACCAGAGGAGTCGCCCCCTGGTGGTCAGGAGAGAGAATGCAGCTTTAACACATGAAGCTTTGACTTCTATACAACCAGAGGAGTCGCCCCCTGGTGGTCAGGAGAGAGAATACAGGTTTAAGAAACTTCAGCTTTGTTTCACCTTTCAGAACCTGAGTTTGCCTCCTGGACTCAAGTACAATCTTTCAATGCATAGATAGAAATGCAAATGGAGCAAGTGAATGTCTGAAAATCTTTTTGAGTCAGTTCGGATAAAACGTGTACTCACAACATCTCATGAGAAAAGTCTGAGTTAGGAACATTTGTCATTTTCTCACTTGCGGAGTAACGTCCGTGATTCGAAGCTTCCTCATACTCGGTGTTTCATTTGCTCCACTCATTGGCCGGGCTTCTGTTTTTCAGTTTCCAAAGATACTGCTTGCTCAGAAGCAAAGTGATGTTGAATTATTAACCAGCGTTGTCCTTCAGTACCAGCTGCTGCGTTCCAGGAAGTTGGGCTAAGCCGCTGTGTTGCTCTGGAGAATACCGTTTCTCGAGCATGAGCGCGTCGGTTTAACGGCGTGGATACGAGCGTGTGTCTGATCCCAGCAAGAGTCCACATTGTGTTAAATCAGAGGAGATCAATCTGCAAGAGAACTGTTCATATTATGGGATGTATGCTGATGTATACTAAAACTGTGGAGATGTGCGCAGCATGGCAATCCGGCACATGGAGTGAAAACACATAATAAGCCACCGAGTCAATTCCCATTCCAACAGATACCACAACAAACCACCGGTGTCTTGGTAGGAGGGTAACTGTGGATTAACCAACACCCCTGTAGTTATGGATTAATCCACCCAGCAGAATATACAATATTTAAGACAAGCGCCACCAGCTTCAACAATTCAATTGTACTTACACATTAATGCATCGGTAATAATAAGCCAATAATATTATACAGCCTTTTATGAGTATTTTTACTTCTGATAATTACATTATAATTTGCCAATATACCTATAAAAAAGAAGTATGAGGCCTTTAGTGTCTCCAGATGTAGCAGTGTGAAGTCTGATAAATGTCCTCAAATGATGTCACTTGAGTCGGCGTCGGTTGGAGACTACACGTGTGAAAAGTGAAGAGATCTTGAGGTGTGGACTTAGAAAGAAGTGAGATACGTTAGCCAGCCACTAGCATAGCGCACACACTAGCAATCACACACAGCTGCCGGCGGTCCCGTTGTATTGTGGGTAATGTAGGCACTAGGTTTTGACAAGGAAGAAGAACGCGTGGAATCCAAGAGAGGACGATAAAAGACGATCTGCCCAGCACGAGTCCAACAGTCTTACATATGGTGTTATTTATTTCAGCAAGCTTTTAAATGCAGCAGGCTTTATATTTCATATTGCATATGGCTCCTGTTGCTCAAGTAAAGAATCATAAGACCTCCTCACTGATGAACACACACTCCCAAAGTCAAACCCACAACAGATCATGTTCAACCAGAACGTTTCCTACGTTCCTTACGTCTGTTCCTTTTCCTTATGTCTGGAGCTTACTTTACGTTACAAGGTTATTCATTATGAGCCAAAATATTACGTTTTGTTGCCTTTTCCTAACTGGCCCCCGTTTCACAACATTAACCTGGCGCCACCTAGTGGAAAAACATGACGTGATCATGTTGCTAAATGAGAAAAAAAAAATACTTGCATGTGTCATTATGTTATTAATATTCTACCAAAATCAAGCTCAGGTGGAGTTTTAGGAGGTTTTTGATCAGGGAACGTAAGTATTTGTACGTTCCCTGACCTCCCTGAGCTGAAGACTGCTGTTCAGAGATGTAGGAATGTGAGACGGTGGGGAACACTGTCGCAGATGAAGCCAGACCAAATGGCCTCTGCTCGGCTTCATTCATGAAGGATGCTGGGTGGAGATCCAATGGAGCTACAAGATTTATTCAAAGGCTCTTTCAAATCATTTTCCTTTGTTTAATGTTTGTAAAACCAACTCTCGCCATTTTGTCGTGCTGTCCAAATGTACAGTGAGAATTATTACGCCCTGTGTAGTGGACTCAAAGCATCCCACAATGCATCATGAAAGGTAATCTACAACCGATGGTCACTAACCGAACAATATATACCATCATGCATTGCGCTGAGGAAAAAACCAGAGGAGAGAGAGCACATGAATAAGACAAATCCACGAGTTGTGCCGGGAAAATAATAATGTCAGCAGAGTGAGAGAGAAGGCAGCAGCCTTTCCTCTGTTTCAACCTTTCACAATAAAAGTCCCAGAAATACACTATACGCTGCATCACTGCTGACCAGGGGGAACGCAACAAAATAGCTTAGAATATGTATTCATCCCAAAATTGCATGGAGGTATTCATCATGGACGACAGCACAGACGTAATGATGTAATTATTTTGGCGGTGAGCTCACGATATAGTCCTCTACCTGGATCGTGAGTCGGGGAGTCGTGAGCGAGTGAATGCTTCGGGACTCGACCCCACGTGTCACCGCTCCTCTCTCCGTGTCCTCGGCGGTTGCAGAGCAGCCGTGCTTCCTTACGCCGTGGCTGTGATTTCATCCGCAGCATTCTTCTGCTTCTGCATTCCGGGCCATGCCTCTGCTCCTTCACAGCACTAAATTATTCACCTCAATAGCCTCCGGTAAAGCCAGATGTGGCAGAGCTGCTGCTATTAGGCCTCCCATTATTGCTTCTTTCCCTCTATCCTCATAATTCCTTTGTGTGTATTTTGTGGCGTGTGCCGCTCTCCAGATCACAAAAAAAGAAAAAAAAAAAGGGGGGGGGGGGGGCTATTACTGAAACTATATGTTCAAGCGTGACAGTCAAAGCTAATATGATTCAGCCAAGGTGCATGTACACCGACTCTCTGAGGCAATTTGAAATCAAGGCGCAGAAGAGCAATCAGCATATTTTAGAAGATTAGTAACCTCTGTTTGAACTTGTTGCAGTTAACAGAGTTAGAGGAAAAGAAAAGCCTCGTCCCGGGGGGGGGGGGGGCTGCCATGTTATGTATGGATAAATTATCCTAATCTACCACACTCACATACATGGTCTGCCTACATGTCCCATTATGTCTGGTGATGGACAGTATATATGTAAATGAAGGGGAAGAGAGGAAAACATACATTAAAGTATTTCTACAAATGTAGAAAAATATCACTATATTTCTTCGCTTGCGTCCTTCTCCTTCCTCCTCCTCCTCCTCCTCTTCCTCCTCTGTCTGTAGTTCCCTGCTGGCGGGTTTTGCTGTGACTTAATGGGTCAATCAGACTGCGTCTCGGTCTGATGGGTCTCTGTCAGGGTTTATGTGGCCATAATCTGCACCGGGACAACTCGTTCACTCTGCTGCTGGAATCCACACAGCACCACTCCTTTAACTCCGCAGCGGAAAACTCCTCCGGACAAATCACATTTTATTAACACACACACACACACACACACACACACACACACACACACACACACACACACACACACACACACACACATTTTACAAACTAACACCAGGGTAGACATTTTTTTATTTTTTTTATTTCCGACAGGCTTTACCATCTACAAGACTATATTTGCATATTAGCTCACTGAACATTTGCAGGAACATGAAAAATAGACTCTGTGGAATGAACATTTATTTCTAAATAAAAAAAGGTGTTTGTGTGTTTGGATCCACGATTGAATTTCCCAGGGACTGCGGATGGAAAACATCTCTTCTGATTGAGTGAGCTGTTGTTTATACTCTGACAAATAATTATAATAAACTAAACTAAACTAGTGGCAGGAATTCATCCATCTATCCATCTATCCTTCCATCCATCCATCCTTCCTTCCTTCCTTCCTTCCTTCCTTCCTTCCTTCCTTCTCTCCTTCCCTCCTTCCTTCCCTCCTTCTTTCCTTCCTTCCCTCCTTCCTTCCTTCCCTCCTTCCTTCCTTCCTTCCTTCCCTCCTTCCTTCCTTCCTTCCCTCCTTCCCTCCTTCCTTCCCTCCTTCCTTCCCTCCTTCCTTCCTTCCCTCCGTCCCTCCGTCCGTCCCTCCTCATCATCTGTAGTCGTTTGGTGTCTGTCAGGCCTTAAACGGGCCCATTGTCATTAACGGGGTGCTTCTTGATCTACATTGACCCTCGAGGTAACAAGGAAGCTCCGGTCATGGATCACTGAGATTAACTGCCCCGACACGATGCTGAAACGGTGCCGACAGACGGGCCTCCTGGGGGCAGGTGGAGACAGGCGCAGGTGGAAGTGGATCTGTTCTCCTTGGGGGTCACAGTGCCCAGCCCATGTGTGTCCATGTGGTCTAGAAGCTGAGAGAGATGAGCTGGAGTGTCACGACCGTCCCTCGCCGACAACCCGAGGTGTGCGTCCGTCACCTCGTCTCCCGCCGGGTCATCTTTTACGTGACGTCTCTCATCGACACCGACAGCCGCGTGTAGTGGAACGTCCGCAGAGATTTGTTACGGCGGCGCGTTGGCTCATGCATCGCCCCATTAATCAGGATCAAGGCGCAGGGATGGGTCCGGGTCCTCCACAAGAGCTGGAACTAATCCCCCCCGGATCGATCCTCCTTCTAAAGACGACAGGTCAGGTGTGACAGGTCAGCTGTGATTGGTCAGCTGTGACAGGTCAGCTGTGATTGGTCAGGTGTGACAGGTCAGCTGTGATTGGTCAGGTGTGACAGGTCAGCTGTGATTGGTCAGGTGTGACAGGTCAGCTGTGACAGGTCAGCTGTGACAGGAAAGCTGTGATTGGTCAGCTGTGATTGGTCAGCTGTGATTGGTCAGGTGTGATTGGTCAGCTGTGACAGGTCAGCTGTGATTGGTCAGGTGTGACAGGTCGGCTGTGACAGGAAAGCTGTGATTGGTCAGCTGTGATTGGTCAGCTGTGATTGGTCAGCTGTGACAGGTCGTCCCGGTCGTCGTGTTACCGCCTTCACCTCGGAGGTGAGAGAGGAGCTCAGCTAATAAAACGTAGCTGAGCTCGGTCAGTTGCTCTGGTTGGTGGAGGTCGTTGGGGCTTCACGACCTGCCATCTTTGCTTTTTGGGTAACAAAACATCAATGAAAATATACTCATCAACAGTTATTATTCTTCTTAAAAGATGCTTGAATTGTTGATACACAGTTGTCTTTGCAGTAAAGTTCTGACTACAACAGTGATTACCTTGTATCTATAATGGGAAATAAATAATATTTGAAGTAGGGTCGCTATACAGAGGATAACGTATTTCTATTTTGTGTCATACTACCATTACAATATACAAGTACAACAAGCAATTTTATCCTAATTTGTTATTAGCGGCAACATATAAATATCGAGATGACATCACGTTGGAAGGGCAGATTTTTATTTCACATATGAAGTCAGAGGTTCTTTGCATTTTATATTCATGTCAATGTAACAAATGATACGCAATTACATTATTATTATGGTTATTTGTTTCATCAAATGAATGGTCGTTTAATAAAACATTGTTTTTAATGCAGTGCACTTTGGAGTGTTATTACTCTATTAATATTGCATTTTAGATTTCATTGATGGCGACCTCGTACTTTATAAGAAATACTTACTGCCTTATGTTTGACAAATTTTTTGGTTAAGCATTTTTTAAGGAGTATATTAAAGAAAAACATTGTTTTAATTAGCTTTTTACCATAAAATATTCAGTGTTTTTTACTGAACCCGGGGCAAAGATAGTCCTGATGCTTCTTTACCTTATTGCTGTGAGCGCAAATCAATAACAAAAAGCAAAGCGATGAGTCTATTATTCTGAAAACATTGACATGATGTCTAGTTATGATGATGAAACTATTTATTCAGTCCAGCAAGACTTCAGCAAAACAAATGATGAATTATGGGAGATCCATATGGGCAATGGAACCAGCAACATGTTGGATTTCCTGGTCACAGCTGCACCACGATGTAATCGGGGAGGATTAAATTGTTCATATCCATGATACGGGATTACAGCTTCATTTGGAAAATGGCAGTTTCCGACGATGACTTTGCACATTGCCACGACACGGCAAAATCCCTGGAGAACTGCGTTTCATATCCATAGTCGAGGCAATGTAACGGAGATATAAAGTGTCGTATGAAGAGCTTGTGCTGTGTCAGTCTCTCTCGACTCCGTCCTGAAGTCTCTAAACTATTCACAAAGGGGGAGGAGTTATTCCGATACATCATTAAAGAGAAGGACGCCACGGGACACACACACACAACATTTTAGCCTCAATCATTTCCCCTCCTCTCTCTCGACATCTGCTGCTGATCATCTCCAGGCTGGAGACCCCCGCTTCGTCCCATTCCCAGCCTCAATCGAGATTAATTCAATTTATCACTTGTAATTTATATTACCACCCCCCCAGTAAACGCCTTGTGTATTAACCCGGCAGTCGGTCCCTTCAGAGAGCCAATGTGATTACGCCTGCAACGTGAAGCTTTGTGCTGCTGAAGCAACGAGGTGACGGGAAGTCTTCCACGTGGCTCTTGTTGCCACTTTGTCTCCCGGATGAGTCACAAATTACCCAGCGAGCGTCTTCCCTCGCTCCGGTGCTAAATGTCATCTGTGGGCTTGAATACGTTCAGTTTATAACTCTGCACTTAAATCAGCTCTGATTGATATTTTTGTAAGAACAAGGTCTCTGGTAGTGGTGACCCTGCGGAGGACGATCAGCTGATTCCAGCTCATTGTCTATGGTTCGCGCTCACGCCTCTCATAGCCTCGCTTTCAGGGAAAGAAGCTGTGAAAAGCCACCGCACACAACCTGCTCAGCAGTCAGACAGCAGTCAGACAGCAGTCAGACAGCAGTCAGACAGCAGTCAGACAGGTAGAGGCTACAGCTGGTGGACACAGTGAAGCATTCAGCAGCTCCAGAGGCAGACGGTTCCCTCGGGAGGTGGTGGAGACCAAACACAGAGCGAAAAGAGAGAATAGTGGACTCACATTCGTCAGGGGACACAAACAAAAAGACTCCTAAAGATTAATTTATCTTGCTCGGCTGAATGTGGAAATAAGCAGCTGTTTGCTAACAAGTTCAACATGATATGTCAATGTTGTGTTTGTGGATGAAAAAAAACAACAGCTTTACTTGAGTATGTTCATTTTCTGCTACTTTATACTCCAACTCCATTTCAGAGGGAAATATTGTTTTACTTTTCTTCTGACAGTTATTGCTGCTGGTAACTTTTCATATTAACATTTTATGCAAAAAACAAACAAATAAATGAAACGCATTATAAGCACTTTCTTAAAGATTAAAGCGGTAGTTCCAATTTTTTGTGCCGTGTTACCTCTTATATAAAATCTGTGTGTAATTGACCCTTTGCTTAGTCCCGCCCCTCGAAAGTAGACTGGCCAATCATAGCATATCATTGCCAGCTCCAACCAGAGTCCGACAAATATCCGGCTCTGCTCCGTAGACTCTTATGTAATGATTTCAGATTTCCCAGGCTGGTTTTGTGGATTTGGTGCTCGTCATGGTTAAACATTGTGTAACAGTGAACAATTGGGGCTTATTGTCATGTTTCAGATGTCTGTGGTCAAGTTTCCATCCAAATTGAATGAACATTTTTAACCTAATTTCCTAAAGATGATGACTCTAAAACCCGAACGAACACTTCTGTTGCGTGAGTACGAGTTCATTGCTTGATGGAGATGAACGGCTTGTGAAGCCAATTCACCAGTCAGGTGCCATTAAACCCCAGGATTTTAGGATTGCTTCTTTTTTCACTCTGGGTTTTTCATGCACAAATTGAATAAAAAATTAAAGTGAAATGAAGGGGGGGGGGGGAACGCCCAACAACTCAAAGTGCATTTCCACCCCTCATTTCACTGTAAACTGTTGAACTTAAATTAGATAGTCATTTTGAGGCTCACACTATCAAAGTTTAGCTTCCTGCATCTGATGCATGTATCCAGGGCAAAATGAAACACTGACTCAGATCAGGTGTATTTGGATCTTGTTCTGTTGTACCGTGTCCTCACTCCCTCTGTACTGTGGCTGGGAGACAGAAGCTGTCACGCTGGCACATCAGTGTCACGTCGACAGACAAAGGTCACCGGGAGCAAAGGTCACGGGGAGCAAAGGTCACGGGGAGCAAACGCCACGAAGCAGACGATGAGAAAGTGTGAAGGAATGGAGAAACAGACAGGAAAGGGGGAGTAATGCGAGTCCAGGCCTGTCTGTGTGCTCATGGCGTGGAAGATGGGAAATGAAAGTGACGAGTCGGTGAAATGGCCCAAAATGAGGGAGAAGCATATCATTTTGGCAAAAGCATTTAAACGGCCTATCAGATGCAGTTTAGGAGAGGAGCATCAAGGACGGGAGCCGTAACGCAGACGACAAGCAAGGGTCAAGGAACAGACACATATTCTTCTGTGTCTCTTATTTAGAAATGAAAGAGAATAAAAGCTTTGGAAATCTAACTGACATTTAAATTCTCCCCTTTTTGTGTGAGGACATATGAACTATAATGCCACCATATTTGTGGAAAGAGGTTGTTTTTGTTCCCCTCTCTTTATTTACAGGCTTTAAAAGTCAATTCATGTCTTAGTCGGGCATGACTCTTCATAGCCCAAAACCCCAAAACATTTTTTTTTTTTTGTCTAGGTAATGTAAGGTAAAATATATATTTGATTGCAATTATTAATGGCTTTTGTAATTTTTTTTCTTATTTTTTTTTCTTAATTCTATGTGGGGGATAATCAGACTTTATGTTTTGGGACTGCGGTTCCCATAATGCTACTTTTAGTTTGTCTTTTCTGACATTTTGTGCCTAATTATCTATAAGTGTACCCATGGATGTACTGACATCACTGGATCACTCCGATACTGAAGGAAAACTTAAAGAACGTGACGATTTTCTGGCAAGTTCTGCAGCGTCTTTTGATCTATGATTTCCAAGCTTTATGAATGTTTATTCTGGAAATATCAGAAATAGGGATATACCCGGAAGGTGCAAGTCACAGGAAATCTAGACACGCGTATCATGTCTGTCTGTTCCGATCTACCAAAGTTATGACGATGAGAAGGAGGAGTGACATTTAGTTTTTGAGCATTATTTTGTTAATGGATGAAAAGGGCTTGAGCTCCAAACCTGTGGGCGACATTTAACAAGAGCAGCACCTCCGTACTGACTGGAGATATTAAAAGATTTGGTTTTAGACATTTATTATACATTTATCTACTATTTTATCCATATATTCCACCACTTTTGTGAACCTAAGACTTTGGTAAACTAATTTCAAGCACCAACACAGTTCGTCCTCATGAGTTATGTTTTCACAAGAGATTTGAAGAATTCAAAAAATCGGACTTCAATTTTTCAGCTTTATGACCAAATTATCTCTTTACGGAGTGCCTTAGGACAATTGGTGCCTCATTATATAGATAGCTGAGATTGTTCTGCAAATTATCATATACAACACATGGGTATGTCTCATATGCAAGTACCTTTTAAAGGTGAATTTAAGAAAATATGTAAAAATCTGGAAAATGCCCTTCGACCCCAGAGGGCCTAGAACGCCTAGTTTTCTGTAGAGGTCTAGTTTTCTGCATTAGAGTCTGAGCAAGGTCACGCTTCGTTCACAGGAAAGCCTCCTGGTATTCCGACGTTGGAGCGTTCGTCCTCTTTGCTAAGACGCTGACCCCGTAATGCCGGCCTTGCAGTCGCGTGATGTAAAACGCTTGAATTACCTACGGCTGGATCGGCTTCGTTGAGTGAACCCGGATGTGAATCGCCTCCTAAATCAGATTCAGACGGCACCTCGGATCGTAACACGGAGACGGATTCCGAGACAGGTGGACACTTCCTCACGGGGGGACCTGGTCTTTCCTCAACCCTCCAGGTCTGTCTGTAACGTGAGGGAATGAACAAACACTGCAGATGACTAAGATGACGAAAGCCTGGGAAACGTCAACGAACCACGACAACGATTCCACTCCTGCCTGCGTGTTTGTGTGTAAATAACGGTAAAAGCAGCTGAACGCCACACTGCGAGTACGAGATTAAGAGATTACAGAGCCGGCTGCTGTTACACCTGGTGAGACTTTTAGTGGGATTTGAGGACGCAGAACTATAAACTCGATGCTTTTAGATTGTTTTTTTCCGGTACTTACTGTAGGATCTGAGTACTTCTTCCAGCAAACACAAGACTTTTGTCCAAGAGACCGATATCCGTGTCCCGGAGGGAAACTAAAAAATAAATGTCGAAATCTTTTTTAGATGCTAGCCCTCACTGTTATCCAAAATAAATGTGTGCTCATCATATGCACACTGAGAGTCAGCTTCCCTTTTAAAAGCATGTTTTTGGGCTGCTGTTTATCAATTTTTAAGCTAATTATAATATTCTGGATATAAAACACGCTGCCACACATCTGTATATTGTGAGTATATTGATATGGTTGTTAGCTGTTGAGGGCTGCAGAGCACGTGAAGACAATGACAGAGGGATGACAGGACCTCGCTGCTTTGTGAGCCCACGATTTCTAAAACGGAGCGGAGGACGCAACACGTCCTGATGCCCCGAGAGCCTCCCGTCGCCGCGGTAACGCCGCTCTGCACGGCCGGGGACGGAAGCGCTTTAGAAACACACAATGTGACAGGATGATTATATCATCTATCAAAGAGGACCTCCGGAGCTCAGCAGGGAGAGACATGTGAAATACACACATGCATACTGATATGTACACACGGGCACACGTACACCAACACACCGTAGGCTGTGTATGAGGAGTGGGCGTATTGGGTTTTTTTGGACTTGCGGTTTTGAAGTCTTCAGTTTGGCATTTTGGCCCTCGCCTTCTTGGATTTTGGACGTCGCCATCTTGTTTATTTGCAACCAGTGAGTGAAAGTGAACATATTTGGACTGTGGAGGAGACGCTGTATTTGGCTCTGGTGTCGACCTGTCAATCACCCTGTAGCCCCGCCCTAAAGCATCTCCTGCTTTATGGTCTGTTTGACTCTAAATGGACCATAATTTACTAAATGAACATCATGCTGTATTGAAGAAGACTTGAAACTAGAGATTGAGACATAAACTCATGTTTACAATGTTTACTGAGGGAATAAATCAAGAGAGAAGTAGAGTCATTTTCTATAGACTTCTATACAACCAGAGGAGTCGCCCCCTGGTGGTCAGGAGAGAGAATGCAGCTTTAACACATGAAGCTTTGACTTCTATACAACCAGAGGAGTCGCCCCCTGGTGGTCAGGAGAGAGAATGCAGCTTTAACACATGAAGCTTTGACTTCTATACAACCAGAGGAGTCGCCCCCTGGTGGTCAGGAGAGAGAATGCAGGTTTTAAGACACAGAGGTTACCGCCTGCAACACACACAATATGAGCACAAATTTACAAATGGCAGCACTGAATATGTGTTTCCTGTTTGGTCTGAGAAAGGCATATTAATACTTTCTTGCAGAGCAGAAAACACATTATTCCTGAAATGACACAAAACCTAATTTTCATAAAAAGCGTTTGGGGCTTTTTCTTTTTTTCTCCCTTTTTAATTTTAATTTTAATTTTAAAGAGACAATATCTCGCTAATGTTCCTGCAGGAAAAAGTACTTTTTTTATACTGTGTCTTCAACTTCTGTTTCTCAGAGATCAAAAATATCAGAAACAATTTTCCAAGGGGGGTAAAAAGTCTCCAGAGGAATTGACAATTAAAGGTGATTCTGACCCGGCAGCAGCAGCGAGCAGTGTTATCTGTAATGGCTCAGAAATCTGCTGCTGCCGGCCTTTCATGTCTGAAAGCCAGAGAGAGATGGAGAGGAGAGATTCGGATGGGGGCTGAGCCTCATTAGGAGTAATGAAATTTGACCTTGATCTCTGCGAGAGTGATCCCTCACAGCCCTTCTAGCTGTGTTATGAGTCAGAGAGGGAGAGAGAGGGAGAGGGAGAGGGGGAGAGAGAGAGAGAGAGAGAGAGAGAGAGAGAGAGAGAGAGAGAGAGAGAGCGATGACCTTCTGTCACTCCTGAACAGGTCTGGGATCAGCCGCCAGGGTTAATGGAGCCGAGTCCTTCCAAAAATCTGCCACGGCCCCGAAACGGAGCTTTATTTTCTGAAAACTTTTTTTTCTTCAGATGATAAATCTGAAAACAGCTGCTTGGTGTTTTCAGTGTCTTCGAGGAAAGACGGAGCTTTTACAATGACGTGAGACCAAAAAATGAATTCCCCCATAGACCTCCATTATGAAGGAGACTTCTTTAACTTGAAAACAAACTCAAATATTACTCCTTTGTATTGTGATAATTATCATTATTATGATTTTTATAGCACATATATATATATATATATATATATATATATATATATATATATATATATATATATATTTCATTTTTTTAAATCAACATTATAGTTAAATAGAAAAAGATAGAAATAGAAAAAATAAAAGTACAATGAATAGAATAAAATAATATATGTCTCTCTCCTCACCTGTCCGTCTCTCTCTCCTCATCTCTCTCCTCACCTGTCCGTCTCTTTCTCCTCATCTCTCTCCTCACCTGTCCGTCTCTTTCTCCTCATCTCTCTCCTCACCTGTCCTATGATGATTGTAATAAAGTTTAATTTTTTTTTGAAGTTCAACTTCCTGGGTATAAAATTTCCCAAATCTTTCACGTCCGTGCACAATAGCGTTTCCTTTAACCCCGCCTCCCAGCCGCTCAGCCGCAGACTCATTCACATGAACAGGAAGGAATAAAACTTCACAACTTTTAGGACCTCATGATATGAATAAGGGCTACTCAAGTAAAAAAAAAAAACTATCAGTAGATTTAAAAACGTCTCTTTCCCAATGGAGATTTATGGAGAAAACATATTTTTCGGCCCAAATTCCACGTGATGGACACGATGTCAAATTGTCTTCAGGGTCCAGCGCTCTTCCTGGGGCTTTGGTGTCACTGTGGAACCACAAACCAGAGGTTATGTCGACAGTAGCTGCAGAGTGTTAGCGTCTGTTAGCTCTCTTTTGTGTATTGAAGTTCAGCGACGCGTTGAGGAAAGCAGCCAGAAGGAACTATACACTCGGCCTGGTGCTGTTTTCCCTCCATTGACTTCTATTGTCTGACAATGAAGTCTGATGTATCTCCAACACTTGCGTTTTGCTCGTTGGGTTTTGCCCTGTTGTTTAACAATGTGCATATTAATACAGATTCCCTGTATTTCCTCATAAATACTGTATGAACAACAAGGGAAGCATCCGTTTCAAAGGTAAATTGAGCGGGAATTGTTTGCCGGCATCTGTTTTCGTTGATACTGTCTCACTTTTCATCTATATTATATTGTGCCTGGAGTTCGCCTTGCCCCATTGTGTCTTGACAATGCAGCTGAAAGGAATATGATTATTTAAATGCCCCCCCCCCCCCTCCCCTCAAGTGTAACTTTTCTTTGAAAAAGAGTTTGAAGAGTGTTTTATTCAGATTAATTCAACACCCCGAATGAAAGAACAAAGGCAGTCGATTCCTCACCTGTGGTGGCAAAACGCCGCCCTCCCTCCCACTTAATGTACACAACATTTTCATCATTTCCTTTTAAGTAATCCGGAGTCGCCGCAGGTCATCCAAGGCTGCCGTATTTACCGCCTAAAATAATGTTGAAACAAAAGTGAAGTACGCCTCGCGTGTTGCCCCTGGGATCGTGACAGGCTTAGGGGAGCTGAGATACCTTCCGCTCAGCTTGAATCAGTTTTAATCCGTCCTGTTCAGAGTCTGGACGCGTTGTTGGGGAGAAGACGGCCTGTTGCCATCTCTTCTTTTAAAACTCTCTGCGAATGCAAACTACAAAACAACTGCGTCGTTGCTCAATTAAATCCCATTTTAGTCCAACAAACACGGGTCTTTGACCAGGAGACCGCCATACGCTCCACGTGGGAAATGATCTTTATTGTCATGTTGCGTCATTAACCGCACTTCTGTAGTTGTTTTAACCCAAACGACCATCTTTTCTTAAAACTTAATTATTATTTCACCATCTTGTTCTGAACCTCACTAAGTATTTAACGATCTTTTCTTAAACCTCACAAAGTATTTAACAATCTTTTCATAAACCTCAAAGTATTTAACAATCTTTTCATAAACCTCAAAGTATTTAACAATCTTTTCATGAACCTCAAATTATTTAACAATCTTTTCATAAACCTCACAAAGTATTTAACAATCTTTTCTTAAACCTCACAAAGTATTTAACAATCTTTTCTTAAACCTCACAAAGTATTTAACAATCTTTTCATAAACCTCACAAAGTATTTAACAATCTTTTCATAAACCTCAAAGTATTTAACAATCTTTTCATAAACCTCAAATTATTTAACAATCTTTTCTTAAACCTCACTAAGTATTTAACAATCTTTTCATAAACCTCACTAAGTATTTAACAATCTTTTCATAAACCTCACTAAGTATTTAACAATCTTTTCATAAACCTCACTAAGTTGTTTCCTGTGAAGACAGAAGATTCTTTTTTAAAGACCGTGAGCATAAAACAAGTGAAAATTGACAAGTGTTGCCAGGTTTTGTTGTAAAAGTTCATCTCTTCGTTAGATATCATAGGAACCGTTATGGGGATAAGCTGAATGGAGACACTGAGACTCACCCATGAAACCATGAAACTAATTTAGTTGTAGATATTTCAGTCTGGACCAAAGAGGTGAAGACAGGAGACGACACCGCAGAGTGTGTGTAGAAGGAAGGAAGAGACAGCGGCAGGGATAAAGGGAACCAAAGAGCCGGAGAAGCGAGACGCCATATTTTGAAAAGCTGTTTCCTGCAGTTGTGCAATGTGATGAAGCAGCAGAGAGGAGGAGGAGGAGGAGGAGGAGGAGGAGGAGGAGGAGGAGGAGGAGGAGGAGGAGGAGGAGGAGACCTGAAGGGTGGAACATTTACAACTGTTCATCATAATCTATGTATTTGGACAGTTTGAACGGTTTTAACCACAAACGTCTCTGGTTTTATTTTCTTTCATCATGAATTCAGTTGTCACACACACACACACACACACACACACACACACACACACACACACACACACACACACACACACACACACACACACACACTCACACACACACACACACACACTCACACACACACTCACACACACACACACACACACACACACTCACACACACACACACACACTCACACACATATACATACACACACACACACACTCACTCACACACACACTACTGAATGCCTGATGACAGCTCATCAAAATGTGTCGTCTGCTTGGAAGGGAATCGTTCCGTCCTTAGTTTTATTTCACATGCTGCGTCGGAATGTACCGTCGAAGAGCGCGACGACGCGGTCGCCACGGCGACACGTCTGATTATGGTCTGTTACCCGTTTTGGTTCACCCAGGCCTGCCGCTAATCTGCCCAATGTGCACGGGGAGCCGGGGGACATTTATTCCCTTCTTCCATTCAATTAATTCACTTTAATCACATGATCCGCGGTAATGACGCTGAGGCGCATTAATTAATGGGAAGGAAGCGAGACGGCGAATGGCGGTGAGACCTCCGCCGACTCAGCCGAGAGACGCTGGATTGTGATGACTTTTATTATTAACAGAACACTTTGGGATTTGGGACAGCGGACGTGAGTTTGAGCCACACGGTTGTAGAGAGGAGTGAAATGCCTGGCAACGGGAAACAATCAATATGTATGACATAAACAATTAAAGGGCTGGAAAAAAGGGAAGAGAGGAGCTTTTAATAAAAAAACTACAAATTACAAAGTGATAAAAATCAATATCTATCAATACATTTTTTCCACATGAATTTCAGGAACACCTGGAGGGTATTTTTCTCAATTTGGCTCAAACATCCACCGGGACTCAAGGAATTATCTGATTGGAAATTGATGGCCAAAGGTCAAGGTCGCTGTGACCTCAAGAATGAATCTGCTCATTATGACAATTTCACTGAGATGTGTTGACGTCATTCATCAGCTGAAGGGGGGGGGGGGGGTTCTCATCTTAAATCTCAGGTTAATTAAACACCTGGACGTACCTGCAGGCGTTATGACATCACCACTAGTTTGGAGCCAATCAGAGTTCAGTATGAAACCTGAAGCCTGCATCTGATGTCCAGCTGTAAAACTTTGGACAATATTTTTCGTATTCTGTTTTCAACATGGTGTTGAGGTTTTTATCTGACAGAAATTAATATTTAAGGCAGACTGTATTCATATGGAGTGAAATATGACTAGATTGGATCTTTAAACTCTTCTGACAGGACCGGTGGGGTTCGACAAATAAAAATAAAGGTTGCACTACAGCACGTGTGGACAAAAGGAAGCCAACGAGCCCAGAAAAGTCAATCGCCATATTTACTATATATATATATATATATATATATATATATATATACTTTGAGGAACGGGGGCTGCGTGGATACACGAGAAGCGACAGAAAGGAAGCGGACGAGATGAGACGGAGTCGAACGTCCTACAAACACAGTGAAAGAGATGCTAAAGGAGAAGCCCCCCCCCCCCACCCCCTATCGCCCCCCCCGGCCCCCCTCCAGTATCTCCAGAGGCCGGACACGTTTCCCTTCCCGCCTCCTCCCAGGTGGTCGGTCCTGTTTAGGACAGTTTACAGCGTCTTTATTCAGACTACAGCTCACCTGACCCCGGCGGCCTGCTACCACATCGATGTCGACGGTTTATCGACAGCGTTCGTCTGACAGCCGGGCCGAGGACCAGAAGGTCTGCCTGGACCTGATAAGGAAGAGCAGAGGGGACGGACACAAACAGAGACAGAGAGAGACGAGGAGGAGGAGGCTGCCTCTCCTCCTCCTCCTCCTCTCCCGTGGTCCTCTCAGAGCTCGGGGGAATGAAACCTTCTTGTTCTCTCTGCTCTTTCTTTGCTTTCCCGATCCTTCTCTCCTCTGCACCTCGTTCTGTCTCTTCTCTTTACCGGGGAGAGATTTAATGCCATCAGTCGCTCTCTCGAGGCGGAAGGGATTTATTTAAGAGGAAGTCAGGTGACGTTGTAATAACGTTGTTTTTTTGTTCGTTTTTATATATTTATCTTTTCCTGAACTCGCGCTTTTGTTGCAAAAGCAGATTCATTTTCTTTTTAATGCGTATCAACATTTTGCAACTTGGAAGATACGTTGAGTTTTTTTTATTTTAATTCACAGATACTTTTTTGAGATTTTGGGCCGTTAACACGTCTTATTTCATAATAGTGGAATAAAAACATCCAAAACACACAACTAGATGTTTATTTTCCTATTTTGTCTATAGATTTATCCTAGATTAACCAAAAGTTAGCATTTGATAATTCAGAAAACTTTAAAAAAAAGATTATTGTCTTAATGTCAGTAATCAATGTCAGTTTCATGTTGATTCTAATATTTACATATTTTTGACCCTCTTCACCTGTAGAGTCTTCTTCATGTCTGTAATTTAACTAAACATCTCTTTAATAAATGAGTTTGTTCTCAGACTCTGATCCAGAAATCTCCACTTCAGTAGCTCTTACATCACCAAACTTTACTCTTTACTTCTGGAAGAGCTTCTGGAGCTTTCTACAGAGGGGTTTGTTCACACGTCACTCAGAGCCTCATTTATACACATTTATTAATAAAAACATGGAGGAAATAGATCCCCTTTGTAAAAACCTTTCACTCTAATATGTCAACAAAATGGCTTTATCCAACGTTCAGATTTCTGTTCTGGAAAGGTATGAAAATTAGCACATATTTAATGAGAGAACGCCTCATTTGCATATTCAAACATGACATTTCAGAAAACTTGTCACACAAAAGATAATGGTGTTAATGTCAGTAATCAGCTGAGGAAGTATCCTGGTGGTAGTTTACCCTCCCACTTGCAGCGTCTCCCCTAGCAACACTTCCTTTTTCAACCTCTGAGACGGAGTCCACGCCACGACTCGCAGTTCTCCTCATTATTTTCATCTCGTTGCCAAAGAGTGTCAGACTGTACCCCGAAGTTCAGGACCCCGGGACTCAATCGCCCGCTGAGGCCGATCTTCTGCCGGAGGGGAACCGGAGCATGTGGGCTTTTTATACGGGCACAAAGTCTGAGACTTAAAACCAGAGAGAGATCTCCATCTACCAGCTGTGACACCGCCTCAAAGACCCGAGTGAATTATTGAACACGCCGCAGCGTGCTGGCGGTCCTCTTGACCGCCACGGAAAGGCGGGAAGACAGATGGCGTTTCCATTTAAATGACTGACCCAGCGTTGCTCCTGGCATTCTGAATCCCATTTTGAACCTCCGGTCTGAAATCCCTTCTGGGAAGGCGAGAGTCATTCTATAACCAGGCACAAGTCTGACACCCATCAATTCTGCATAGTAAAAAGTTTCTTACGTGACAGACTTTTAATACATTGCTAAATGGAGGGGAGCATATTCAGCTTGCTTTGCCGAGGAGGAGGAGGAGGAGGAGGAGGAGGAGGAGGAGGAGGAGGAGGAGCAGCAGCAGCGGGGATTTGTGTCAGCTTTTGATGTGTTTGCGGTGCACAGAATACAATACAAAAAGCTTAGTGTGAAGTTGACACAGAAATGTGGGAGTGACGGATGTGCGGATGGACGCGCTGATGAATGTGATCTGAAAACCTTTATAGAAAAGAAATGGAAGTAAGAGAACGAGAGCGACGAGGCGTCTTTCGCTTCCTCAGAGTCCGCCTGTTGCCGTCTGAGAAAGGGAGGAAGATCAGAGGACTGTTTGGAGTTTGCCTTTTCACGTCGTGGTTCTGAAATCCTCTCCATGGCCGACTACAAGCCTTTCAGCTGGCTCAGGCTGTTCACACCACGCTGCTTTTAAAAAAAAAGATTTTTTTTTTTTTTTTATCCCCAACTATCCCAGGTTCTCAACTTGGCTTTTTCAGGAGCACACCAGAGAGCCTGGGGAGAGTCTGGTTGATGGTGGGTGGCGATAACATCCAGTGTCATTTTTCTCTTCAGCCCCCCAACCCCCCCCTGACCCCCTCACCCCCCCACCCCGCCTCCACCCCCAGCTGCTGGAACCAAACACTAGTTCAGATTGGCCTTTGTAGATAATCTGTTCGAGGGTGTCCTTAGCGCCGTGTAATTGATCGGCTCCGGGGTCACAGAGGCATTTGAAATCTCTCCAAGACCTTTCGAATCCTTTAAAAAGAAAAGCAGCTATCGGCCAAGATAATCAACATCAATACACAATAACATGGTTTTTGGCCGCCGTCAGTCACTGGAGCTCCTTCCAAAGGTCTGGGCGTAGTTTCAAGAAGGAACTGTTGGGAGCACACAAGCTGATTTACTGATTTTTAACACTTTAGTAGCAGATTGAAAATGTTATATTGTGGATACTTCTGACTTATTGGATCTGTCCTCTTTCAAATGGAATATGAAAAATAATTGAATGCTTCCTTTTTTATGTTCCCGTCTGCTTCCAGGGGTGTAGTGGAGTTTAAATGTAGCTACAATAAGTATAAAGGGGGCATACACATCCCAGCTATATATATTGACAATTTTTCGAACTTCTTGTTATCTTCATGTGAACTTTCACACAACGTAAATAGTACGCAGCGAAAAAGTGAGGTTATTTTTCCCGTAGTCAGGTTGATTTTTGGAGTTTTCACACCTCGAAGAGAGACATATACACTGTAGTTTATAGCAACACATCGAAGTGGGACCAAAGTCGCTACACTTTATTACTCCGGACCAGATCCACTCCTTCTTATCATCTTACCCTTTCACAATAAAAGCCCTGGACATATTCACTGTAACTGTTTACCAGAGGGAATTCACATTCACCCAGAGCGTTTCGCTAAAGGGGAACTTAGTAAAATAGCTAACGGTAGCTTTAGCTATGAAACAGTTTACCTCAAACAGATACAACAAAAGGATTCTGGTAGTTGGTCCTCTGCCTGCATTCATCCATTCAAACTTTTTATTGGTAAGTGTGTTGCAACTGCCAATATGAATAGTTTTGATACAAAATATTCGCATGCGAGTATATTGCATTTTCATGTGGATTACTTGTCATGCTCTGCCGCTAAGCCGGCAGCGCCGATAGCCACAGAGCCGAATCGGCCGCTGAATTGAGACGCAGCCGATGTCTCTGCAAAAGGTATGGAGGAAGTATTTTTGTATTACCGCTGGCATAGCGGCACTACATCCTTATATACAGACTTAAGGACATCTCACACACACACACACGCACACACACATATACACACACACACACACACACACACACACACACACACACACACACACTAGACGCCGATGCTGTTGTGTTACACATCACAAGAGAAAGGTATAACGTCAGATAAAGACTTAGTGGTGGAGGAAGTATTTTGATCCTGGGGGTAACAGTACTGCAGTATAACAATACTTTGTTGCAGAGGAAGATAAGGATTTCTGAAAAGTAGCCACTGCTGTGCCGCAGGAGGCGAGGAGACAGAGAGATAGTACACTTACTTGCGGATAGAAAATATGTTCAAAGCTCACTATACTAATCCTGTGTGGAACAAATACACCCTGGACTTTGGATGGATTTTGACTGGATGTCAGCGTTTCTATTGTTCAACAAATCACTCAGAAAGTGAGCTCAACGATATCGTTCACCACTGTCGTTATCGTTAAACGGTGCGGACAACCGTTTAATTCACTCAGTACAATGAACTCTGTGTCCGGCCTTATAATGTGGTCTGGTTCATTTCGTCGTGTGTTTGAAATTTTCAGTAGCCTCACTGTGAAAGATGTTCAAACTCGAGGGGCAGGGTGGGCCTTGATAACTGATCCTCCAGCTACAGAGCGATGATTAAATGCCACCTGGCTGCAGCACTGAGTGGAAATTGCAGATAACTAAGATGTCCATTCATGATCCAGGTGGAATATATCCATATTGATGTTGGACTAATAGAGTATTCATTACTCATTAGGATCAGTCAAGCTGTCAAATCAATGAGACCTTTGCTTGAGTTACAAGCCGGAGCCAAAGCAAGCCCCTTGTTTAACAGCAGCGCTACACACTGCAAGATAAAAATCTTAGCTATAAATCTGAGACTGAGACACCAGAACTTCAGAGTCGATTTCTTACAATGTCATTACTTAAAAGTGGCTTCTCAGCGCTGTGAAGTTTTACAGTGTATGGGATGTACTCACACACCAATTTTTGTTTCAGATAATCGTTTTCCCCTTAACTTTCTAGGTAAAGAAAATTGCCTTTTCAACAATGAGATTTCTGGATTTCAGAGAGGCAGACACAATCTTTATTGTATTCCTAACAAGGTGCTGTGGTTTTGCAGAGTTTGGCAACCATGGATCTAACCGTTCCTTGTCTCTCTTGCTCTCTCCCCAGATCGAGGACATGCAGTGGCCTCGAGGGGAGCAGGACATTCCCAGCTCGGTGTGCAGCCTTCCCTGTAGAACCGGTGAGAGGAAGAAGGTGGTGAAAGGCATGCCCTGCTGCTGGCACTGCGAGCCCTGCGACGGCTACCAGTACCAGTACGACGAGTTCACCTGCAAGCTCTGCTCCTACAACATGAGGCCCAATGCCAACCGCACGGCATGCCAGCCTATACCCATCATTAAGCTGGAATGGCACTCACCCTGGGCAGTGATTCCGGTCTTCCTGGCAATGATCGGCATCATTGCTACGATCTTCGTCATGGCGACGTTCATACGGTACAACGATACGCCGATTGTCCGAGCGTCCGGCAGGGAGCTGAGCTATGTCCTCCTGACTGGGATATTTTTATGCTATATCATCACATTCCTCATGATCGCCAGGCCAGATGTTGGCGTGTGCTCGTTCAGAAGGATTTTCCTGGGTCTGGGTATGTGCATCAGCTATGCCGCCCTCCTCACCAAAACCAACCGCATCTTCCGAATCTTCGAGCAGGGCAAGAAGTCGGTGACGGCGCCCAGGCTGATCAGCCCCACCTCACAGCTGGCAATCACCTCCAGCCTCATCTCGGTCCAGCTGCTGGGGGTGTTCATCTGGTTTGTGGTAGATCCGCCCAACACCGTCATAGACTATGACGAGCAGAAGACCTTCAACCCGTATCTCGCCCGAGGGGTGTTAAAATGTGACATCACGGATCTTCAGATTATCTGTTCGTTGGGTTACAGCATCTTATTGATGGTGACGTGTACTGTTTACGCTATAAAGACCCGCGGGGTGCCGGAGAATTTTAACGAGGCCAAGCCCATCGGGTTCACCATGTACACCACCTGCATCGTATGGTTGGCTTTTATACCCATCTTCTTTGGCACAGCGCAGTCTGCAGAAAAGGTAGGAACCAATGGATGAATGGGCGAAAAGGTGGATGAAAGATGAACAGCTGGATGGTTTGATGGCTGGATGGTGTTTCACTTTCAGTTGATGGTATGACAACACAAGACTCATGTCCTGTTTGCAAATTGAAAAAAACTGTTTTGGTGTTTGAGTCACATATTCTCAAAGCTGCGCTTCTATTTCTCATAATCCATCAAAACAATGGGGACAAACTGTTAAAAGAAAGACGACAATATATATATAGAGAGGGTTTAGTTTTAAACAAACACAGGACTTTCAACCAGGAGAACGGTGTTGGAGACCAGTGTTTGTGTCCCAAAGTGTAGTTTAGTCATTTTGAAGTCACTTGTTTTCCGTACCTATGCTACGTTGTTTACGATTTACTCAGTTAATGTACTTATTTTAAGCCCAACCATGATGTTTTTCCTTATCCTAAGCAATGGTTTGTGTTTACAACCATGTGTTTACTGTTACCATAGTGAAAGATCATAGTTTGATGGGCTGGGCTACCGAAGGCTTTACAAAGTGAGCCAAGGGTCAGTATGTGACGATTTGGGATGAGAACAAATTAAATTGTCATGGGGGAGTAAACAGAACAGGCAGAGAAAATAGAAAGAAGCTTGTTGATCTGTTGTGAATGACTAACAGTTAGCTTGCCAGCTAAGGTAGTTCCCCAACTAGCAGTGCCAATATTTTACCAAATATTTCAGGAAGACACGCTGATTAATTTTGCAGTTCCACTTTCTGGTGTGACCAAGACATCAAGTCTCTGACCTTTGACTATGACTTTGACATGAGCTTTGGGTTTGAATTGTTTGGCAACACTGCTACACTGTTGCACTACAGTCTGATGAAACTTTCTATTGTCCACAATGATACCGTAATGAAACTCCGACGGTTGTCCTTTCAAAGATTTGACCTTTCTTTCCTAAATCACAGCTAGTTTTCCTGCTCCCTTTGCATCCATTTTGTTTCCCAACTTGACTCTTTACATATGACTTAATACTGATTATCACAGATGGGACCAAGTCATCATTTGCAAGTCAAAAGTAAGTCTTTGTACTCAAGTCCCAAGTCAAGACAGGCAAGTCCTAAACATTGTATTTCGAGTCTCAACGAGACATAATGCGCTCTTCACCAAAAGTAATGTCTCCACCTGTGATTTTCGAAAAAATATTTTTACAAGTAAGAATTCAGCATTGGTGTCATTTTTTCCAACTGGCGCTCAGTAATGTAATGTTAGTTCTTCATGGTTCTCTCCTGCAACTTGATTGGATGCTGTTGGATTGCTTGGAATGAATAGCATTGACTTAAGTTGATTCAGGAAATGATTTGATTTGTGGCACACATTTTAAATGATATACTTTTTAATATTTGGACATCAAGGTATCAAGTATTTCCAAGTCAAAAGACTCCAAGTCCAAGTGAAGCCACGAGTCACTAGTATTAAAGTCAAATTTGAGTTGTAAGTCTCCTTTTGATTTTGTTGAGTCAGGTCTAAAGTCATCAAGTCATCATTCGCAACTGGAGTCTGACTCGAGTCTAAGTCTCATGTGATTTGAACTTCCACATACACTCAGATAGTGAATAAGTCAGTTAAATGTGAAACCACATTTTTAATGTGATAGCTGTGCTAAAAAGAAAATTTGCAGAGATGCATCAAGTCGGAGTAGAAAATAAATTTAACATTTTGTGGAGCTAAATTCATTGAGTCTTGTTCCGCAGTCTTCATAACTTTCATTATCAGCCACAGAAAATAGCATTATATAATAACATATCCCTGTTTCCCTCAGTTTAAAAACAGGAGAATAAAGCACACACTCTGTCACGCTGCAATTAATAATCACCAACAAATCACAATATAGCAAAAATCCATGTCAAGCAGAGAATTACTGCATCATTCATAATTGGTTACTATCACTGTTGTGTCCCATTTTATCAGCCTAAAGGCTTCCAGACGAGCCTGATCTGCCACTAGAAAATAATATCATCCTCATTCGAGCAGAGAGAGGAAGGCTTTGTTATGAAACCCAAAGATCCACATGTTGCAGTAAAATGACACATATTTAAAAAAAGGCAGTTGCAATGTTCTTGTGTATGAATCCAGATGGAATTTAAAGTGCATGTGGTTGGTAAAATACTGCATGTAGAAAGACATATTTCTTGTCTGTTTTTTACGACCCTACATCTTGTTTGCTCTCATCAGCTACTCGGTCCTGATAAAGCAATTACAGTGTAGATTTAATAAAAGACAACAGCTGCCATCCCCAGGTTTTAACACTCCTCAGAGACTTCATGATTGTGTGGCTGTCTCTGTCGTTTGGGGTTTCCAAAGGTTATAAAGGCTCCCAGAAGCTGACACAATTAGCTCATTTTCACTGAAAATGTGTTATAATGTGAGTAAAGTTATAGGATGTAGGTAACTTGTTGGAACAGTTTTAAAGGTTCTTATAATTATTGCATGGCCTTCAAGTCTTATCACAATGTTGTAAAAACTATTGCCAAATGAAATGAGTCTCTGTATTTAGGCCTTTTAGAAATGTGGAATACAATCTGCTGAACAGTGTTAATAAGCTTGAGCAAAACTCCATCATGCACTGCAGGGATAAATACTGATTATGTGAGCTCTCTTCAACTGGCTTGTGTCCCCACAGATCTGTTGAACATCTGTTTGTCGTTTCTGGATACTTAAAAAAGTTAATTATCTTTGTAGCATAATTGATTAGGAGGAAACTACAAATACTGTACGTCATGCACGCATGTACTAATGACATTTTACTGAATCCATCCAAACAAAGTGGGCATCACTTGCATGTTTTGTTTATTACAGTTTGTTTTACAATTAGTTACACACATTTCTCAATACTGAGTTCACTTTGAAACGGCTCCACACTTTTCAAAATGTTGCTATTTAAAAAACAATTAAATAATTTAAACCACACTATAATTAGTTTATTATTAGTAGTAATTTCAAGTGTTAGGATTATATGGATCTAATATTTACAGGAAGATTAGTTCAGTCAAATGAGCTTTTAACATAAATGCTTTTCTGAGTTATTTACTTGGAGACTGCAGTAACAGAAATAAAAGAGCTGTATAGAGTGTCTCAATTCATGATTAGAGAAGAAGGGAACCATAAGCTGTTTTAAATAGGTTATTGAGAAATATACATTTAAAAATAAACTGCGGCCAATGTTTTGGGAAAATATAGCAGCGTGTCATCAGCGTAGAAGTGAATGCATTTAATGACCACATATTTCAAATTTTATGAATTGTTTTTTCACTCAAACTCAACTTCCACCAAACTTCTGCATATTTAAACTTCATTTTCCATGTGTCCTATTTAAAAAATGTATGTTGTTAGAATAACTGTTGTGCTGAGCTGCATGTTACATGCTGCAGTGTCTCCTCAACATCACACCCTGTCCTCCATGTGTCCTTACCTTCTTTCTAACCTTTTACTCTTTTATAGAGGTCATCCAGGAATGACATAAGGCACTCAATGGTGTATGGCCCAATCACCTCTTGATGTACTTTTTTTGCTCCTTTTTTACTATTTTAGATGTAGAAGAATGTTGTAAATTTCTCTTTTAAAAATAGCATGTATAAAAAAGAGTTTGAATACCCAGGTTTGGTGTTGGTCAAGTTTGAGTGAGAAAACAGTTCTCATTATTTGATGGATGTGGTCACTGAATGCATTCTAAGTCAAAGCAGTGACAAGTTTAGTGGAACTGTGTGAAGAGTTGTGGCAAATTGAAAAAGAAAATATGTAAAAAGGAGCCACATCAGGTCAGGCTTACAGGCTTTCCTTGATGCGATGAACTTCTGTGGTATTATCAGAGTGAATTTATATTACATTTTGATCAAGCACAAATACTTTTCTAATTCCTAAGTTGCCAGTGATTGACGGTTTGGTAAGGAGCTGTAAACACAGCCAGAGGCCGAGATTATGAATGTTCTGCTGTTTCCGACATCCCTTAGGCCCAGGTAAGAATGTCCGGTTGGACACAGTGAGCTCCGGGGTTTGATCTCTGGCAGTCATTTGAAAAACTAAGCCTCTCTGCTCGGCACTCAGCATTGAAGAGATGGATTGGGGTAAACCCTTCTGATGGACTTGTGTCCTGTCCACAGGGATACACTTGTCCACCTAAACTGCTTCGGGCCACAGAGGCAGCTGATAAGCTCCCAGCCTCTGAGCTGCCTAACAGGGCTGTCGGTGCACGGTGAGGGGAATCCGGCAGCCGGTGGCACTGAGCTCCAATAGCACACACTTCATCAAGAAAGTTTTTAACCTTTAGTATTGACTTATATATGTAGTTTATTTTCCTAAAGGGGAAGCTGTTTGGGACAGCTTTTCAACCAAGGGGCTTTCTCGATGGTAGTTCAGGTAATTTTGTTGAGACCAAAGATCAATTGTTAGTTTATTTCACACTGATGGTCAACTCACTCACTGATTGGAAAGTCTTAATTATGTCATGCTCATTATCAGAACCCACTGAGTAAAATCCACGGGAACAAAATAGGAGTAGAACGGAAAATCAACGTAGCAGTACGGTCAGCACGCTGCCCATTTTTATGTGTACGGTTGCCATGGTGATCGTTATAGCAGGCTATAAACTGACTAATAAGCTGACTAACTGAGGTCAGGGGGCTACCATGCAAAATGCCAAGTGTCTTGGCCCAAGGATTCATCGGGCAGCAGTAGTAATAGAAACATTACAAATTGAGCGCTAGAGGGAAATAGTCAAATTTAACTCAATGCTTCATCCGCACACTCACAGCGTAGTAAAGCACATTGCTATCGCCAGAAGAGTGTCAACTTTGTAGAGCTTATTTTCTGTGGAATTAGCCAGCGAGCTTGCTAGCTTTAATGCTACACTGCTTCCAGAAGATGAGCCAAACAGCGGGCTGGTGGCCGGCGAACGCACTGGCTCTACGAGAGCTGGCTCTGCTCTCTACCCGACGACCTGCGTCAAAATTTTATGGCCCCATTTCCATGTGTCGTTGCCATATTCTTTTGCACTAGTGAAATGAACATGGAAAGCAGTCCAATGCCCGTTCTGCTCCGATTCTATTTCTATGGTTAAATCATATTCAGGTGAACTTTAATGTTTCTAATCTGTTTATTTAGGTTTTCTGGAGTCAGAGAGAGCTAACAGAGAAATAACTGATTACCAGCATTTTATGAAATATTAATTTACCCACAGAAATATTACAGGATGATCACTGTGTCACACTTTCTAATAGACTTTCTGAACTGCTAAAGTACACAGAGGATACAAACACAATGCACTTTGGTTTACCTTATGATTTACATGAATATATACATTGCATGCCATAATAATGCTTCCTTAACAGTTCACAATCAGCCTGTGCATTCGTTGTTTCGTAGTTTAGCTATTGAGTATATGCCAAAAATCACATTGTCTACCATCAGAAAATCATTTATTTCCCTTTTTTGCGAGAGGCGATAGTGAGTTACTGAAGCGTCCGGTCTGTCCTCAGTCCAACATGAAAGGACGATGATGTAGAGCTGCCCCAAGGGCTTGTCAATCCCGCTGAAGGTACAAGGTCCGTGTACGGTATGATTGTTTATTGGATTACATCCAAAGTGGCGAAAAGGACTCGTATTTTCATTTCGTCCTCGCTGCCCCCAGGAGGTGAGCAGTCCGTTAGCTGTAGCAACTAGCATTCAGCCTGGGTCGACATAGACTGTGTATAACAAGTGGACGTAGTCATCTTGACGTCACCCATAGGTGAAGCCTCAAGTTAGGACAATTTTGCCGTCGCAATCTTGAATTACGGCCGTCGCCATGTTGTTGTTTTTTTAGCAACCAATGAACGGAGGTTACCATATCGGGACTGAGGAGGAGTGACATAGAGATGTCGTATACGTCTCTGGTATAGAACTGTCAATCACCTTGTAGCCCCGCCCCTAAAGCATTCCCTGCTTTATGGTCTATTTGACTCTAAATGGACCATGATTTACTAAATGAACATCATGCTGTATTGAAGAAGACTTGAAACTAGAGATTGAGACATAAACTCATGTTTACAATGTTTACTGAGGGAATAAATCAAGAGAGAAGTAGAGTCATTTTCTATAGACTTCTATACAACCAGAGGAGTCGCCCCCTGGTGGTCAGGAGAGAGAATGCAGCTTAAAGACACTTCCGCATCGGCTTCACTCGGCAGAACTGGAGGTTGCCTTCTGGGTCTAAACTGTGTAACGGCTGACTATGTGTTGGGAGCATGCGGCCAGATCTTACACGTTGTTCCTTTTAAAGAAGTTAGTGAATTAAAAACATGTACCAAAGTAATGTTACAAACACATGATATAAAAAGTCACAAAAACGTGATAAGGCAGGTTAATGTAGTTCATACTAAGGAGGTCTTGGGTCTGTATTGGAAAAAGGATCTTGCAGTCGAAAGAGAAAGCAGAAGGTAGATAAGACATCTGTGGGGAAGCCAGAGATAAAGCAAGAAAGTACAGAGTGATCTGCAGTGGTGTAAATTGGGGAGACTGGGGGGAAGAACAGGGAAGGAGAGCACAGTGTGAGCTGTAGTTGAGAGGAAAAAAGAGAGGACGGAGAAGAAGAGAATGACAGGGAAACAGAGAAGACAACAGAGACACAGATGTTGAAAGAGGACAGATATATACGGATGTGTCTGATATCCGGATGGCTCCGAGGCTTTTTCCTGCAGCCCCACGGAGCTGCAGGCTGAGAGGGATGCCAAACTCAAGGAGGAGAGAGGCTGCATCGTTAGGATGAAGGTCTCATCTGGAGAGAGAGGGGGGAATAAGAGAAGGAAACCGTTTCTATTTTGATTTTAAACTGTCTTTATTTACTTACGGCACATTTAAAATGAATGGCAACAAAGCCCTGGGAGAAAAGGAAATGAACCCAACTCCAGTCCAAACAGCATCGCAAATCTTTAGAACAGCAGATGCTGACATTGTTCTTCAAACTGTAATTATTGTAATCAGCTTTCCACCGGACGGTGTGGAGGGCAAAGAGACAGTGTGAGGTCAAAGGTGCATGCATCTGTCGTACAAAAACGTCATGAAGTCAGCGATTGTAGTTTGTCAGCAGTTGCAGCTGCAGCAGAAACACGTAGATCACAGAGGAAGTTAAGGTGCTTTAAGAAAACAACCCGAAAGACAGATTGCTGCAATATGGGTCAAATAAATCACACTACTTCCTGTTGGAGGCATAACTCAGTCGAATCTCGACACACAGCCACGACTTATAGATTCAGTGTGACTTACAATTTCTGAGGATATCATGATGCATATCTTCTTCACTGCAGAACTTGGCTGAGAATCATCATGTTTATTTCTTTATTATCAAAGTAATAGTAGTGATAGTTGTACGTCCGTAGGTACACTGCAAACATCATCGATAATTCAGCGTACTTTATTTGGAGACAATTTGACAAACATATAAACAAATCCAGAATGAAAAAAACAGGGCTTGATCATTATTATTATGATTATTATTATTATTATTAAAAACACATATATGGAGCTTTCTGACCCGCCTCTATATGTACTATCCGACTATAAGAACACTTTATGAAGACAAAACACAAACAAAATGTATTATGATTTGTTCTTTAATGCTCTCTGTTGAAAATTCTATTATTATATCACAGGTTTGTATAATAATCAACACTGTTGTATTTTTAGAGTTAGAAATAAAACCACTGTTGTTCTTTCTTCAATAATCAGCAGCAGAGAAACTGTAGATTCAACCTGTTGGTTCAAAGTCATTGAGGAAATGTCAGCAGAGAAACTGACCTTAGATCGTTCATAAAAGCCACATAAAATGTATGATCGCTCCATAAAAGTCTTGTGAATAATCGTGTACTTTGTGTAATGATCACCACCTTCAAACTAAAGACTATTGGACCTGTTGCTTTATCACACAGACCTTCAGTGGTGATATCTTCCCTTCATCAATAGTAATGTTAAATAATAATGTTGATAATTCTATTATCAGATCAACAGTTAGTCAAATAATCACGATTATATTTTTTTGGTTCATTATTTTCCTTTATTTGATTAGGCATCACATATCTCTTTACATTTCATTCTAATAAGCCACACTATGATTTAAAAAGAGCCTGTAAATATACAGATTATAACACACAGACCAAAATATGTGAAAGAAAACTCAATTAAGACCTCGACCCATCTGTTGTCACAGTAAAGTTAATTTTCAATCATTTCATTATAAAATATCATTTGTTTCTCAGTCGTTCAGGAAAAGTCAGCAGAGAAACTGAACGGATATCTTTTTACAGCTGACTGAATTTATAAAAAAAAACTAAAGAATATGAAATCCAGGTTTTCGATCACCTGTGTGCAGGTGTGTCTTGATTTCTCATCATTTCTTTTCTCCGCCGACAATAAAAATTCAGAAACTTTTCTACGGCCCTGAACTACGGAGCAGGTTATGTTCGAGATAAGATATCAACTCATAAAAGCACAGCCTGGTGACCAATCAAAGCTCGGAACTTGGATTATTAGATAATGTTACACAAATATGAAGACGATAAAGTCATAAACCAGGCTAAAAGCAACGCAGTTTAAACTGCCAAATGCAGAAAGGACAGATCTATGATCATCTAGATGGAGCGGTGATATTATAAGCCTGTTAATTTACACATTCACACAGTCAGCTACTTTGCCAGCTATCCTTGCTGTATTTCTCAGCAGTAAGTTTGTTTCTTTTAGCCTCGAATACGTGTTTAACTTCTTTGTATTTGTCTAGTTTCATAGTTGGCTCTTCGTGTGACGAACCGAGTTGATAACCACCGCCGTAGGGTCGTTAAGCGGTATCACAGTTTCCAGGGTTACGCCAGATCACCAAAAGATACCCTGGTTATGTTGAGCTCGCTTCATAGTACAGGCCTCTGGTTTCTATCAGAGTAATGATAGAGAGCATATCAAGATTTCTCAAAACTGGGTTTTGGTGTTAACCTGTGCAACAGATAACCAGGAGAACTTGATCACAACCAGGATGCCAGTATGTATGAACACACACTTTATGACCAACTGGAACATCCTGTATGTTGATGTGAATCACATGATCTGCTCAACGCTGTCAAATCAAAAGTAAATTCTGAAAATACTGACGGATCAGATCAGAGCATCTCTAGTTTCCTGTTAATGTTTGCTGCTGAAAAGTGAAAACACAAAGACACAGGATTTATATCGAGGTTAATAACCGATAATCTCCATGTTCAAAATAAAGATTCATCAGACCTGTTGTTTTGTCACACAGACCTTCAGTGGTGATATCTTCAGATTATCTCTAGTGTGAATGTATGGAAACATCCTCTCAGTGAAAGTGTGTGTGAAGGTGTGTATGTGTGTGTTAGTATCAGGATCAGAGAACGACAGCTTTCCTCTGTTCCAGTCCAGATTCACTCTGATCCTCTGAGGCTTCTTCTGCACCACGAGATCAGTGAGTAGAGCTGGTGGGGACCATGATGAGTATTTACCTTCATAGAACCCTATTCTCCATAATCCAGACTGTATAAGTCCCTTCCTCTGGACAGACTCTGCTAACACACCCAGTCTCCAGTTTGTACTGTCTCCTACCTCGACATCCCAGCTGTGAGTCCCAGAGTTAAATCCTTCAGAGCCCAGAACAGAACAGCGTTTATCAAACCTCTCTGGATTATCAGGAAGCTTCTGTTTCTCTCCACATCTCACACTGGTCAGATCTTCAGACAGGATGAGTCTTGGACCAGCAGTGTTTGGGTCCAGAACCACAGGACTGTAGGAGACCATGTCCTTCATCTTGTTCCAGATGTTGAAGGTCAGGTTGCCCAGGTGTTTGGCCTCGTCTATCAGAGCTCCTGAGAGCAGCTGTGGATCCTCCAGCAGGGGGCGCTGCTGGACTCTTTCCACTGCAGCCTTGTAGTTGTTGAGGAATGAGACGTCTTCAGCTCTCAGCTCGTCCTCTGTGGCTCTGACTGTGTCTGAAAGAGCTGCTATCTCTCTGCTCAGAGCCTCCATCTTCTCCTTCATCATCTGACTCTTCTGCTCCTCTTCCTCCCTCAGAGCAGAGATCCTGGCCTCCTCTTCCTCCTCTAGAAACTGGTGAAGCTTCTTAAACTGATCCTTAATCTGCCTCTCTGTGCGTCGGGCCTGGACCTTCATGTGTTCTGCTGTTTGATCAGACTTCACTTTAACTTGTTCACAAACCTTTAACTTCTCCTTTAAGGGCTCCAGAGTTTCCTGAAGTATCTTCTTGTGTTGTCGAGCAGCTTCATCGATGGGTCTGAATCTGTGGTCGGTGTGTTTTTCTGAATCTCTGCAGACGAGACACACTGGCTGCTGATGGTCCAGACAGAAGAGTCTGAGTTTCTCAGAGTGCAGACTGCAGAGAGTCTCTGGAGCTCTCTGATCTCTCTCCTCTAAGAAGGACTCACACAGGTTCTTTAACACCAGGTTACAAGGTGGATCATCCTTTGAAGATCTTCTCTTACAAACTGGACACTCCTGAGTTGGTTTCTCTCTCCACCAGCTCTTCAGACAGTCTTTACAGAAGCTGTGGCAACATGACAGAAGAACAGGATCTCTAAAGACTTCCTGACAGACCGGACAGCAGAGATCCTCCTCTGATCTGGAAGCCATGTTGTCTCTGAGTGAAGCTGAAAACACAGCAGACAGCACGTTAAAACAGGAAGTCACTTGTTTCCCTGCTGCATAAAGTTCCCTCAGTTACTTTCATTTGAGTCTTTGAGTGATTTTGGTCAGCAGCAGGTTGAAGTACTTCAGTACTGTAGTACTGTAGTACTGTAGTACTGTAGTACTCCCTCCTGTAACTGTCCCCAGTTGAAGTCTCAGCTTTGTAATGAAGGTAAATCTTACCGTCTGTCTGTCGGTGAGTCTCTTCTCTCTGAGAACTGAACAGTAACAAGCTGTTTCCTGTTTGTCTCAGATGATGTCATGTAAGGGGTGGAGCTCTGTCAGCCCTCAGATAGGTTTCATTTTAAAAGGGAACAGATGAGGCAATTTAGTCAAACTCACATTCAGTGTGGAGTGTCAGCAGGTTGAAGCAGCAGTGTTGTAGTTTTCCTCTTTTCTCTCCTGCAGCTGAACTCACTCAGAGGAAGTTGTTAGTTTGGTCTGAAGGAGAATCTGATCGTCTCTCTTTCAGTCTGTGTGTCTCTTTAGTGAAGAAGAATCACAAACTGTTTGTCTCAGGTGAGTCAGGTGAGGTGTTGTTCACCAACACAGGAGTGTGTTTCATTCCAAAGTTCAAAAGAACACCTGGCATACCTCTAAAAATGACTGATTAACAGGTGTTATCTCATTTTATAATACGGGTAGATGAAATCAAGCATTCTGATTGGTTGAGAGTGAGTCACGGGATGTACTGTATTGAGCCATAATGCAGTGTTTTTCAACCTTTTTTGAGCCGCGGCACATTTTTTACAATAAAAAAATCCCGCGGCACACCAACAACCAAAAAAGTTACAAAATACATCTCCTTCACAATGGCTTTGCAGGCAGGTAGTATTAATGTTTCTGCCACAGTGTGTGGGCTTTTTGATTCGGCCACTGTGGTATTTGTTATAAATCTATGTTGGTACATTGATGTTCATGTATGTTTAATTGATGGATGTAAGAAACAGTACATGTAGGGACTTAGGACCCAGGGGGGGATTCAGGTGAGAAGGCCAGCCTGGGGCAGAGCCGGTATCGGGGAGACAGCACGCGGAACGTGGAATAAAGAGTTACAATTAAGAGCAGTTGTTCTCACGTCTTACGTGTATTTAAAAACACACCAGCTCAGCTACTAAAGAGCTTTGAGAGCTTTCTCAGACACATTTGTGGATTTCCTCATAAAAGTTACCCGTTTCTCAGTTTGTGTGCGCAGGCGAACACAACAGTCCCTGTTCTTGTTGCTAAGTGACGGTGTTTCGTCTCGAGATGACGTCACAGCTTGCTTGGGACCATCGCGCTGTTTGATAGCTTTTCCCCCACACACCAAGCATAACGGAATCGGTGCAGTCGGATCCCCGGTGAAAGTGAATCCAAACGAAAGATAACTTTCACTGTACTGCCTCGAGCTCACACTTTTTTCTTTATTTTTTACCACCACTCGTTCTGGGCTTTTCCTCTGGTTAGACGGTTGCCCAGGGCCCAGTAGTTCAGAGTCTGCATTTTTCTTTTTGAAATATTTCTCCATCGCCATTCTTCACCACAACCTCTCCCGCGCATCATTTAATTCTACTATTTTAAATTAACATGGTAATTATTGCGCTACTTACTGCCACCCACTGACATGGAAGAGTATTTCATTACTAGGCCAGACACTATATTGCAGGCTAAGACGCTCAACAATGGCAAATTATTTGCGGCAACTAAATAATATTTTTTTGGACCGATTAAGTGAAATTGGACATTTTCCCACGGCACACCTGACGATCTCTCACGGCACAGTGGTTGAAAATCGCTGCCATAATGTACTGTACACCTGTTTACATTTGCCTGAGCGTTCCATATCAGTGCGCACTCAAAATAACAGGTAACGTTAGATTTTGCGCGACCGTTAGTTGTCATTTCAAGCTTGACAGTTACCAAACATGTTTTGTGTAAACTTTGATATTTTGGGGGGAATGACTTTTGATGAGTGGTTAGCCGAAGAGGATAATTCAGGTGGACGTCATGCTATAAATCCGAAAGCTCCCTTCAAAGCTGCTGGGCACCAAATCTCAATGAAAGACAGTGTTGGAGTAATATCCTCGCTGGAGAAGGCACTTCCAACACCGAGCCACCGGCAAAGAGAGCAAGAGCGGTCGGAAGCGATGTCATCAGAGACGAAGGGGACATGAGAAACGTTTTCCACGGATGCACAATTAATGGAGATATCCAAATCAACATAAACAAACGTTAACAACAACCTAATGTTAGTCTATCGAGTCCCAAGTCACTCGTAACTTTAGTTTTCTTTTAGCATTTATGATTGATTTAGAATGTTTAGGCCTGATGTTTAAATTAAATATTATTTTATTGAAAGTGTCCCATTGTCATTTTTGTTATTTTAATGGCAACTTTTATAAAATGAGCAATGTGAATGAATGAGATGGTGCGAGATCTAGCTAGGCTAACAAACGTGATATAATAAGGGTTTGCCTAACAACACCCTTGAACAGTACATTATTGACGATACAGTACTGCCTCTCGTACCTTATTGCTTAATTATCTGTATAGTACAAAATATTGCTTCAAGGAGCTCATAAAATGTCATTCATTGGGGCAGTTGTTTAGTTTAGATCAGGTATGGGCAAACTACGGCCCGTTGGGCTTTTTAATCCGGCCCGTCGAATATTAGTACAAAATTCTCCAAATTATAGTAAAGACCGCATTCATTTAGCCTTTTTCCAGCAATACCCGGCGTTTCAGTTGATCCCACTCCCCAGTACGAACACTCTAATAGCCCTTATTTAAAAAAAATATTTTTTAAAGTTATAAAATTAACTAACAGCTGAATCCAGAGTTATTTTCCTCGGCATAATGAACGCGCATCAGACCCACGAGACTGCGCCGCCCTGCGCGCTCATGTGACGTATCGGGTTCTGCCTGCCAGCTTCCTGCTAGCTGTAATAATGGAGATATCGGCAGTAATTCATCAGTTTTACCCAGCGTTTCAGTTGATTCCACTCCCTAGTACAAACATTCTAATACCCGGCAAAAAGCTGAGTCATTTAAGTTATATTCGTTAGCACTGGACGAAAGTAACAACGTAAAAGAACCCGCTCAGCTCTTGATTATTATCAGAGGGATTAATGACAATTTTGAGATAACGGAGGAATTTTTGACCATGGAATCCCTAAAGGGGACAACACGAGGAGAGGACTTGTAAGACAGGGTGTCTGGTGTCATCGAGAGGCTGAAGCTACCTTGGTGTAAACGTGCCAATGTCACCACAGATGGATCGCCAAACTTAACAGGAAAAAACGTCGGGCTGCTGAAAAGATATAGACTCCGTCTTAAAGGAGAAATTCAAATCCCTTAAACTGGATGAGTTTTATGCTTCACTAAGCGAAGCCACATTTCCAAACATCAGGAGGATGGCACAGAGGATGCTGGTGTTGTTTGGCTCTACCTATGTGTGTGAGCGTGATGAACATCAACAAATCACACCACAGATCCCAGTTAACTGATGAACACCTCACATCTGTCCTGAGAATTACAACCAAACTGACACCAGACTTTGATGCACTGGAAAAAAAAGGGTGACCAACAACACTGTTCCCACTGAAATTAAATGTAAGTTTTCTTTACTTTTTAGTTAATGACTTTTACTTGTAATTTATATTAGTTCACACAAACACTCTCCATTCATCTGATACTGGCCCAGCCAAGAACCAGAGATGAAGGGAAGACACATAAAATACAGAACTTTAAACAAATATGTTACAACGAGGTCATCTGCGTGGTTTAAATGAAGCAGGACGTATCCAGAACCAGTTCTTGTATCAGCTCCTTTCTTCACCTGCCACCGGTTTGGCAAATCCACCAGACCAGAATGAAAAGCCTTGAAAGCGGTGCGACCACAAGACTATATTTGATTATATTTATGTACCTGGTACCAGAACACCTTGTGTCAAAGGGCACTGGTTTTGTAGCTGGAGCAGATCAGCATGTGGTGGTGAGTTGGATCAGGTGGCGGTATCGGCCGAAACTGGGCATGTCTGGCTGAGGAGTCCCTGAGGTCCTCAGCTTCCACTGGCAGATCAATTTGTCCTGGATCCTGGGAAAGGCTGAGGACATGCATCAAAGATGACCATGTTAAGAGCGTCCATTGAGGAGTCAGTTGTCCGAAGAACCTGCTGGTGAAAGAGGCTCATCAAGATGAAGAAGGAGGTATTTCGGGCTTGGATGCCCCAGGGGACTCCTGAAGCATCAGTGAGGTATCAGAACTGCTGTTTTTGTGGTTGCAGAGGTCATAGAGGTTCTGGCAAACTGTCAGGTGAAAGAGGAGGGGGGTGCCGGGCTTAGTCCAAGCTGTTTTTCAGGGGGGGGAGGAGATCTGCTCAACCGGACTGAAGACATTCCAGACCGTTGAAGGATGAATCTGAGTAACTGCTGAAACCATCTGGCCTATTTCTGTAACAGGGGTCTCTGAACTAGCTAAAGCGCTCCCCATTGCCAAGGGCCTTAAGGTTGATCCGATTCAGCCTGAAATTCTGAAGCCTCTGGACATTATAGTGCTGGCTTGGTGGACACGCCTCTTCAGTGTTGAGTGAAAGTGTGGCCCGTGCTAAGATACCGGAGGGGTCAAGGCCATCCAGTCCACGTGTGTTTGGGAAACTTGGGAGAAGGTTTACGATGCGTCCCTCTTTGAATCTTGTTGGGGATGCTGCAGGAGTACGGGGTGCTGAGTTACTATCGTTCTTTAAGTATCAGTGGATTGAGAGCTGTGTTTGTGTTCTCAACAGGGGAGTTCAGGTTGATCTCAGTGGGCGTTGGGTTACAGAAGGGTTGCGCCCTGTCACCGATTCAGTTTGTGATCTTCGCTCACAGAATCTGTGTAGCAGCGAAGTGTAAAGTGTCGTTACGGTGACCTGAGGCTGATGTGTTTGGTTTTTATGGAGAACAAGGTTCTGCTTTTTAGCTGACCGTGACTTCTAGTGAGCACTGGAGTGGTTTGCAACAGATTCTGAGTCGCAGCAAGTCAGATTTAGCGTCGCTTTCTGGAAGAGGCCGTGGTTCTGGCCAGGAAACAGTGGATTGCTCATTTGGGTTGAGAGTGAGTCACCGCCCCAACGAGAAGGAGTTCGTGTAGCTTGGGGTCTTGTTCACGAAGATAAGATTGATGTGTGGTTTAGACCGTACGTATGAGTTTTATCGGGTGTGGAAGCTGCAAGGGTGTGTGTGTGTGTGTGTGTGTGTGTGTGTGTGTGTGTGTGTGTGTGTGTGTGTGTGTGTGTGTGTGTGTGTGTGTGTGTGTGTGTGTGTGTGTGTGCTGTAGCAGAGGCTTGACGTCAGCCAGCAGCTGAGTGGAACGGTGACATCCTGGCCTTTGCTGCTTGTCATTACCCACCTGGTCCAAGACGAGCCGAATACAAATGAGGAGAGAGGAAGACGCTACACACACACACACACACACACACACACACACACACACACTGAGAGTATGCAGGCAGATACAGGCATGGACACACTGAAGCGCATGACTTACACATGCAAACATACACAGTGGCAGGCAGCGAGGCCGAGAGCAAAGCAGGCATGAAGGAGGGAGAGAAGAGAAAACATGGACGTAGTGATGCAATGAAGGAGGGAGGGAGGGGAAGAGAAGGGAGGGAGGGAAGGGAAGGGAAGGAGGGAGAGAGGGAGGGAGGGAGGGAGGGAGGGGAAGTGAAGGAGGCTGTTGCAGCGTTCAAGAGGCCAGTTTGAGGAACAAAATGCAAACAGGAGGGAAGAGAGGCAGAAACATCCTCCCAGCAGCTCAAGAGCAGCAGTAACTGACGCTAATGAACGAGAGAGCACCGAGTACTCGTGTACGAACACGCACACAAACAACACTGACATCAAACCGGGACAAAAGCTCGAATTGAAAGTAAAAATAGCCGCATGAGTCCCAATAAAGGTGATTCTTGGATCCAGGTGATAGATATTGTGTACGCGCTGCCGTCCTTACTTTGGTGCATAAGTACGTTTAAAGAGGTTGTAATGCTGTTGTGGTTTTTTATCCTCGAGCCACACGGCGTAATAGTATGAAGTTATGGGAGTGGGCTTAAGCTGAATGGCCAATAGCTGTACTATTAGCATTTACTAATAAGTCTTCATATAGTTGAATTATTTGGGGGATGAAATGTGCAGTTAAAGTTGTCTATTGGTTCTCGTGAAGATAAAACGCACTGTTTTATCTTCTGCTTGTGAATTCACATGTTCACTAGTGTGAACAATTGGTTGCTTTTATTTTTATATTAAAGACATAAGGACAAATATCTTTGGAGGTGCATTGTGGGCTATTACAACTATAAATAAACTGTTAAAAAAAACATTCAAAATTAATAATTTCATATTTCCCTTGCTACTTTTGCCATAAATAATTAAAAAGATATGTAATGACGACTTCTGACGACTACATATGTATGTTGACTTTGTCCAGTGTGAAGACTCTTGTTGATAACTGAAAATGCAAAATGCTCGCCTGCGAATATTATATGTCTGGGGCTTTTATTGTGAAATATCAGAACGGAAGAAGCGGACCTCGTTTGCGCTGCCTTTGTCAAAGTTGAAAGGAATAATAAAGTTGTCCGTCTCGGTTTGGACTATGGAGCCTCCGTGACGTAATGTTCATAAATATAGGCGCGACTCATCTTCTTCTGATTGGTTGATGCCGTTATTCTCGGTGCAAAGCTCAGAGAAATGGACCGTGTTCCTTTTTTTTTTTTTCATTGACAAAGTGTAATATACAAAGAACTCAGGTAAACATTAGCAGCACATACTGATCAAATGTAGGTAATATATACACAGACATACAAATAATACAAAAATAATAAGATTAAAGGACAATTTAGTGACAAAAAACAAAAAAAAATAGAATTGTATATATTATTTATATATGTATTTATTTATATATATATATATATTTATATATATATTTATATATATATGTATCTACATATTTATATATTTATATATATATATGTATCTACAATATATATATATATTTATTTATATATATATATATATATATATATATATATATATATATAACAAAGTCAATTCAGTGTGTAATAGTCATGTTCTGTGTTAAAGTTCTAGAAATATACAAATTAATCGCACCTGAAAAACGTGTGTGACGGCCTCAAGGGAACCAGGATCTCAGGTGGGTTTGAGGTGAAGAATGACTTTGTTGTCTCTCCTTTGTCGGGAGATTTGAAAGAGCCCGACACAAGCAGCAATATCAGCTACATTTGTATCCGTGCACATTGCAATAAAACAAAGCAACACAGAAAGCCTGCGCCCACATACGTTTCATCTCTGATGAGGTTTTCGTGAGCCTCAAACTAACTTCTGCGCAGTATTTTCAACACAAAAGTCAACTTTTTTTAAGTCTGCGTTAAACACACAAAGCTCATATCGCGCTCACACGGGCACGTAGACGTCCACCTCCGTGTGCTGTAGCGCAGGTTTTTGTAATAATAATAATGCAGAGGGATTAGCCCGCTGTGTGCTTAACGGGGTCCCGTTCTCACGCTGATGAAAGCTGGTGCTCTGAAAAGGGGATTTGCTGTATCTAAATGTAACAGAGGTGCTTGGTGTGTATTCTCTGACGTGAAGGATTAAGAAGTTACAGAATGTGCTTTAAGTTCCAGGTGAGACAAAGCACAAAGGTGAGGTGTGTGTGTGTGTGTGTGTGTGTGTGTGTGTGTGTGTGTGTGTGTGTGTGTGTGTGTGTGTGTGTGTGTGTGTGTGTGTGTGTGTGTGTGTGTGTGTGTGTTAAAGGAAACCTGCCTCACAACGTCCTCAGATCAACAAATTCTAAAGTATATTGGAAAAAAAAAGTCCTTTATTTTGTAGCATTAGTTTGACTTTGGTATTTGTATCAAAAGAAAACAAAACTGCAGCCCCCGACACACATATTGAAGTTTCACGTTAAAGCGAGCAATAAATATCAAGATTCAAAACTTTTTTTTTAATTGGGAAGCAAAAAAAAAGACACTTTACAGAGGAGATAAAATGAAGAGAAATATTTTTAAAAAAAAACACGTCACAAGAATAGACAATTACAAAACAATTATAAAACAATTGATCATTTCTATACTACCGTCGATAAAAGCCTGTAATCTCTTCAACCAGACTGACAATTGACCCTTTGCTAAGCCCCCCCCCCCCCTCCCATCCATCATGCTACGTTACCACGGAGCCCACACTGTCACGAACTGCACTCCCTGATGAAATATCCTCTCTAAGTTTGAAGGATGTGAAACTGATTCAGTGAAAACAGGTTCCAAAGATAAAGGTAGAAGACAACGAAGTGACGGAACAACACTGTTCCTCCTTACTAACTGTTACAGTCATTAAGAAGCGAAAGCAGCCCGTGGTTAGATTAAACCTCCCAAACTAACTCCTGATGTAGACTGCAGAGAGACGACCTCAACACGGATCGAGGGTCAGTGACGCGTTTGTGGACGGTATTTAGATTAAAAATGGTTCCACCAGAATTCTCCCCTGGCGTACATCGACTAAACGGACGTTTATGGGAATCATTTAATTCCTCTTTTGGCGCCAAAATAATGCATTTAGTGTCTGACTTATGCTGTTTTTATTTCTGTTCAAATAGTTATCATTGTAGTAAATATACCAGCTGATTCATAACTTTTCAACTGTAGTATGTGTATATATATATATATATATATATATATATATATACATATATATGAATGTTGTATATGTCGTGAATGGAAACAGATTCACCATTCGGGCGTTGGCTGACACGATGATGCTGTTATTATTCTGTCTCATTTTGGTTTGGCTGCCTACAGACTTTGGGCCGTTGGTCCCTCAACCCTTCGCCCCGTTACGTCCAACGTCCCTGAATACAACAAGAAGCGCCCACATATGAACGAACCTTATGAATATTGAGGCTGTCCGTCGGTGCACCAGATACATGAAAAACAGCTGCCAGCAAACTGCTCTGGAAAAAAACACCTCAACGTGATTTCATAAAAAAAACAAAAAGAAAAACACCACAAATGATTTACCATAACGGGGCTTAAGAGTCGGTTTCATCCGCGTGGTCGTTTTAATGGAGAGCTCTCGAGCAGGCCGACATCCTCAACGATGTTTCTGTGACGCAAAGACCCTCAAATCCACTGAGAGGAGTTAAACACTTCAGGAATAAATCAGCCGGAGGAGAAGTGTTTTCTTTCGTCTTCCTTGAGGAGGAGGAGGAGGAGGAGAAGGAGGAGGAGGAGGAGGAGAAGGAGGAGGAGGAGGAGGAGGAGAAGGAGGAGGAGGAGGAGGAGAAGGAGGAGGAGGAGGAGGAGGAGAAGGAGGAGGAGGAGGAGGAGGAGGAGGAGGAGGAGGAGGAGGAGAAGGAGAAGGAGGAGGAGGAGGTCTCCCAGTGGGAAACACCGAGGTCAAACAGTGGAGACTCGTTCTCGTCCTTTAGGCTTCAAACCGTCCAAGTTGATTTAGCTGTGTGTTCTTAGAAAAGGTGATCGGCCGGCGTGTGGGGGCCCCGGTGTGTGGAGGCCCCGGTGTGTGGGGCCCCGGTGTGTGGGGCCCCGGTGTGTGGAGGTGTGGAGGCCCTGGTGTGGGGGCCCCGGTGTGTGGGGCCCCGGTGTGTGGGCCCCGGTGTGTGGAGGCCCCGGTGTGTAGAGGTGTGGAGGCCCCAGTGTGTGGAGGTGTGGAGGCCCCGGTGTGTGGATGCCCTGGTGTGTGGAGGTGTGGAGGCCCCGGTGTGTGGAGGCCCCGGTGTGTGGGGCCCCGGTGTGTGGAGGTGTGGGGCGGTGTGTAGAGGTGTGGAGGCCCCAGTGTGTGGAGGTGTGGAGGCCCCGGTGTGTGGATGCCCCAGTGTGTGGAGGCCCCGGTGTGTGTGGGCCCCGGTGTGTGGAGGCCCCGGTGTGTGGAGGTGTGGAGGCCCCGGTGTGTGGAGGTGTGGAGGCCCCAGTGTGTGGAGGTGTGGAGGCCCCGGTGTGTGGGGGCCCCGGTGTGTGGAGGCCCCGGTGTGCAGGGGGGAGGAGGACGATGTTTGCAATGCTAATATAATTTATTCATGCAGCATGCATTTTATGGCATCCATTAATGTTTGTGTTTTTCTCCTCCTTCTCTCCTCCTCTCCTCCTCCTTCTCTCCTCCTCCTCCTTCTCTCCTCCTCCTCTCCTCCTCCTTCTCTCCTCCTCTCCTCCTCCTTCTCTCCTCCTCCTCCTTCTCTCCTCCTCTCCTCCTCCTCCTCTCCTCCTCTTCCTCCTCCTCTCCTTCTCTCCTCCTCCTCTTCCTCCTCCTCCTCCTCTCCTCCTCCTTATCTCCTCCTCTCCTCCTCCTTCTCTCCTCCTCCTCCTTCTCTCCTCCTCTCCTCCTCCTCCTCCTTCTCTCCACCTCCTCCTCTCCTGCTCTTCCTCCTCCTCTCCTTCTCTCCTCCTCCTCCTCTCCTCCTCCTCTCCTCCTCTTTCTCTCCTCCTCTCCTCCTCCTTCTCTCCTCCTCCTCCTTCTCTCCTCCTCTCCTCCTCCTCCTCCTTCTCTCCTCCTCCTCCTCTCCTCCTCTTCCTCCTCCTCTCCTTCTCTCCTCCTCCTCCTCTCCTCCTCTTCCTCCTCCTCCTCCTCTCCTCCCTTCCTCCTCCTACTCCTCCTCCTCTCTTGTCATCACTTTCAATTTATCATCCTCTCTCATGTGCTGTTATTGTTGCTGTTGCTCTTCTTCTCCTTCTTCTTCTCCTTCTTCTTCTTCTCCTTCTTCTTCTCCTTCTTCTTCTTCTCCTTCTTCTTCTCCTTCTTCTTCTTCTTCTCCTTCTCCTTCTTCTTCTTCTTCTTCTTCTTCTTCTTCTCCTTCTTCTTCTCCTTCTTCTCCTTCTTCTTCTCCTTCTTCTTCTTCTCCTTCTTCTTCTCCTTCTTCTTCTTCTTCTCCTTCTTCTTCTTCTTCTTCTTCTTCTCCTTCTCCTTCTTCTTCTTCTTCTTCTTCTTCTTCTTCTTCTCCTCCTTCTCCTTCTTCTTCTTCTTCTTCTTCTTCTTCAAATGTTCTGATCACCAAAATGACTCAACCCAAAAATAAAGAGAAAACTCTTACGATTATGAAGTCGTGCGCATGGCTTTCTGTCTTCACCTCGACACAATAGAAGTGAATGGAATTTAGTTTGTGCTTCAAAAAGTTTTGAGAAATAGTCAATTAAAATAACTTCGACAGCAACATTTCTTCTCTGAACGACCTCACCGGCCTCGCTTGCTGCTATTTTTCTTTGGTTGAAAGATTTTCCAGTGAAAACTTTTGACAACAATGTCAAAGCAAAATATCGACTAGAACCATGACATTGTTTCTGTCAATGCTTTTTTTTTTCTTTTCTTTACTTTGTGTATTTAAAGGGTGAGGTGACCCTTTAAATACACATATTTAATAAAAAAAACTAAGAAATACAGAAGTCACACTTGAAAACAGAAAACATCACCAAGTACAGAAAAGACATCTTAAAACAGAAAATACAACCAAACACAGAAAATACAACCAAACACAGAAAATACAACCAAACACAGAAAATACAACGAAAAACAGAGAAGACACCCAAATACAGAAAATCAACAAAATACGGAAAATAACCCTAAAAACAGAAAACATCACCAAATACAGAAATTACACCGTAGTACATCAAATACACCCAAACACAGAAAATACAACCAAATACAGATAATAGACCCCAATATGGAAATAATACACCTAAAAACAGAAAACATCACCAAATACAGAAAATATAACTAAATACGGAAAATAAACCTAAATACAGAAAATACAATTGAATATAGAAAATACACCGAGTACAGAAATGTCATGCTGCAAATTCTGAAGTTTTTTCTTATTGGTCCGGATCTTTTTTATTATTATTATTATTATTTTCTTAACTTGCAGTCTGTTGCGGTTTCACGGTCACCGTTCAGTTGCCCTGGATACTGAAAACAAACCTCACACACACACACACACACACACACACACACACACACACACACACACACACACACACACACACACACACACACACACACACACATGTACGGGGTGCAGCTGCTGCCTGTGATCCGAGGTTGTATTTAATATTATTGCCGAGGTAAGGAACATGACCTCTTGGTTGGGGCCCAGCTGTGCAGCAGCCTCACATAAATCACTGAGTTATTCACAGTCACAGTCTGGAGTCCCGTACTCCACATGTCCAGCAGCTCTCGTGCTTTTACCTGAATGGAAACATGGAGATGAGCATATCGGCTGTTTGAGTGGACCATTTGTTTCACAATGAAGTTGCGTATGAGCTCAGTGAAATCGTAAATGTTCTCTCAGGTGATCTTGATGAAACCTCCGGGAAGAGACATCACAGTAAAAGAAGCTCCTGAGCTCGAGGGAGGAAATCAGCCCTAACTGGACAACAATCCTCAGAGCGACACTTTGCTGTCCTCCATTTACTCACAGTAAAAGGGTTTTATCAAGTTTGGAAAATTGATTCTCCTCACAAGAGGTTTGAAACTCATCTCACAGTCAAAATCGGTACATTTCCAATGTTCACTCAACGCTTTGATGAATCAACGTCTATCCAATGAAAAGCGTGCAGCCTGAGAACGAGTAGGAATCCAACGAGAGACGCAGCAGCCTCGTAACATTACATCATGACAATGTTTCAGTGGATTCACCGTGAGAAGATAATGGTCATTAATTAAAGTGTGTTTTAGGAGAATAGAAATTCTGATTGAGGCAGAGTGGATGAATACTTTGAAACTTTCATTTTCAACTTTCATCAAATTTGTGATTTGGGGCTTTTTAAATAACAGCCCAGTCGTCAGAAAAACCACGTTGGCATTGTATGTTTCTGCAAACCAGGGATATGTTGAATGTCAACACTTTTGCGTATTATATCAAGCGACCACTATTAAAAGTTACATGGTGTGATAGTTACATGGTAGAGAGAGGACGAAGAGCAACAGCCTCCACTAAGGGCAGGTGGGAGGTGTGTTAGACGAGTCAAACAAACAGGACTTTCACCCAGGAGGACTCTGTTCGTGTCCCGTGTTAAACCAAAACTAAATGTTCTTTTTACGCTTGTTACACAGCATCAAGTAAGAGAGTCCACTACGGGCAGCTGTTATTTATTTACATTAGTTACATTGTCACGGTTGTTTTGTTTCACTGTAAAGTCACGTTGCTAAGTCACGTTGCTAAGTCACGTTGCTAAGTCACGTTGCTAAGTCATGTTGCTAAGTCTCGTTGCAAAGTCACGTTGCTAAGTCACGTTGCTAAGTCACGTTGCTAAGTCACGTTGTTAAGTCACGTTGCTGTTGTTAAGTTAAGTTGTCATGTTATTACTTTAACACTCACCATGATTTTTTTTTCCAACATTAACCAATTTTCTTTGTTGGCTAAACCTCACCACAATGTATGAAATGTATCCATGAAACATATATTTGGTTCATAAACGTGTGAAGGGGTCATGACCCCGCTCACACACGCTTTACGCCGCTGGCCGCCTGATTCATCTTCGCAGCTGTTCCAGGACAACATCCAGTAAATGGCTGTAACTCACTGAGAAAAAAATAAAAATTTGCAGAGTGATGGCATGAAGGAAAGAAATGTGCCGGTTGTTTTGGCATTGAATCCTCTGTAGCGCCTCCTAGAGGGGAGAGGCTGAAACAGGCTGAAACAGGCTGAAACAGGCTGAAACAGGCTGAAACAGGCTGAAGGGTCTGCAGTGATGTCCCCTGACTCCGGCTGTAGTCTGCTCCGGTCCCGTTGGAGGATCCAAACCACGCAGTGATGGACGAGCAAAATGTACAAAATGCAATTGACAGGAGGCTTATTGTCGGATATTTAGCGCTAACAAAGGCAACGCCGGCCCTTTAACCCGCCATCACATCGCCTCCTAACACACACGGTGTCACATCGACCTGCGACCCAACACCCTGTAATCTGGAGGAGCAGCACATCAACATCAGCCACCGACTTTGTCTAACTAAGGTGTATTGATTATGTGACATGGTGAGTGTGTGTGTGTGTGTGTCAGTGAGATATAAACACTCTCTCTCACACACACACACACACACACACACACACACACACAGCCTCTTAAAGCTCATATCTAGAAGATGCACACTGAGAACATGCACACATTTATAGATTTACAGACTAACACAAACTTGTGCTCGTGTACATTGATTTTACTTCAGATATATTGCTTACATGCTTTTAGTGTATTTTTTTATTGTAACTTTCTTCGATTCTACATTTCTGTGTCCTGATTTTTGCACACTTTTATTTTAAATTAAATTTTCTCTTGCTTTGTTTTTTGGAAAGATTGCAATATTGGGGATTTTTAACAGCCACGACAGCATTGTTTTCACTTTATGAGTCAAATAAGTTAAATAATAATGTTGATAATTCTGTTATCAGATCAACAGTTAGTCAAATGATCACTATTATATTTTCTTTGTTCATTATTTTCCTTTATTTGATTTGGCATCACATAAATCTTTACATTTCATTACAATAATCAACACTATAATTTGAAAAAAAGCCTAAATACAGATCATTATATATAACAACAAAAATATGTACACAGTTATAGACGCAACAAACTAGAATAAACTTAAAGGAAACTCAGTCAGTGAAGACAGAGCCTGTAAATATACAGATTATAACACACAGACCAAAATATGTGAAAGAAAACTCAATTAAGACCTCGACCCATCTGTTGTCACGAAGGGACTAAAGTTAATTTTTAATCATTTCATTATAAAATATCATTTGTTTCTCAGTCTTTCAGGAAAAGTCAGCAGAGAAACTGAAGCAGGTTATGTTCGAGATAAGATATCAATTCATAAAAGCACAGCCTGGTGACCAATCAAAGCTCGGAACTTGGATTATTAGATAATGTTACACAAATATGAAGACGATAAAGTCATAAACCAGGCTATAAGCAACGCAGTTTAAACTGCCAAATGCAGAAAGGACAGATCTATGATCATCTAGATGGAGCGGTGATATTATAAGCCTGTTAATTTACACATTCACACAGTCAGCTACTTTGCCAGCTATCCTTGCTGTATTTCTCAGCAGTAAGTTTGTTTCTTTTAGCCTCGAATACGTGTTTAACTTCTTTGTATTTGTCTAGTTTCATAGTTGGCTCTTCGTGTGACGAACCGAGTTGATAACCACCGCCGTAGGGTCGTTAAGCGGTATCACAGTTTCCAGGGTTACGCCAGATCACCAAAAGATACCCTGGTTATGTTGAGCTCGCTTCATAGTACAGGCCTCTGGTTTCTATCAGAGTAATGATAGAGAGCATATCAAGATTTCTCAAAACTGGGTTTTGGTGTTAACCTGTGCAACAGATAACCAGGAGAACTTGATCACAACCAGGATGCCAGTATGTATGAACACACACTTTATGACCAACTGGAACATCCTGTATGTTGATGTGAATCACATGATCTGCTCAACGCTGTCGAATCAAAAGTAAATTCTGAAAATACTGACGGATCAGATCAGAGCATCTCTAGTTTCCTGTTAATGTTTGCTGCTGAAAAGTGAAAACACAAAGACACAGGATTTATATCGAGGTTAATAACCGATAATCTCCATGTTCAAAATAAAGATTCATCAGACCTGTTGTTTTGTCACACAGACCTTCAGTGGTGATATCTTCAGATTATCTCTAGTGTGAATGTATGGAAACATCCTCTCAGTGAAAGTGTGTGTGAAGGTGTGTATGTGTGTGTTAGTATCAGGATCAGAGAACGACAGCTTTCCTCTGTTCCAGTCCAGATTCACTCTGATCCTCTGAGGCTTCTTCTGCACGAAGAGATCAGTGGGTGGAGCTGGTGGTGACCGTGCTGAGTATTTATCTTTATTGAACCGTATTCTCCATATTCCAGACTGTATGCGTCTCTTCCTCCATACAGACTCTGCTAACGCACCCAGTAACCAGTCTCTACTGTCTCCTACCTCGACATCCCAGCTGTGAGTCCCAGAGTTAAATCCCTCAGAGCCCAGAACAGAACAGCGTTTATCAAACCTCTCTGGATTATCAGGAAGCTTCTGTTTCTCTCCTCCTCTCACACTGGTCAGATCTTCAGACAGGATGAGGTCTGGATGAGCAGTGTTTGGGTCCAGAATCACAGGACTGTAGGAGACCATGTCCTTCATCTTGTTCCAGATGTTGAAGGTCAGGTTGCCCAGGTGTTTGGCCTCGTCTATCAGAGCTCCTGAGAGCAGCTGTGGATCCTCCAGCAGGGGGCGCTGCTGGACTCTTTCCACTGCAGCCTTGTAGTTGTTGAGGAATGAGACGTCTTCAGCTCTCAGCTCGTCCTCTGTGGCTCTGACTGTGTCTGAAAGAGCTGCTATCTCTCTGCTCAGAGCCTCCATCTTCTCCTTCATCATCTGACTCTTCTGCTCCTCTTCCTCCCTCAGAGCAGAGATCCTGGCCTCCTCTTCCTCCTCTAGAAACTGGTGAAGCTTCTTAAACTGATCCTTAATCTGCCTCTCTGTGCGTCGGGCCTGGACCTTCATGAGTTCTGCTATTTGATCAGACTCCTCTTTAACTTGTTCATAAACCTTTAACTTCTCCTTTAAGGGCTCCAGAGTTTCCTGAAGTATCTTCTTGTGTTGTCGAGCAGCTTCATCGATGGGTCTGAATCTGTGGTTGGTGTGTTTCTCTGAATCTCTGCAGATGACACACACTGGCTGCTGATGGTCCAGACAGAAGAGTTTGAGTTTCTCAGAGTGCAGACTGCAGAGAGTCTCTGAAGCTCTCTGATCTCTCTCCTCTAAGAAGGACTCACACAGGTTCTTTAACACCAGACTAACAGGTGGATCTGACCTTGAAGATCTTCTCTTACAAACTGGACACTCCTGAGTTGGTTTCTCTCTCCACCATCTCTTCAGACAGTCTTTACAGAAGCTGTGGCTACATGACAGAACAACAGGATCTCTAAAGACTTCATGACAGACCGGACAGCAGAGATCCTCCTCTGATCTGGAAGCCATGTTGTCTCTGAGTGAAGCTGAAAACACAGCAGACAGCACGTTAAAACAGGAAGTCACTTGTTTCCCTGCTGCATAAAGTTGCCTCAGTTACTTTCATTTCAGTCTTTGAGGGATTTTTTTCAGTCAGCAGCAGGTTGAAGTACTTCAGTACTGTAGTACTGTAGTACTGTAGTACTGTAGTACTCCCTCCTGTAACTGTCCCCAGTTGAAGTCTCAGCTTTGTAATGAAGTTAAATCTTACCGTCTGTCTGTCGGTGAGTCTCTTCTCTCTGAGAACTGAACAGTAACAAACTGTTTCCTGTTTGTCTCTGATGATGTCATGTAAGGGGTGGAGCTTTGTCACTCCTCCTCTGCTAAACACTTCACTGATAACACAGGGTGTGTTTCATTCCACAAACACCGGCTACACCTCTACAGCTCACCGGTTAACAGGTTCTACCTCATTTTATCTGCAGGAGGAACATTTTCACCTTAATGGAGCTCATTAAATATTATTCAGCAAATGTATTAGCCTATTTCTGTAACAGGGGTCTCTGAACTAGCTAAAGCGCTCCCCATTGCCAAGGGCCTTAAGGTTGATCCGATTCAGCCTGAAATTCTGAAGCCTCTGGACATTATAGTGCTGGCTTGGTGGACACGCCTCTTCAGTGTTGAGTGAAAGTGTGGCCCGTGCTAAGATACCGGAGGGGTCAAGGCCATCCAGTCCACGTGTGTTTGGGAAACTTGGGAGAAGGTTTACGATGCGTCCCTCTTTGAATCTTGTTGGGGATGCTGCAGGAGTACGGGGTGCTGAGTTACTATCGTTCTTTAAGTATCAGTGGATTGAGAGCTGTGTTTGTGTTCTCAACAGGGGAGTTCAGGTTGATCTCAGTGGGCGTTGGGTTACAGAAGGGTTGCGCCCTGTCACCGATTCAGTTTGTGATCTTCGCTCACAGAATCTGTGTAGCAGCGAAGTGTAAAGTGTCGTTACGGTGACCTGAGGCTGATGTGTTTGGTTTTTATGGAGAACAAGGTTCTGCTTTTTAGCTGACCGTGACTTCTAGTGAGCACTGGAGTGGTTTGCAACAGATTCTGAGTCGCAGCAAGTCAGATTTAGCGTCGCTTTCTGGAAGAGGCCGTGGTTCTGGCCAGGAAACAGTGGATTGCTCATTTGGGTTGAGAGTGAGTCACCGCCCCAACGAGAAGGAGTTCGTGTAGCTTGGGGTCTTGTTCACGAAGATAAGATTGATGTGTGGTTTAGACCGTACGTATGAGTTTTATCGGGTGTGGAAGCTGCAAGGGTGTGTGTGTGTGTGTGTGTGTGTGTGTGTGTGTGTGTGTGTGTGTGTGTGTGTGTGTGTGTGTGTGTATGTGTGTGTGTGTGTGTGTTTATACGTCTGTCTGGGGACAGGTTTTGCCAGATGCAGTCCTGAAACATACAGTTGAAATCAAAATGAAGGCCTTTGACAAAAGCAAGTGTAAAATAAAGAATTAAAAACAGCACATACAATAAGTAAAAATCAACTAGAATACAGAAATGCGTGAACAGAGCAACATTGTTATGACATATGAATACAAACAATCAGTTTGTAAGTTAAACTTTCAAACTGAATTCATTTTTATTTTTGCTCTTAAAGGTATATACAGTGAAGATAACTTTGTTTGTAGACATGGCAGTTAAAAAAAATATATGTACAAATATCACAATATTGCATTTATTACAGTCCCGAGAACATCCAACATCATAGCAGAACGCTTTATGCCACAGCTGCTCAGATTACATGTGAACTATTTATTACAAATTATTATTATTATTACAACAGTGTTTTTGAGAATTGATACAGCGTCACGAAACATAACAATATATATATCGATATTATCGCAATACGCGATATTTTCTCACATTCATACCGAAGTATTTAAGTACTAAGTACCACACGTACTGCATCCATACAGAATACACACATATGCAGAGAGAGAAAAACCACACACACACATACGCACACACACACACACACACACCGTGTGAGCACAAGCAGCAGCATGATTAATGGCACGGGTCAAATATAGCAGCTGGATCTGCGCGTGTCTTTGAGTTTGTGTACGTGTGTGTGTGTTGTGTGTGTGTAGGTGAAGCTCCAGCAGAGACAGGTGAGGGAGGATGGGAGGAAAATAGGAGGAGATTTAAAGACTCAACCTGCAATTGTCGCCCCCCCACCCCCCACACCCCACCCCACACACACACACACACACACACACCCCAACTCACCCCTGGGCTGAGGTCGGTGGGGGTTGCCAGCAGGAGACACACCTCTGCTGGAAATAATACACACCACTTATTTTCTTATTCACACATCCTCGACTGAGGAACTGCCGGGTTTTTTTGTTTTTTGTTTTTTTGGTCAAAGTGTCCAAGCTTCAGGTTCCATGAGTCCATTCAGACGTGTCCGTCCTGGTTCAGAAGGAAGGCGCCCGTTAATCAGGGGACACGTTTATATTGACGTTAAAGACATTTACATGTTTTTACATCACGAATTCACATCTGCGGCTCGAACAGACGCGTCAAATCAAATCATGCTGCGTCGTCGACAAACGTAAAAAAAATACATTCTACATCTCCGTGATCCTTTTTGTATTTCCAACACTCGTGTTGCTTCTTTTCCTTTTTTGATAGCTTCATTAACGACAGCGTGAAATGAAGAAACACCTCTTTTCTACTTTATGTCTCTTCCCATTCTGGTCCTCTGCCGTGCCGCTCATCAGAGAGAGTCACATGCTTAAAGCGAGGCGACGCGGTCGCCCCAACACATCCCCCCAAAATTCGTGGTCCGTTAATGAAAGTAGATTCCTTCTCCAGCGGAGCCGTTATTGCCTTTTCAATGGAGTCGATCACACAAATGATTCCATACAGACAAACAGTGATTGCTGTAAATTGGCCTTTTGTTGCAGAGCAGTTCTCCCGCAGCGAGACGACAAAGAAGCTGCCAAAGTCCCCGTGTGTTTCTCTCTCCGTTAAATGGAAAGGTAGTTATTGTATAATCAACAAGTGGGTTTTTATTTTTTTTTTAAATAATATTGGGGGGGAAAAAAGACATTTAAGCGATGAATTCCACAATAAAATGTGCCGTTGTGAATCCCCTCTGTGACAATTGAGACACTAAATAACAATTGCAACGTGCGAATTCACTTGATACACATGAGATGGTGTTTATAGTCATTAAAATTAATTTAAAAAATACTTTTTTCTTTGGAGCTGAACCCTCTTTTTATGATTACTGTCAGCATGTCAAACACGCTGGAAGTTTTTCTTCAGATAAGATCAAATATACTCGTGTGATGTGTTGAACCCGTTTCTTCTAAATACTCAAAACCAGGAAGTTTAGGCTCGTTTAATGATTTGTTTTAAAATCAAACTTTTAAAATAAGTAAATCCAGATTTAAAAATTAAGCAGATGCTCCGTCGAACAATTAAAAACTAATCTCCGTTTAGTAAATCCAAGTTTATTGATATAAACCGAAGTAAAATAGAATATAAACGGAGGCGCCTGCTTACCCAAATTAAAACAATTAAATATATTCACATTCTATCTGGACGTAGCATGTTGGCTTCTCTTTATTCCTGAACCAGACTTCACATTGTTTGCTAGCTAGCTAAAAAAGTTAGCTGGTTAGCCGTCAAATTATTTTATGTTCAGATGTCGGCCATATTGCCCAGAGAACTGTGTTTACATCCCTCCTGATGCAAATCTTTTTGTTTTTGTTTTTAATGCACAGGAATGCACTGCTGTTTGGTTTGTCTTGTTTTTCCCGTGTGTAGCTAATGAGCTACAACTGCATTTCGTCACGCAACTCTATGTTGCATAATGACATACATTATCCTTGAATCCTTGAATCCTTGAATCTTTGAATCCTTGATTGATGGCTTGGCAGAATTATATTGCTCAGTCCATCTCAAAAAGGCAGCTATTTTAAATGTATATAGTGGATAATGTGGACAGTATAGTGGAATACTGGAGGACAGTTTAAAGTTTTGACGCCACACAATTCAATTTAATCAAGGTTTATAATAGTATAAACTATTACAACTATTACACAGAGATTTAAATTTATCTTATTTTTTATCTAGTTTTAAAGTTTGGTGCCACATGATTTAAAGTTTAATATAATCTGGTTTAATAATTGATCTTTGTTGGTGCAACCCAGCCAAAAGACTTGTGATGATGAAGCATCAATCTCACCTTTCTTGTGGCTCGGGCGAAGTCTGTTTTTCGATTGCTGCACCAAACAGCAACGGGCTCATTGCTGCCCCCTGAGGCCGGAGGGCAGAGTGCACCCACTGCTGCTCTCAGAATATCAACTCTGACAACAGAGCAGGCAACAACCAGGGTGGTACGCTTTTAATTCAACTTTCAAAGGTTGCTGAGTCGTCTGGATGGCTGGGCAACTTGCGTTGCCAACATGTGGCGTAAAGGGGTTTTATCATTGTGGGGATTGAGAACTGGTTTGAGAAGACCGGAATTGGAAAAATGAGCTTAGCTTAGCTCGGCTGCAGCAGACGTGGAGGGTGACGGAATAGGGAACATGAAAGAGTGGTGGGAGGATGTCAGAGTGTAAACTACTAGCTCACCGATAGCAGCAGTAGTATTTATATTACTACTCGTAGTATTTATACTGCACGCTCGCAATCGGTCCATGTTATTGCAGTTTACATCTCAATTTCAATTTATTATCATCTCCTCGCGTAGTTTCTGTTACTTTTCCTTGTGTTGAACCCCCTTCTTCCTCCTCCTCCTCCTCCTCTTCCTCATCCTCCTCCTCCTCTTCCTCATCCTCCCTCTCTTTCTCAGACATTCCTCTACCTTCTCCCCCTTTCTGCTGCTCCACCTCTCTCCCAACCTCCACCTCCTCCTCTTCCTCCTCCTCCTCCTTCTCTTCCTCCTCCTCCTCCTCTTCCTCCTCTTCCTCATCCTCTTCCTCCTTCTACCCCCTTTCTGCTGCTCCACCTCTTTCCCAACCTCCTCCTCCTCCTCTTCCCCTTCCTCCTCCTCCTCCTCCTCCTCTTGCTCTTCCTCCTCCTCCTCCTCCTCTTCCACCTCCTCGTCCTCTTCCTCCTCTTCCTCATCCTCATCCTCCTCCTCCTTCTACCCCCTTTCTGCTGCTCCGTCTCTTTCCCAACCTCCTCCTCCTCCTCTTCCTCCTCCTTCTCTTCCTCTTCCTCCTCTTCCTCCTCCTCCTCCTCTTCCTCTTCCTCTTCCTCTTCCTCCTCCTCCTTCTCCTCCTCCTCCTCCTCCTCCTCCTCCTTCTCAGATATTCCTCTACCTTCTCCCCCCTTTCTGCTGCTCCACCTCTCTCCCAACCTCCTCCTCCTCCACCCCTCTCATCCATCTCTCTCGACTTTCTCCGACATTATTTTTTTATTTTATTTTTTTATCCTGAGCGACACTCTCTGACTTCGCCATCAATCTTCCGCTGCTGTCCGAGGCCTCTTAAAAAACGTTCCAGCCTCTCCTCTCACCCGTTCTCTCATTCATTCATCATTTACAGCTCTCTCACCTCACCTGCCTTTGCACTTTCTATTCCGCCGCCGTCTCATCCCACTTAACCTTTTCTCTCGCTCGTCTCTCGCTCGTCTCTCGCTCGTCTCTCACTCGTCTCTCTCCAACTCTTTCTCTCGGCTCTGCCAGCCCTTTCTTTCCCGATCACAGCCCTGTCATCCCTTCACCTCCTCGTTCCTTATTCCTCCCCTCTCCTCTCGCCTGTCTTTCTTTCCGACTCGGCCTTCAGTCACAACTTTCTCTCGTCAGCCAATTTTTTTATCTGCTCCCGTTCCACGGCTACTCTCTTACACTTCAACTTCTGCTGCGGTTTCATCTCGCCGCTGTGTTCGCCACACTTCATTTATGATTGTTATCCCCGCCAGGAGATCGTGAGACCGTTGCGTGGGCGTGTGCATTTCTGTGTCTGTCCACGGCTAATCTCCCGTACTGCTGCACCAAACTGCATAATATTTTGGGGTGCTAATTTATTTGGGCTGCATGCTCAACGCAATTTTTTAAACGATTAGTTTAGACCCCCCCCCCCCCTCTCCCACTTTAACTGTGTTGAAATCAGTGATTGCGTCAGTTTATCCACCCAGCGCTGTGTCAGTGCTACATTATCAAATACGTTCTACTTGCTTACTGAGAGAATGTACAATTTTGTATTTTTATGTCAAAATCAAGTCATCTATTCTTGTGCTTACATAAGCTACCAGTCAATCTGCAACTTTGAGCCACATTGAGGTGTGTGGAGCCCGTAGACTGTATATCCGAAGTGGACGTAGTCGTTGTGGACGTAGTCGTCACCCTTTGCTTCGTGGAATGCGATTTTTGAAGCCTCGAGTTCTACGTTTTAAGCCGTCGCCATTTTAGATTTTGCCCGTCGCCATCTTGGCTTTCTGCAACCAGTGAACAGGAAGTGACCATATCTGGACTGAGGAGGACGTAGAGACGCCGTATATGTCTCTGATAGCTACCTGTCAATCACCTTGTAGCCCCGCCCCTAAAGCATCCCCTGCTTTATGGTCTGTTTGACTCTAAATGGACCATAATTTACTAAATGAACATCATGCTGTATTGAAGAAGACTTGAAACTAGAGATTGAGACATAAACTCATGTTTACAATGTTTACTGAGGGAATAAATCAAGAGAGAAGTAGAGTCATTTTCTATAGACTTCTAAACAATCTGATTTCTTTTTGCAACCGGAGGAGGCGCCCCCTTCTGGTCAGGAGAGAGAAAGCAAGCCACAATCCTCTGCAGCTCCGTATCGCGTTAGCTTCTACACACGCACACTTTTTAGTGGTCCGATCAAATGAGAAAGATTTGATCGAAATGTCCCGTTTCACTGAGGAACACTCGCAGCACGGAGGCTAAAGACGCTCTCACTTGGGATGTTAAGTTCAGGGCGACTGCCCACCGACACACAATGCTCAACACAAAAACTGTAAGACGGTAAAGGAGCTCTCGTCTCTAACTGCCCTCCCACTTCCTCCACATCCACTCGTCTGCCGTCTGACAAGTGTACCGGTCCTGTCCTCGGCCTGTCGGGGTTACGTCATCTGTGTGCTGAGCTCTGCTGCTTTGTGGACTCCATTTAAAGCTCTTTACTCTTTCACAAGTGGGTGTCACTCGGAGTAATAACTTATCTCATCATAAACAAGTTCTGCCGCTTTTTTTTATGCTCGTTCTCGTGCGCGATGCTCTTAAAGATTGTGAAGCTTTCAGCCGCATCAGAAGGATGGTTTAATACCTCCGCCGCCCTTGACTTGATACAGTCTTTATGTTTTATAGGAGTGAAGGAGGGCAACGAGATATAAAAGTGGAGCCATTAGAGACAAAATATCCACGGTGAATATCCTGAATGCCTGCAATAAATCTCATCACAGGTACCGTAATGTTGACGGTGACAGTAGCAAGCCGTGTCCTGAAGGATATTAATTAGACTTGAATAATCATTAATGAGCCAGGGGCCACAGAGGGGCCTCGGGGTGACCATCTTAACCCGCAGGGGGCTGAACAGGAACAATAAGCTCCTCGCGGCGGCACACGTCGGGTAACCTCTGCACCCTTCCTGTGTACTTCAGGGACCCGGCAGCCACGGCCTCGTCATCCCTCTCATTACCCAGCAGGCACGGCACTCACAGGCCAATTAGGAGCTCCAGGCCGACAGCGTCCTGATGGCCAGTCGGCGTTTCGCCCGCCGGTGGAAAGAACTGCATGGATTCTCCGCTGGGAGCTAAACAGATGGATGCACATTTCTGTCTTTTCAATTGTGCCTTAAAGCGACACTCATTGTTCCTCATGTTCATGAAGAAAGACATGTCGCTCTAAAGCGAGGCGTTGTAACAAAACAGAGGAAATTTAACGTAAGAGAAACATTTATTGATCCCAGCAAAGAAATCCGGTAGTTGCAGCAGCACAAATAATGTTGATAATAATAATAATAATACGCTTTTATTTTGATAGCACCTTTCATAACATGCAGCTCAAGGTGCTTCACAAGAGAAACAAATAAATTACACATAAAAAAGGGGACGCAAGGAGCAAAAACAGTGGAAGAAAATAGATACTAATAATACGACAAGTTGATATTGGTAAAAAAAACATTTAAATTGACATGTAAAAAACATAAAAACAAGTATGAGAAAAATATATAAAATATAAAAAAGAAACTATTGGAATTATTTAAAAGCATGAATGTTAAAATAAGTTTTGACCTTTTTCTTAAAGCTATCAACAGATGTTGTTTGTCTAATTTCAGATAAATAAATTAAGATAATTTGAGAAGGTAAAATATTTGAATAAGCGATAAACAAATAACAATAAAAAATAAACAATAATTATAAATTAAAACATATTTGGCAACTTTGTAGCTTTAATAATAATAATACAAAATTCATAATAATAATATTTATTCATATGACAAGTTTACAAAGTGAGTTTACAGAGAAAATACATTAAGAAGTTGAATAAAAATTAATAAATGTAGATATAAGTTAATATATTTGTGGGAATAGCAATTACAATAATAGTTTGTCTTTTAATTGTAAATCATTAACCATTAATCATTCTACTCAGCCCTCTGAAACTTAACAAAGAAAAACTCCACAATAAATATATAATGGATAAAAGATACAAAAAATAAAACATTATAAAATACATGTATTAATGTATCATTTCTGCCTTTGCTCGTCTTTAATAATAGATTATATTAAATTACACGCAATGTTTCATTTAATCTGAATTATAATATCCCACATGGTCTTTGACCCACACATTCATTTGTCCACATGAATATTAAAACCTCCATCTGCAGCTGGAACAGGACTGTGTGCATGTGGGTCAGTGAACACAGGTTCCTTCATGTAAATTCAGTCCAGAAAGCTTCAGACGGTCGGAGCTCCGGCCAGCAGCAGAATTCACTGAGCTATAAAAATGTAATAGAATCATTTACGGCTTCATGCAAACCCTCCTCTGAAGCTCCAATATCCTAATGGTGTCTCAAGCCTTTACTCAAATTGCAGATAGACAGGCTCGTGTATTTAGAGCAGCATCAACTACATGAGATGAACAACTGGAGCAGATAATCCTCATTATCCCTCCTTTCAAACAGAACGGGGCAGTGGAGAACATCCATAGACATAGACCCCATTGTTACTACGAACACGTGGTAATGTCCTACTTTTACTGCTCAAAATGCAGACGTAAGTGTATAAAATATAAAGACAAGGAGTAAATTTATGAGTTGACTGTCTGTACTGAGAGCAGGCGGCAACCTCCGGGTCTTAAAAGTGAATCCAATGCGAAGTGTCTTGATCCTGCATTCTCTCTCCTAACCACCAGGGGGCGACTCCTCTGGTTGTATAGAAGTCTATGATAAAATGACTCTACTTCTCTCTTGATTTATTCCCTCAGTAAACATTGTAAACATGAGTTTATGTCTCAATCTCTAGTTTCAAGTCTTCTTCAATACAGCATGATGTTCATTTCGTAAATTATGGTCCATTTAGAGTCAAACAGACCATAAAGCAGGGGATGCTTTAGGGGCGGGGCTACTAGGTGATTGACAGGTCTCTACCACAGAATTGTCCAGGTTTTCGTCTTACAACCGTATTCCTTTGACAGTGCGTTTTCAGTTCATGAAAGTCACATTTTTATGTCTTACTGAGCGTTCAGTTGTTATTAGCCCCGCCTCCACTTCTGGTTGCAAAAAATCAAGATGGCGATGGCCAGAATGCCGAACGTGAGGCTTCAAAGCGTCAGTCCACAAACCAATGAGTGGCGTTACTACGTCCACTTCCTATACACAGCTTTTTTTATTTTGACAGAAAAACAAAATAGCAAGAAGTGGAGTTTAAAGTCTTTATTTGTCATATTAAAAAAAAGTGCAGTTTTTCTCGGAAAGCCAAATGGAGAGTTTTCTCCGGCTGGTCGATGAGGTATTTATATGTTCGTAGATATTTCAGACGTCCAGCTGAGCAGACACCTCATTGCGCGCCCCGCTGCCGTGATATTGTTTTGGTACATCTTTGTTGCTACTGTAGATTGTTTGCATTTGGGGCCAAATGCAGTGTTCCTCGAATGCTTTCATAAAAACGACAGCGTGTCCTTCAGATACAGCCCACGTGGATGTGATGGAAATAATAAAAAAAGCTGATTTACTGTGCAATAAAATTTTGCAGCACTGTTACACATTTTTCAATATAAGAATAAGTTTTGTTTACTGCTCAGTTGGGAATTTTTCATAACATTAATAACTTATTTATTTGAAATTGGCAAAAATAAATTGACGAACAAAACAACTTTAGACTCGTTTAAAACTAACAACCCAAAATGTCTATAAACTTGACTTCGCAGAAAAAAATATACAAATAAACACCACCAATAATTAAAATGAATCCGGTTCAACTCAGTCAATATTTCAGTTTGATACATTTGGATGTAAGAATGTGAGTTTATTCTCTGACGACAGATGTGATCAGCAAGTGTTCATGTTGTTGAGTTTTATTTTGCTGTTTCATCGATCAGTTAATTTTACTGAGAGTACGACAGTGACACATAAAGTCTGTTTCCATCTGTTTTATGGACTTTTTCAATTTGGGCATGAAAGAGTTTCCTGTTTGAGGTGTAAACGTTGTTGTGTGGATAAAAGCAGAAACAGAGGGAATAAATAAAGACATACATGAGGCCTGAGCAGCGGATCTGATCCGGTCTCTTTGCAGCGACGAGGAGACAGTAACCTTCCTCACATTAATACAGGCAGAAATGTCATATTTCCATAATGTTTTCCATCGTTTGAGCTCTTGTAATGACCTCATCTCGTGTCCTTTTTTTTCTCCTGTAGTGGTTTAATGGCACCTACTGGAGAATTTAGCTCCAAGGGCTGTATATATGTAAATATATATTATACACATATTCACACAACAGGAGTGGATGGAAGCAAGTATTCATTCATGTCATATTTTGAGGATTTCATGGAAATTATTTATTAATAATTGTGCTGCATTGGGATGAAACTTGACGAATAGACAACCTAAACTTCATTTTATTCAGTGAACGTTGCGATCAAATGTCTGCATGTATGATTTTTTTGCTACAAAACGTCCAGAATCACATGAGTCTGAAGGTATTCAGGTTGGGTTGAGTCGGCTCATTGTGTTTTTAATGCTCACGCCAAGAATAGTTAACATAATAGTCATATCAGCTGTGGTAGTAATGTTGTGGATATTAAAAGGAAAAAAACAGTAAATGTTTTTTTCCTTTTAATTCATCTCTTTATGCATGAATCTGTTTTCGTCAATGTTGCTGAAATGAAATGGAAATTTCATTGTTAATACATTTAAAAAAAAGAAGGCTCATCTGCACAAAGTCAACTGGTTTCCTATTTAGCCTTTAGCTCGGCAGTTATTAGTTATTAGTTGTTAGCGAACAAATCCACATTCTCAATAAGGTAGTCGGTACTCCACAGAGACGGAGATGCACCGACGTAGACTGTGACGTCACCGTTTGGTTTGTGGACTACAGCTTCGAAGCCTTGACTTCGCCATTTTGGAAGAAGACTTGAAACTCGAGATTGAGGCCATAAACTCATGTTTACAATGTTTACTCAACAACATCACCACTGTTCGCTGTCCTGGCTCCTAAATGGTGGAATGAGCTCCCCAATGACATCAGGACAACAGAAAGTCTCTACATCTTCCGCCTCAAACTAAAAACACATCTCTTCCAACTATACCTGGAATAATATATATATCGTAGTACTTTAGTAACACTTAGCTTACTTATAGCACTTGGTAGTTTGGCTTTCTTGAAGAAATTGTACTTTCTTGATTCTTGTTGTTCTGGGTTTGAACTCTCATGGTTGAATGCACTTTGGATAAAAGCGTCTGCTAAATTAAATGTAATGTAATGTACTGAGGGAATAAATCAAGAGAGAAGTAGAGTCATTTTCTATAGACTTCTATACAACCAGAGGAGTCGCCCCCTGGTGGTCAGGAGAGAGAATGCAGCTTTAAGACATGAAGCTTTGACTTCTATACAACCAGAGGAGTCGCCCCCTGGTGGTCAGGAGAGAGAATGCAGCTTTAACACATGAAGCTTTGACTTCTATACAACCAGAGGAGTCGCCCCCTGGTGGTCAGGAGAGAGAATGTAAGTTAACCCACTGCTGCTGTTTCTTTCTCTGGCTTCTCAAACATTTTGTCAAAGTTACATTATTGGCAAAGCTAAATTATTGAATAATTATGTTTTAAAAAAAAAAAACATAGATAATCATCAGATTACTATAATTCACTTCATTCTAACAGCCACTAAAAATGGACAGAAGAGCAGAAGGATGTGTAATTGTTGCCGAGGAGTCGAACTTTCCCAGCCTGCTGCGAGCTAACCGAGTTGCAGTGTCTCCTCCTCCCACACAGAATGGTGTCTGTCGCCGCTCCACAGCAGAGTCATAACGAGTCCTCCCCCCCGCCACGAGATCCCAGGGAAGGCTAATTAATGGACTTTGTTTGCGCCCACGCCGCTGCACCCCCACTGAGACGGTGTGACAGACAAACTCTTCACCCACAAATGATTAGGCGAGACAGGGAAAGCCTTTGATGATGCGAGATATGCTTTAACAACGGTGAACTAATGAAACTGTGGTTCGTGTCTTTGGAATCGGATCAGAGATGTTTAGCTGAGCGGTGCGGCCGAACGAAGCTCTGCTGGGCTTCTTTAATCACCTCTTTGTTCTCTTTTTCAACGCGGCACAAACCCACGAACAGAAGGGTTTTAGGCTGTCGACATGCAGTCTGGTTTTGAAACGCTGTTTATTGTGAAAAAACAGACTAGTGTCCAGAACAACAGGGTGTCCAGGTTTGAGACGTCTGTCCAGAGAGACGCCTGGACTGCATGAAAAACAGGTTTTTAGTTAAGAAACAATAACAAACAATAAAACTGCATCACAGCCAACAGACAAGTGAGAGAGACAGACAGTTGAGGGGAGAGACAGACAGGTGAGGAGAAAGACATGTAATGAGAGAGGCAGACAGGTGAGGAGAGAGACATGTAATGATAGAGAGAGACAAGTGAGGAGAGAGAGACAGGTGAGGAGAGAGACATGTAATGATAGAGAGAGACAGGTGAGGAGAGAGACAGGTAAGGAGAGGCAGACAGTTGAGGAGAGAGACAGACAGGTAATGAAAGAGTCTGAAAGATGATAAGACAGACCTAGAGGTGAGTTGAGATACATGCAATGATAGAGACAGCCAGGTGAGGAGAGAGACAGACAGGTGAGGAGAGACAGATAGGTGAGGAGAGAGACAGACAGGTGAGGAGAGACAGACAGGTGAGGAGAGAGACAGCCAGGTGAGGAGAGAGACAGCCAGGTGAGGAAAGAGTCTGAAAGATGATAAGACAGACCTAGAGGTGAGTTGAGATACATGCAATGATAGAGACAGACAGGTGAGGAGAGAGACAGACAGGTGAGGAGAGAGACAGACAGGTGAGGAGAGAGACAGACAGGTGAGGAGAGAGACAGCCAGGTGAGGAGAGAGACAGACAGGTGAGGAGAGAGACAGACAGGTGAGGAGAGAGACAGACAGGTGAGGAGAGAGACAGCCAGGTAAGGAGAGAGACAGCCAGGTGAGGAGAGAGACAGACAGGTGAGGAGAGAGACAGCCAGGTGAGGAGAGAGACAGACAGGTGAGGAGAGAGACAGACAGGTGAGGAGAGAGACAGACAGGTGAGGAGAGAGACAGACAGGTGAGGAGAGAGACAGACAGGTGAGGAGAGAGACAGACAGGTGAGGAGAGAGACAGACAGCTGTAAGCCCAGATGATACGTTTTGGTATCCAGATGCATTCAGTGCTCCTTCATTTCATTTCCTTCACACCTTCAGTCTCCGTCACAGCGTCTTTATGATTCCAGGTTGGATTGTGGACGCGTGACGACTCGTCGTCCCTCGTGCAGTCGGTGTCTTAGTCTCTTATTCCACAGCTCAGTCACAACCCCATCGATTCACTGAAGGACACTGAAACCACTTCCTGCAGCTGGATCCTGAAGCGCTGCGAGTGATTTAAATTAATAACGATTGGTTTTGCTCTCAGTCTCGACTCGAAGGCGAGACGTGGCGTTGGAATCGCCTCGACCGAGCCGGCCGGAGACGAGCTGTCGGCGGGATTAAGGACACACGTCGGGGTGTACTAATGAAAGAGGATCCACAGCCGCTCTGCGTGTAACGGATATCATTCAGCGGCACGCGGGTCATAATCCTCACTGATCCTCATCCCGACAGAACAAACCTTTTAATACATCTCACCAAATGGAATGTATATATATATATTTGTTCTTTTATGTGATTTGAAAGGGTGTTTGTGGTACTTTTGACGTCATAATGAGCGAGATTTAATTTGTATCTCACGGTTATTCACCGTAATTTAAACTCAACAGAACAACAGAAAACAAAACAAGTTTATTTGTGCAGCACTTTCCAGCAACAAGGGAGTTCAAAGTGCTTCATAGGAGACATAAAAAAAGGCAGAAAATACATTTAAATTCAATTTAAAAGAGTGTGAAGAAAAAAAGAAGAAAAAAAAAGAATGAAGCAGGATAGAAAAACATTGCAAGATATGAATAATTTTATTGTCAAATAAAGTTTTTCTTTCCCTCCACAGACGATACAGATAAATAGCGCAGAACAATATTTCCCTCTGAGTTGTGGCGGAGAAGTATAAAGTGACAGTACTTCGGTAAATGTATATTTCACCACCGGGGATGTTTTTTTTTTTCTCCATCTGTAGAATTAATTCCCCGTCTTCCTTCCAAGAACACGGCACACGTTATTTTAATCTAATAGTTAAGGCCGTGTTCGGTCCTCGTCTGTGTTTCTTTCTTCTTCTTTTTTAGATAAATGGAGGAGCGGAGTAACTCACAGGAGGCTGACAAGATAAATGATCCACTTAACCTTGCCGGTGGTCCGGCTCTCAGCTTCATCTACAATCCCACGTAGCCTTTATCGCCCGATAACAAGAAAACAATAAGATTAGCTTTCTTCTCTTTTTTCCTCCGGCCTGCTGCGTCAGGACCCTCCAGCCCACCGTGACGAGGCCAGGAGAGGCCTGGTTATTAAAGCCTCTTCACTTTACTGTTTCATTTCTTTATCTCTTTATCTTTCCACACCAATCTAGTACTGAAAACTCACATACATGTACTTCTACAGACTCTCTCACACACACACACACACAGTAAAAAGCGGATATACAAAGACACAAATTCTATATAAAAAAAGATGCGATGTGATGAACTGAGTGTTTTTCCTGCGTATCTGACCAGTCATCTTATCGCCGTCTCGTCTTATCTCGTCTTGATTTCTATCAGACAGACAAACGGCTGCTGTGTTCGGCGTGTTTATTGCTGCTCAGAGCTCAGACACGTCTCTAACAAGAAGTTTGTATCTACATGTAGCGTATTTGATAAGCTTTTATTGATATTTATTACGTAAAATAGTAATTCTGTAAAGACACTTGTAACCACAGCTCTCAGATAAATATAGTGAAGTAAAAACTGTGAGTATAAAGTAGCACGAAATGGAGACGCTACTTACAAATAGGGGGTGTAAGACAATATCGATATTCTCAAAAAACAAAATCCTAATTCACCCTTCGCTAAGTCCCGCCTCTCGAGCACAGACTGGCCAATCACAGCGCAGCATCGTCCAGCTCCGACCAGCATCTCTGCTCCACAGACTCTCATCACTGGTTCCAGATGTTCTCCACCTTCAGGCTGCTTTAGTGGGTCTGGAGCTCGTGGTGGTTAAACGTTGTGTAACAGTGATCGTTACCCAGAAACGTTGGAAGGAGAAAAACGTTTTAAAACGTTACATTAATACATAAAAACCTGTGGAGCTAACATTAGCAGAGTACGTTAGCTCATCATAACCAGCGTTAGCACTTCTATGCTATGCTAGCTACTGAAGATATTCGAATGTCTACACATAATAGTGAATAAAGACCGACCGGGCTTTACAGGAACACTGTTGTTCCTTTAGTTCATGGTCTTGTGTTTGGATCTCCAGGTGACGTGTTTGTTTGTTCACACTGATCTGTAGCTTTAGCTTCTGTCTTTATCTTTTTAACCCGTTATCATCGCGCTGAATCAGTTTCACATCCCGGTGTAGACCCGTCTGTCTGTGTCTGTCTAAAAAACTAGATCATACTTACCCAGTGAGTGCAGTTAGTGACAGTGTGGGCTCCATGGTAACGCAGCTCTGACAGCTTGACTCCTCCACTGCAGGAAAACGTTGCACACTTGTGAAATGCAGCCGTGTACTTCGTTCAGTTTCTCCTGCTGTTTCTGAGTCTTTTGATTAAAGCATTGACCAAAACATCTACAGACGGGACCAAAACATCTGATCCGGTCTCAATCTTAAGTCCTTGACTCCCACACCGTCTCCCTCCGGGACGTCTCACTGTAAATGGCATACATCAGACGTTGACAGCAGGGCCAAAGCACATGGAGACAGCGGGGCCGGCCTCTGTGAAAACCCACTCTGGAGAGCCCATAGCACCACGGCGCGGCCCGAGCCTCTTTACACAGTCGTCCCGGGGGCTGATATTGGCTTGAGAGGGCCACGGCTTCGGATGCAGCTGTAATATACACAGCCCATGAAACCTTTACGCCGTGCCCCAGCTGTCTGCTGCCGTCCCTGCTGCAGGTGAAAGGCCGGGAACACACAGGATGATAAAAAAGAACAATCCTTCATCAGATCACGAAATATGTCAAGAGTTTGGTTCTCCAACAAACCTCTGTCCGGGCTCCATGTTTCCTGAGCCAGCCAGGCGCTTTTATCGCCCCCCCCCAAAAAATGGATGGAGTTAATTCAAATAATTCGGTTTCTATCGTGTTTATTTGCAAACTTAATTATATTAACATGCAATAATTTATGGCTTTTCTTTTTAATAGAGAGCACAAAAACCTCAACGGGTTCACTGACTGCTGTTCTGATTCGTGTAGATTCAGGACAGCGAAGTGTTAAGAGGGCCGGGTGAAAGTGAAGATGGCTCGGAGGATGCTGCGATTGATAAATGCTCTCAGCCAATCACATCACTGGTGATCATCACAGTGACGGCAGCTCAAAAACCGCCGTAACATCTGCAGCCAGAGGCGGATGGTGTGTTTGTCATCCGGGCTGCTCTGCCAGGAGGCCGCGGTTCGTTCCCCGTGTGGAACAAGAAGTCAATGTGGATTTATTCGTCACGTAACTTACTAACTTACTTCATACTTCAGTAACTGCACTTTCGTTATTTTACTCCAAACGACGATGTTTTTCCTGGACATAACCAAGCAGTGTTGTTGCCTAAACCTAACTGACTTGTTTCCTGTGAAGACGGAAACTTATTTTGAAAAGGCCGTATGCATGGAACGAGCCACTTAACACGAGTTGCTGGACTTTGGTAGGAAAACGCTCAGAAACCTTTCGTAAGTTATCACACTGTTGTGTGAAGATACGGTGTTTCGTTACTACAATGATGATGGAAATAGTTTTTGTGAAGCAGTTCATATGATTGCGTCAATCCGACGCGGTTTCAGTCATAGTTCTAATATATATAAATGTATCTTGCGTCATAAAACATTTCATAACATTGTAATTCACGTGATGCTACAGTGTTTGATCGTGTTGATCCCATGCCGTTCCGAACTGTTGTAGGTGAAGTGATGGCGGTATAAACCACCTGTCTTAAAGTGTCTTAATGTCCACCAGGAGGCGACTCCTCTGGTTGTATAGAAGTCAAAGCTTCATGTGTTAAAGCTGCATTCTCTCTCCTGACCACCAGGGGGCGACTCCTCTGGTTGTATAGAAGCCAAAGCTTCATGTGTTAAAGCTGCATTCTCTCTCCTGACCACCAGGGGGCGACTCCTCTGGTTGTATAGAAGTCAAAGCTTCATGTGTTAAAGCTGCATTCTCTCTCCTGACCACCAGGGGGCGACTCCTCTGGTTGTATAGAAGTCTATAGAAAATGACTCTACTTCTCTCTTGATTTATTCCCTCAGTAAACATTGTAAACATGAGTTTATGTCTCAATCTCTAGTTTCAAGTCTTCTTCAATACAGCATGATGTTCATTTCGTAAATTATGGTCCATTTAGAGTCAAACAGACCATAAAGCAGGGGATGCTTTAGGGCGGGGCTACTGTGATTGACAGGTTGCTACACCAACCAGACTCGTATATGGCGTCTCTACGTCACTCCTCCTCCGCCCAAATATGGTCACTTCTGTTTACTGGTTGCCAAAATTCAAAACACAGGATGCAGTAATGCAGGATGGCGACGGCTAAAACACCAAACTCCAGGCTTCAAAACATCAGTCCACTAACCAACGGGCGACGTCACGACGACGATGTCCACTTCTTATACACAGTCTGTGGGCATAAATCAGGCTGCATCAATGTTGTCTGCACACTAAAATATACAGTAGTCTCCATACAAACACATCTCCCCCCCCCCCCTTTCTTCCAGCTGTACATCCAGACGACCACGCTGACCATCTCCATGAACCTGAGCGCGTCCGTGGCCCTCGGGATGCTCTACATGCCCAAAGTCTACGTCATCATCTTCCACCCGGAGCTCAACGTGCAGAAGAGGAAGCGCTCCTTCAAGGCCGTCGCCACAGCCGCCACCATGTCGTCCCGACTCTCCCACAAGGCCAGCGACAGGCCCAACGGAGAGGCCAAGACGGAGCTGTGTGAGAACGTCGACCCCAACAGTAAGTCCACACCCGCTCCGTCTCATGTCGGTCAAAACTGTGCTCTTTATTGGGAGTTTGAAAGCTAAATGAAATGAGTGTAAAACACTTGCATATTAACTCAACAGTTACATATAGACTGTGTTAAATGAGCTTTAAAACTGGAGCGGCAATCAATCGAAACGTAATAAAGCATGTTATTATTTTACTCCAAGCATTTATTTCCCCTCATGGACTTTAACGTGGAGGTGTGAGGGATGAGATTTAATTTAATTTGCCTTTCTTAATACACTGAAAACATATTAGAAATACTTTCAAATAAAAGTAAGTCTCCCTGAGAGTTAGATGTCCAGATTGATGCCCCTCTCATGTCTGTAGGTTGAGGCCAAAACATAGAGGAAAATGTAAGTTTCCAAAAAATATCTGTATACGTGCAGACGGGACTAAAGACATTGAGCTGTCTTCTTTCCGTGACTTCCATCAAACACCCACTCAGCTGTCAACTGAAGCCCATAACTATGTCGTACATTCAAACTCTTTGTCCCATTTGTTATAGTCAGTGAGAATTTGTGAAATCTGCATTGAAGGTTGTTTTGGCTGTCAATGCCTTATAAGTTTTACAAATGGCACATCGCGGAGAAAAATCTAATTTTGTCTCTTTGAAGCCACCATACTTAGCTGTGTGGTGCTTCATCCGGCCTTCTAACAATCGTGCTGGATTTCAAAAACGAAAAAAAACGAGCTTGCAAAAACTGCATTTTTGTTTTTTAATTGAAAAGTCCTGCTCCACAGGAAATCAGGATTGTAATAAAAGAAATTGAAAGAAAGAAAAAAAAAGCTTCAATTTGAATGTTCCGGAAATAGAAAAGTGCACAAATTGAAATTACATGGCATGTGATCAAATTACCACTTCGCAGTGGGATTCCCTTTTGGGGGCTCACAGGGACAACTCACCAAATAATGTTTTTCTCCCCTCTGACAGGCTAATTTCATAATTTATCAGAGGTAAGAGCAAATTAATCTTCTACTTCTGCTTTGCTGTCCTGACCTTGAATCCATTTTCTTCTGGAGGTTTTTAGGAGACGGGGAGAGAGCCGGTCCAGAGGAAGAGAGGGATACGGGGGAATACATTTTGAGTGGGAGCGAGGAGGGAGTGTGTGGAGGGAATGTTAAGTGTACTTCCACAGCTCTTTATCGCCGTCTTTGAATTGACTCATAACTTTTACATGAGGAGGGAGAGACGAGCATAATATGACTATTTGAGTGGCAGATTTACAGTCTGTCTCCGCTGCTGCGTGCATGCTATTTTGGGTGGCACTTTAACAGAACGTTTGACCCCCGAGACCTCCGATTTTACTGCACGGCTCCTCCACTCCTCAGGGCATAAACGGTGCATGAGCCAATCCATTCTTCAACACTTGTGAGCGATATTGTGAGGGAGGGGAATTCAATTCAATTACATTTATTTTGTATAGCCCAAAATCACAAATTACAATTTTGTCTCAGAGGGCTTTACAGTCTGTACACATACGACATCCTCTGTCCTCACACCGGCAAAAGCACCCCCCAAAAAAATCTTTAATGGGGAAGAACACATTAGCAGATGAAATGCATCGTTTCATCATCTAACAACCTTTACGAGAGAAACCAGAAACCAATGAAAGCGAGAAAGTGATGGCAGAAAAAGAGAAAGAAGTTGGGGGAGATCCTCTCCGTTAGCAGACTATTAGCAATGTTAGCCGGCTCTTAGCAATGTAAGCAGGCTGTTAGCGCTGTTAGCAGACTATTAGCAATGTTAGCCAGCTCTTAGCGATGTTAGCAGGCTGTTAGCGCTGTTAGCAGACTATTAGCAATGTTAGCCAGCTCTTAGCGATGTAAGCAGGCTGTTAGCGCTGTTAGCAGACTATTAGCAATGTTAGCCAGCTCTTAGCGATGTTAGCAGGCTGTCAGCACTGTTAGCAGACTATTAGCAATGTTAGCCGGCTCTTAGCGATGTTAGCAGGCTGTCAGCCCTGTTAGCAGACTATTAGCAATGTTAGCCAGCTCTTAGCGATGTTAGCAGGCTGTCAGCACTGTTCGCAGGCTGCTAGTGATGCTTTTAGCAATTTTAGCCAGCTGTTAGCAATGCTAATTGTCACTTAGCGCTGTTAGAAGGCTGGTAGCAGTGTTAGCAGACTATTAGCGAAGCTCTGTCCGTAAAGTAGTCCCTGTCTGTGTCAGTGGTCTGACCAAAATCTGTACTCAAGTAAAAGTAGTTACTTACTTAGTTTGCAAAAATCCTAGTAGTCATCAAAAATAACTACTCGAATAAGAGTACAAAAGTATTTAATTAATTTCTATAAACTTGGTTTGTTTTTAAAGTGAAGAGCTAGAAACATCAGATCTGTGTGCACAATGAGTAACCTTCTTCACATTAATACGTGAAACAAAATATTATATTCCCATCATGTCCTCCACATGGTTTTCCATTGTTCAAGCTTTGACTGTAGCTCTTTTAATGACATCTCGTTGTGTCCTCTTCTTCTTTCACCGTTTAATGGCATTTATATTGCATTATAATAATATTCACAGCCTATGACAGGTGTGGATGAAAACAATCAAGTAATTTATGTATTATTTTGATGATTTCCTGGAGATCTTGCACAACATATGAAAGGGAAACCAGAGTATTTTTTGAATCATCACGAGCGTTAGTAGGCTTATGATACTTAACACTGACTTTCAAACGCCCAAAAGCTGCACCTATCCTCGTTTATTGGTGTATTTAAATTCCGTAGGCTCACCAATAACCAATTAGGACCACAAGAGGTAAAAACTCGCCCCTGGGATCTCGATGATCACGGCTCATCAGTCAGTCCTGCTTGTTGTTGTTTAGTGTGTGTGTGTGTGTGTGTGTGTGGGTGAGGGTGGGGGTTCCCCTTAGACTCTGGACCTCAGCATGTTTCACTATTCAGAGTCAGTTCACGGTAGAGGAGACACAGCAGTATGTTGGCAGACTGCAGCTCAGTCGTGACTCCCTGAAGACCCGCAGAGACCATCTGTCCACTCCCCCCTCGTTTCTCACTCCATTTCTCTTCTTTCTGCACTCGTTCAGCCCCCCCCCCCACCCTCCTCACACACACACACACACACACACACACACACGCACACACTTTCAACTCACTGTAATAACCCTCAGTCACTTACGATGGCTTCATCTCTTCTTTTCTCTGCACTTATGGTCCATTCTCCTTCTCCTCCTACCTCTCGACTACTACAGCCCATCTCCCCCCCCCCCTCCCCCACCCCACACACCCCCCACCCCACCTCGATGACAAAGGCTTCTATCTTTTGACGCTCTTCTGGCTTCGGCCACTCTTCAAAGGCCAAATCTCTCTGATTCCGCTCTCATAAGGCCTCTCATGCCTTTCTCCAAAAGCTGATTCCTGATACAACAAAGGCTTCTATATCTCTCTTGAAACCCACATAGCCCCGGCTGCTCTTAGAAACAATCCTTACAAGCGGTACTCACTCCCCCTGTTCTCCTGTTCTGGCCCGGGTGCCTGCAGCAGTGAAATTCCTCTGCTACATATATTTCTTTTGGGGATTAGCCTTTTCGAACGCACATGTGACACTACCTTCAAATCCCTCTTTCAGGGATGAATGTAGAAGTGCAGCAGCTTGAGACGTCGACAAATGAATTCACCAGAAACAGTTTAAAACAGCTAATTTAGCGGAGTGCATCTAAAAATAATATTTCCAAAGTAACGTGTCTGTTGTGTTCAAATATTCCACATGTACGCAGGGGAAGACGACCCCCATTAACAAAGTGGGTCACGTGTGGTAGAAAAGTAAATGTAGTTCTTAAAGTAAATACAAAAAAATAAGCTAAATGGGTGTCAAATGTGTACTTTATACTTATACTACCAAACTTTTTTTCACTGCATCTAGCAAGTCACCCGTCGGCTGAATTAATCTGGTGATCAAAAAGGTGTTGTGTTGTGCCGAAATATCTGCAACATGATGCCGATTTTGCAAAACGCATGACTTCATGCTTTGTCGGGTCCGTCCCGTGAGATAACGTGCAAGCAATCTTTAAAATGCTTGTTTTTCTGAATGGAGCTCTGATCGGTGATCAGTGGTAGGCTATGCTAACGTTGTAGCTGCTCCATCAGCGCTCAAAACAACATCATGCAGGCATAAATCTTTTTATATTGATTTTGTATGTGATTACGCTTTGCCAAAAGTTGTCTCTGCCTTTGGCGTGAACGCACCATTAACCTATCAAAAGTGAAAGTATATGTTCTGCAGTCAAAAATATCAGATAACTGATCGATGCTTCAGTATTAACTACCTAATGTCAATGTTAGACTAGCGTGTTACTGTGGTAGCTGCTTCAGGTGGCGCTAGTTTCAACTTCTTTATGTACAGTTACCTAGTTTAGTCTAGTGGTTCCCAACCTAGGGGGTCGGGCCCCTCCAATGGGTCTCCAGGTAGATCTGAGGGGTCGGGCCCCTCCAATGGGTCTCCAGGTAGATCTGAGGGGTCGGGCCCCTCCAATGGGTCTCCAGGTAGATCTGAGGGGTCGGGCCCCTCCAATGGGTCTCCAGGTAGATCTGAGGGGTCGGGCCCCTCCAATGGGTCTCCATGTAGATCTGAGGGGTCGGGCCCCTCCAATGGGTCTCCATGTAGATCTGAGGGGTCGGGCCCCTCCAATGGGTCTCCAGGTAGATCTGAGGGGTCGGGCCCCTCCAATGGGTCTCCAGGTAGATCTGAGGGGTCGGGCCCCTCCAATGGGTCTCCAGGTAGATCTGAGGGGTCGGGCCCCTCCAATGGGTCTCCAGGTAGATCTGAGGGGTCGGGCCCCTCCAATGGGTCTCCAGGTAGATCTGAGGGGTCGGGCCCCTCCAATGGGTCTCCAGGTAGATCTGAGGGGTCGGGCCCCTCCAATGGGTCTCCAGGTAGATCTGAGGGGTCGGGCCCCTCCAATGGGTCTCCATGTAGATCTGAGGGGTCGGGCCCCTCCAATGGGTCTCTAGGTAGATCTGAGGGGTCGGGCCCCTCTAATGGGTCTCCATGTAGATCTAAGGGGTCGGGCCCCTCCAATGGGTCTCCATGTAGATCTGAGGGGTCGGGCCCCTCTAATGGGTCTCCAGGTAGATCTGAAGGGAGACGATTAACGGGAGAGAAGAAGAAGAAACAGAGATCTGATACGCGCATCTGTTTTCCGTTGGATTTCATTTCAAAAGTAGTCATGTACCGGAGGAGAAGAGTAAAATAAATTCTTCCTCAGGAGAAAAACACACGTTTTACTGCAAATCCACTCGAATCCAAACCCGAGGCCGCGCGCCGCGTCAGTGGATGTAAATGGCTGTCAAGAAATGAGACGTTATTTCTGCCGAGCCCCGTTTGATGCACACACACAGCCCTGATTGGACAGTCGGGCCTGTCAGACTCTTAACGACGTCTCTCCGCATGAAGAAGACACATTGTGACAAAGTCAGAGTGGTTCGGTGACACTTTCAGGCCTTAATATGCATATTATGCCATTTTCTCTTTTATCTCCCCGCCGTGATTGATGGTGGGCTTTTGGCTCGAAGCCATTCATCACTGGATGAACACCGAGGGCCAAGTGGTGGCCGGTAGAATGGAGGGGCGGGGGGTGAGGAGGGGAGGGGGGTACAGCTGCAGGGGGAGATAGGGAGGCGGTCATAACTAAAGTGAACACACGACGCCCGTTCTTCCTGCTCATTGAACATCTGAGGGCCATATTTTCATATCGCCACGACCAACCGGCACGAACCTCGACCTTGAAATTCCGAGAGCGCGGGTTTGGGGTTTTGGAGGGAAATCGTGTCGTTGGATTGACATAAAATGCTCGCGGCAGAAACAACAACAAATACATGTGTAAACGGAACGTCAATAAACTTCTTTTTTTTCATTATACACTCCAGCTCACTGCAAAAAATGCCAGATCAAATTTAAGTGAAAAATATTTTTGGTATGCGAGTGTTCTTCCACTTGAAACGAGTAAATTTTTTGACAGCACAATACAACACACACAATAGATACCGTGTGTGTATATGTAGCCTACTGTGGGCTATGTGTATTTTTCCGAAACCTAACCAAATAGTTTTGTTGCCTCAACCAAACTGCGACTGAAAACTGAAAATAAAACGTTAACTAAGTGTAAAAATCTACTTCTCGCAGGACTCAAACACCAGTCTGCTAGTTGAAAGTCCTACGACCCAGTCATCCCTACACATACTTTGTCGTTGTACAAATACTACTACTACTAGTACTACCAAATCTTTATATCTACTTAAATCTTAAAGCCTTTCAGCAAACCAACTATTCCTAAATTAAGAAGCATATTCAACTTAGCTTGGTGTAAATAGACAAATAGCTGCCGTGTGACTCTTCTCAGGTGAAAATAGACTCACCGTTACTTGAAATAGGATTTGTGTTATTCTCGTCTCCAGAAAAGAAAACGCACAGGTGAGACCTGCACGCTCTTTGACACAAACGAGTTTAGAACTCATGACTTTCGAGTCATCTTAAAGTGTCTTAAACCTGTATTCTCTCTACTGGCCACCAGGGGGCGACTCCTCTGGTTGTATAGAAGTCAAAGCTTCATGTGTTAAAGCTGCATTCTCTCTACTGACCACCAGGGGGCGACTCCTCTAGTTGTATAGAAGTCAAAGCTTCATGTGTTAAAGCTGCATTCTCTCTCCTGACCACCAGGGGGCGACTCCTCTGGTTGTATAGAAGTCTATAGAAAATGACTCTACTTCTCTCTTGATTTATTCCCTCAGTAAACATTGTAAACATGAGTTTATGTCTCAATCTCTAGTTTCAAGTCTTCTTCAATACAGCATGATGTTCATTTAGTAAATTATGGTCCATTTAGAGTCAAACAGACCATAAAGCAGGGGATGCTTTAGGGGCGGGGCTACAAGGTGATTGACAGGTCGCAACTAGAGTGTTAACCGGTCTTGGAGTTGTCTGTGTTTTGGTCTCAGAACTTTAACCCTTTCACACGGTGTTTGTTCAGCTCGTGAAAGTTAATTGTAACATTTTGGTCTCAAAATAATTCAGTGCACGGTTGTCCCCTCGCATTGCAAAAAAACAAGATGGCGACAATTTAAAATGCCGAACTCGAGGTTTCAGGATGGTCAACTTCTCATATACAGTCTATGGTTGGGAGGCGCGATGTGATTGGCTGAGAGTGTATTTGTTAATCACCGCGCCCTCTGGTTTATTCTCTGGTGACTCCGTGCTGGTCGTTGCTTTTGCACGATTAAGATATGGCCCTCAACAAAAGAGAATTCCACCAAAGTTTCATTTTATGTTCTTGTTCTTTTTTGACATTTTGGACTTTCTTTGTTTGTTTTTATTTTTCTCTTCGGCTGCAGATGCTTTTTGCTTTTGAGTTATGACCTCTCAACACACTGACAGAACACCCCCTCGCGATATGACACCCAATTGTAAAAAGACGAGAAGCTGATTCTCTTTTCTGATCTCGGGCACCAAACTGCACTACCCTCGACACTACCCTTGAGAGTTCATAATTCAAGCCTTCTTTTAAACTCTGGAATCATTTCATTTACATCTGTATATAACTTTCACAACATTAAACCTCCAGATAAAAACAAATCCAGCCACGGGGACTGAAGCTCACTTCCTGTTTTGTCTCTCCTTTTTTCAGGTCCGGCAGCAAAGAAGAAATTCGTGAGCTACAACGACCTTGTGATCTAACGGCATCAGAGCGAGAGACTGGAAAGAGAGTTATATTTGGGGATGTCTGGTCTCCTGCCCTGCTGGCTAAAAAAAACAACAAGAAAAGGCAGAGGGGGGGGGAAGAGGGGGGGGGAGCAGAGAAGTATGTTTTATTTTTGTGTTGTTGTTGTTTAGTTCTATGGTCTCATGTGCTTCATTGCCCACCAACAGACTGACGGATGCTGAAGCAAAGCCTTGTGGGACTTTCCTCCGGACTTAAGACTTTCGCTCGGTCAAAGAGGGGGGCGAGGAAGCACGGAGGGCGAAGACGCGTCGGGAGAAAAGACGCGAGGATGTTTACGGGGAATTTAAAAAAAATTAAAAAACTTTTTCCGTTTGTGAGAGACAAACATGGCGGACATCACTGCAGCCTCGCGGCGGGGGGGGGGAGGGGAGGGGGGGCGCCGTGTTCACTCTCTCTCTCTGCCCTTGATGTCAAACGAAGCCGCGCGGCGGTGGGACGGGACCTTCCTCCGGAGCCCGCCTCCTCTTGTCTTTTAATGTACTTCTTAAACTGCAAGTTTTTCCGTCCTCCCCGCGCGTGGTTCTTTATGGCTTATGTGTTACTTTGGATGTCGGCTTTATTTCTTTCTTTCTTTCTTTTTTTTTCTTTTCGTTTAAAGGCGCCGATGGTTATGACGTTGATGATGAATCTGTTTTGCTCTTCGCTTATTGGATGCACAATGTTTTATTTTTTATTAAAGCCATATTCTTCGCTTTGAGATTTTTGAGGGCTTTTGCTGACGCTGCCACATGGAATCTGATTGTTGCCACTAAAAAGAAAACGTCCTTAAAGGCCCTGAAAACTGGTTTTCTCAATCAGCTTATTGCTGTGAGATACACCAACTCCCTATTTCCAGTCACGCTGAAGTACAGAGGCTTTCAAAGTCTGACACTGCCTTTATTTATCAATTTAGTCAAATAGTCTCCATGAAAAGAATGCTGATTACCCATCAGCAGCTCCGGTCTGCAGTGAACCCGTTAATGTACAGACAACTATCACCGGGTTACTTTGATATTGAAGAAAACTTAAAAACATGCAGATTCTCAGGCAAGTTCTGCAGTTATAGGAAGCGTCTTTTTTTTAAGAGTTCCAAGTGGACTTATGGACATTTATCTGTGATGCTCATCAGAGATAAACATATCCCCGGACATTGTAAGTCACGCTGAATCTAATTCTACGTGTTACCATGTCGGTGCGTTCAGGTTTGACTGAGCCACGGCTCCCGAGAAGGAGCGCGGCGGGAGTTTTGACGCAGATTGTAGCAATCGGGTCCCGAAGTGTCGTGTGAACGTACAGGAAACTCAAAAATCGGGAATTTGTGACTTAATAGGTGTTAATTATATATGTTGCCTTCCATCATCTGCAACTTCTGTTTGTACAGTTGCTTCTATGTTCCTGTTTTTTTTTTTTTTTTTTTTTTACCTTTAGACGGATTTGTGCGTTCATCCCGAATCAAACGTCCTGTAACTCGAAAAAGTCTCCTCCATGATCTGTGTCTCCATCTGCAACCAACTGCAAAGAACATACTTCCTGTTGTTACAACACCTGCATGCGCCGTTCCCTTTCACCTCACACATCTTTACCTCACCCTCCCCCTCCTCGGGGGGGGAGGGGTCAGTCTGAGAAACCTCCGTTCTTCGAGAAACACTTAAGATTTGACGTCGTGTTTTCAGGGGCTTTAACTGTCTGAGTAAAGTGGACGGAAAAAAATCAGATTGCCTCCAAACTCGTAGTGTTCTTTTAAATTACGAGACCGGGAACGAGTTCTGAAGGCACCCGTTTTCTCAGTAATAAATCGGAGCTGTGAACTTTTCACGGCTGTCCAAAGAAAAATATATAAAAAAAAATTTAAAAAAACGGGATGAGATGGAGGGCGAAAAACTTGAGAGATTCGCTTTTTCTCCTCAAAGGTTTTCTCGTACGTGAGTCTTCACATCAGTCATCTGTCGTGGTAAAAAAAAAAATATATATATATCAGATTCCTCAGCGGAAAACAAAGCCACAAAAAAAAATGAAAATAAAAAAGGCGTGTTTTTAAAAAGGCCGTTTTTTTGTTTGAACTGTTTGACTTGTTTGTGGTCTCATGACCAACGCATTCCCATCCCAGCGTGTGTGTTCCTCCTCCACGAGCACACACGATGACTTCTCCAGTGTTTTGTAGGTGTATGACGATGCTGCTGCTGCTAATAATGATGATGATGATGATGATGATGATGATGATGATGATGATGATGACGACGACCCTTAACTGTGTTGTAGCCGAGTTTAAAAAGAACCCGCTTTGGTCCGGACTTCCCCGGACTCGTGCCGACTCTCTGGTGATTGATTACTGATACAACTAAAAAAGGTGTTGATGTCGAGGTTGTCAATGCATGCCTGATATGTTCGATGTTTGAATCTGAAAAAAAAAAGAAGAAAAAAAAAGTTTAAAATAACGAAATCCTCACGACACAGTTGATTCCACCTGTCTGCTCTGAATTGTACTGTTTTCTTTTTTTATTTCCTTTCTGTTAGTTTTTTCCACTGATACTTTCTCACACAGCAGAATATGGCTTTGATTGGTTTTCTTATTTTCCTGGAAACTACGGGAAATGGAGAAAAAGATGAATATATATTTAAAAGAACAAAAATACTTGTTTTAAAAGAGAAAAAAAAAAGGAAGCATGTATGTTTTCTACTGTTTGTACTAGTTATATTCATGTTGCCCTTGCTGCTTATGTGCCAATGTTGTGGGAGAGATTTTACATTTGGCCACTCATGCAACTATTCTGTGGTGTTGTCCAAGAATGTATCGACATGAAATAAAAAAAAACATTTGGTTATTTTTTTATATACATTCCCCCGAGGAAACGCAGTTTGGTACTCGTGTCTTACTCACTTGAATTGCCTTGAGAGATATTTGATTTATTTCACACCTGCATCAGAACAATGAAACTCCTCGTGTCTCCATTTCTTCTTCCCTTTTTTTTTTTCTTTGCTCAAATTAAGATTTAACACGGAGCAAATGGGCACCGGAGAAACTGTTGGGAATAAGAAATAAAAAAAAGAAGAAATGTCTGCACTGCACGGGTGACTTTAAGAAAATGAGCCACTCGATCTCAATTCCTAAGAAGCTTGTTTCTTTTTCATTGAATATCATCAACAAAACAAAACGTATAGATCCTGAACGCGGAGAACTCGCCGGCGCTGTTCTAGGAAAATCTTTACCTTCTACATTAAGATAAGTTGCCGTTTCATGAGCAGAATAGCTGTGAAAGAGGAGGGTGGGGGTGGGGTGGGGTGGGGGGGTCTGAACATGGTGGTTCAGAGGCATCCAGAGCATTTTACTCAAGTTTAAGCAAATTAAGGATATTCTTCAATTTAAAATGTAGTCTGTTTGAATATTTCTGCGTGAAGTTTTTTGAACAGGGGATGAAGGAAGAAATGTAATATTTATGATTTTAAAATAATAACTCCTAAAGTAAAAAAAAGATTAAAAAGGGACCCCTTTAAGCTACAAAATAAAGTGCATTATGCAGTAAACACATCACATGGGCCTGTGTGGGTGACTGTGATGTTTGCAGAGCTTCAGTATTACAGGGCTGAGGAATGGAAACGTTTCATTAACCGCTGTAACAGCCGGGCTGACCTCGGTTTCCTCCATCTTTTTTAAATTTATGTTCTTTACAGACACTCAGCTGAGCTCCGGGCTGCAAAGAGGCACCTCGCTGGACATCGAGTCCTGTCTTCTCTGCTGCAGCTGCCGATCCGACGCCTTCTTTTGCTCCTTTTGGACTCAGTTTATGACCTTTGTTCTAAAATTATGCAAAATGCTGCAAAGCACCAGTCTGATTGTTGATAAAAAAAAAACTAAAAGCCACAGTAATGTGAGTAAATATTATGTATTACCACCGCTGCCAACAGTAAACTCAGAGAGAAGGATGAGTTCTTTAAACTTCAGTTATTTAAAGTCTCCAACGCGTTCTCGCTCCCAACTCGTCAAATACTGACGAGCCCAGAGACCCTGTTTCCCCTCATTCCAACGTAGGTTTACTTAATTTCTATGTTTACTCACGCAACAAAACCACTTGGTTTGTTTGACAAAAAAAAACGTGGTTTGGGTTAAAATATGTAAGTTTTATTACGTAACTGGCGTCAGTGAAGTCCAGAAGTTACGCAACAAAACTACATCAGCGTTGACTTCAATGGACCTCCAACCCAAACTATACGGACTTTGTTGCTATTTTAACGATGTGATTTGCTCTGAGCGTCTTAATGCTGACGAAGACGGGTTTACTTTGGAGTTAGTTGAATGCCCGATGCGTACAGACTCTTAAGGGTGATACGGGGGAATAACAATGCTTCCACGATGCAGTGGCCTTCCCTGAATCATTGAGGGATTTTAAGAAGCTCCGCTTCGACAAGTTTTTTTATTTATCTCATCCATTCCTGACTGTTAGCTCGCCGGGCTAACTCAACACATTAGCTAGACTCTGTCTGACTTCCTGTTCCCCAGCGGGCGTTTTGTAGTTATTTAAAACAGAGTCAGAAAGAGAAAAAATATTTTCTTATTAAGTTACATCCAAAAATAATAGACTTAGTCCGAAGCTTTACACAACAAAACAGTCCAAACTGTTGGGTTGGCGGCCATTTTTATTTTTGCTGTTGCCGACTGTAGCAATCCGGCTAACTTCCATACAAAGTAAACCGACTTACAGCAAGTCCCGGACTCACTGAGGTGAGGTTTTGCAGTAACGACTGACACGAGTACAAGTACAAGTACTCATATCAAAATGATACTTCAGTAAAAGTATAGATGTTTTATCTGCTATATGTACTTAAAGCACTCCAACACATATTAAAGCATTTTAATGTTGTAGTAGTTCATCAATGTGGAGCTAATTTTACTTGTGTACTAATGGGTAGATTAGTAGTATAGTACCGCATATCTCATGTTATTTTTTATCTGAAATAAAAGTAGCACGAAAGGAAAATACTCCAGGTAAGGTACAAGAATCTCAAAAGTGTACTGAAGTACTTGTAAATGTACTTTGTTACATTCCTACACTGTTTTTGTTTGGTTGTGAACTAATCTGCTCTTTTATACACACGGTAGCGGTCCCAATTTGTTACTGATTGTTAATAATATATGTATCCTTTGCAGTTTTGAAAGTCATATATATATATATATATATATATATATATATATATATATATATATATATAAAAGAACTTCATTGACAGTTTTATGGACAAACTTAACAAAATAACCAACTGGCAATATAAGGTCAACTCAGCGTTGCATTAATGTTATGTTTATGAGGGTACTATGGTGAATTCTTGTGTCTGTAAAATCATGCAAACAAATGCACAATAGGCAAAAACATGAGCTTTAATGTGGTTATAAAATGACCGATTAGAAATGAGTCGACACCGCAAACATATTTGTTTGCCAGAATGACTTTCCTCCACATAAACTTCCCTAAAAAGCACAATAATAATTATTCTCAAACATTAATCTTACTCATTGGTTCTTCTTTGCATCCAGTTTTTGCTTGCAAATGTTGTTTACTAAGAATAGGAAACGCATCCTAGACTTTTTTTTTTGGCAGATCTTTGGACTAATTAATGCCAAAGTTTGCTGTTCTACCCACATATACCCATCCCTGTAATTTTGTTCCAAGTTCACAAACTTTTTATTGTACTAGCAAAGACAAAGACTGCATTTTCCACTGCAGTGGCTACTGAAGAGCTTTGTCAGCATGTTTTCCTGCTGCTGGGATATCGGAGGCCTAATACGACCACTGGCATCTCATCCTCCCTCCCGGTTGCACTAATTGGTTTGGCAGCGACTAATCTAATTGGACACTGAAGGTTAGTTACCTTCCCCAACGCGGATCTTATCGCACAGAGAGAGACTCGGAGACGGAGGAAGATCATTATGTTATAGAGAGGGTGAGGGAGGCACAGTGAGAGTAACTACAGCGATGGGGAGAGTTTGTTGAAGGCAGATTTCAAGAACACAGCTGGTTTTATGACGCTGTAAAGTCTTAATTAATCCCCTCGATGAACATTTATTCTCTGCATTTGTTTTAAAGATAAATGCAACTTTGTTGTTCTTTATGCATAATCCCATAGATTGTTGTTGTATTATATTAATACAAGGGATGTTTCAACACTTAACATACTGTGTGGAAATGTGGTATTAGCTAGCTCATCTTGTTAGAGTTGTTGTGTGTCTCTTTGTGGTTGTTTTTTGTGTCTCTGTTGTTGCTTTTTGTCCTTTAGTTGTCATTTCGTTCCTCCCTCTAGTCTTTTTGTGTCTCTCTAGTCCTTTTGTGACTCCTTGCAGTCATTTTGTGTTTCTTTGTGGTAAATTTGTAACTCTTTGTAGTCTATTTGTGGTCATGTCTCTCTGAGGTCTATTTATGTCTCTTTGTGGTCGTGTTGTGTCTCTGTGATTTGTTTTGTCTCTTTGTGGTTGATTAGTGTCTCTTTGTGGTCATTTTGTGTCTCTTTTTAGTTGATTAGTGTCTCTTTGTAGTAATCGTTTGTATCCTTGAGGTCTTGTCTCTTTGACATCTATTATGGTTGACTTGCGTCTTTCTGTGGTCATTTCGAGTCTCTTTGTGGTCGTTTTGTGTGTCTTTGTTGTCGTTTCATGTCTCTTTGGGGTCAAGAAGTGTTAACAGTATCCATGTCAGTATCTACAGTCACTTGGTGAAAACCTAAAAACATAATGATTCTCAGGGGAGTTCCTCTGATTCTATGTATCGTGTCTGTGTGTTCAGACTCCGATTTGATGCAGTATGTGTTTTAAAGTATCTTAGCTCCATGATCTGTGTCTGACCGCGTTGGTGAGCCGTCAAACCAGCAGCCAACCGATAAAAACTAACTCCCTTTGACCTCACAAGGTATCTTTACCTCACCTCTCTCCCTCCACTCGCCCCGTCAACGCTAAACCTCAAAATAACAGATTAAAAGTCCCACTGTTATGAAACCTCATTGGCAAAATTGGTGATTTTTGCTTTTGCACCAATAATCCACTTGTTTCCAACCTTTTAGGCTTGTGACCTCTTTACTCACGACCCCTTGCTGCATTATGTTTCCCCGGATCAACTTATTATTTCATCCATTTGAATGATTTTAAAGAAATTATTCCAGTATTTAAAAACGAAGCTAAGATTTGGGAAAACGTTAGGGGGAAGGATAAAGACATTTTATATAGCAGCAGGAATGTTGTTCTTCTTCTTCTCTCCTGTCTTGTTAAGCATCGTGAAGCCTCCTCCCCTCTCAGGAGCCACTGCCAGAATCCAAAGAGATATATTCTCTGGATGGTTGTTAAGAGTTGCTGATCAATACCAATGAGTCACTGATTACTTTGCCAAGGGCTGGCTGACTTTTTACAAACTTAGAAAAGTGTGAGAGTGAAAAAAAAAGAAGGTGTGACAGAATATTTCGCAGTTGGCACACAAGAAGAAAGACAGAATAAAAACCTGTGTTTTTAAATACTCGCTGGACTCGATGCTGTTATCGACCCACAGGCCACACAATCCTCTCTCTGTCTCTTTAATGCCATGTGTGGTCAGCGAATGATGGAAAGGCTCACAGACGAACACATCGTCTGACGATCTATTTGTTCTCCTGCCTCCGTCTGAGCGCTCTGATCTGTCAGAGACTGATTCGATTGCATCTCAGGGTGAGAAACAGGAGGAGGAGGAGGAAGAGGAGGAAGAGGAGGATTCCTCACTCCATTACCTTGACGTTCTGCTTATGTGGCAAATTGCAGCTCTCTGGTTCTTCCTGTTGCTTTCACTTCTCTCTCTCTCTCTCTCTCTCTCTCTCTCTCTCTCTCTCTCTCTCTCTCTCTCTCTCTCACAAACTCACTTTCTGTCTCAGAAACCATTTACAGCTACAAGAAACTTGATTTAGAGTCGTGTTTCTTCCATATCTTTGGGTAAATCCAAACCCCCTTATTGGATCAATCCTGGCCTCTCGATCCACAGGTAAACCCAGAGAAGGATACATGTGAGCAGCCAAGTCGCCTCATGATTAGAAATTTAAAACACAACCTTATGTGTTCTGTAAATCAGATAATGTATAATGTATAACAAAGTCAGATTCAATATCATGCAGGGGATTATGCATCTGACTTTGTCCTGTACGTCTTTATTCTGGTGGCATCATCAATCCGTTCTCACTCCCAACTCGTCAGCGCTATAGACGCCTGGTCGCTCCCCCTCGGACCCCGATAGCGACGTCTGTATGAGACGCACTCGGCTTTCAACTAACTCCAATGTAAGCCACGGCATTGTTGGACAGTCAGAGGAACTGACGTAGTATAAAGAGCAAGAAAGTCTGCTTGAGCAAAAGGCGGTGGATGGACGGGTCAAACAAACATGGACTCTCACCCAGGAGGCCGCCGGTTCCAGTAGTATTCCACTAGTGCCGAATACGTAAGTTACTTAACAAACTTATTTTACATGACAAACATATTTAATTTAACCCAAACAACATCTCTTTTCTTCACCAAGTGTTCCTACTTTTGTTGCCTAAACCTAACCAAGTAAACCCCAAAAAACTAAGTAAACCTATGTTGGAATTTTTTTTTTTAAAGACCCTGTATGCATGTAACGAGCGCTAACTGTACCTTTCCTGTGAAGACCAAAGTTTATTTTGAAAAAATGCAATGCATGAAACTGACACGTTGTCCCTGACATCCAAAACTGACACAATTACGTAACAAGCTTTCTTCTAGTAACTCAAACCGAACCAACTTGTCTACTTTATGTTTCCTAAACCGAACCAAGTAAACCTAAATACAAAGTAAACAATGCGTCGGTATTTGAACGCGTTGACATGATCATGTTCCGATCAAATGTTGTCACAGTGTTGCGTGGACGCTTCAGTCTTTTAAATTCATTTTTTAAAACACTGTGGAAATTCGGTCAAAAAAATGCTTAATTTTAGAATTGATTTAGTTTGTGAATTCAGGAATGTATTTGACTCAAATTTCTCTTTTTATTCTGGTTATTCTGTTCTGAAAAAATAAAAAACATTTCGGTACAGAAGCTTTCCTTGTGAGTCTTGTGTATGTTTTCTGAATGCTGTATAGACCAAGCAGTAGAGGTGAAATGCTGCCCCCTATTGGTTCGGAGCAGGTGGCCAGATCTTACACATTGCACCTTTAAAGGAGGCATTGCAGTGTTCATATCATAATGAAACTAAACTGGTTTAAAAAAGAAAGAAATAAGTGAAGGTAAAGAAGAAATAATAGAGCAATTAACAGTAACTCATAATCATCACATATTAAACTGCAAATCCATGATTTTGAGTTTCCTGTACCTCCAACCTTTCTGTCAGCATACATCCGTCCCTTTTTCTGCTTCCCCGTGCTGGATTATCTTCCTTTTTTCTGACAGAAAAAAAAGAAACCCGATAATGACAAATATTTCAATATTTGAACGTTTAATTTGAGATAAGCCCATCCTCGTGGCAAGGCAATTAAAAAGCGTGAATAGAAATGACTGGTTTATCTCAACAAAGCATCAAGGGCGGCTGAAAAGGGACGGAGCTGCGGAACATCATCACCGCAGGAGGAACAAAAGTCAGGGATTTGACATGGCAACAATAAAAGCTGCGTATATATGGAATGGAAGTTATTGCTCTATAGTGGGTTATTTGGCTCCCCGTTATCGGAGTCTTTACACTTGATGAGGTCCTCTCGGCTATCTGCTGAGATAGCAGGTGTCAATAGAAACCAATTTGAGGCGTCCAGAGCAAAGCAAGTTATTAACCCTCCTGCTAAAGAACTGTATCTTCCTCTCTCTCTCTCTCTGGGACAAGCGAGTGAAAGAGGAAGAGACAGCAGAGCCGGACTGAGCCGCAAACTGCAGTTTCAGGATTCTTTTGACATTATGTTCGAGTAAAAGACTGAAAGAAACTGAAAGCTTCCCAGAGACTTGTGTCCTTTAGACATAATTGCCAAGTCTCTAAGATTGACATTATGTAGCAGAGGTATTCAATTAATATTCAACGAGGTCCAGTTAGAGAGAATTTCCTCGTGCAAAGGTTGCGAACATCACAATAACGTCTAACGTGTGCTCTGATTTATTCCCATATATATATTGAAGTAGCCCAACAGTTGTATTAACGTCTGTATGTAGTCAACAACTGACTGTAAAATCAAATAAAGAAAATTCAATTGAATAATATCTCAATATTTATTGTCAGATTTCAAATTGAACAGGGTGAATTATAAATAAAACATACTCTAATAATAAATAAATGGTCTTCTCTCATTTCAAGTAAAATAAGAGATGCACTTAAGAATAAAGAAACTAAAAGAAAAAAGAGAAATACTATTAAATGATACTAACAAATGTCGATCTTTCAGACAGGAGACTGCTGTTCGATCCCCGTGTGAGACAAGAAGTCAATGTTGATGTTTTTATCACGTAACTTGTGTAATTCAGTAACGCAACTTCCGTAGTTATTGTAACACAAACGACAATCTTTTCCGCAACCTAACTAAGTGGTTTTGTTGCCTCAACCTAACTAAGTGGTTTTGTTGCCTCAACCTAACTAAGTGTTTTTGTTGCCTCAACCTAACTAATATGTTTTTGTTGCCTCAACCTAACTAAGATGTTTTTGTTGCCTCAACCTAACTAAGTGGTTTTGTTGCCTCAACCTAACTAAGTGGTTTTGTTGCCTCAACCTAACTAAGTGGTTTTGTTGCCTTAACCTAACTAAACTGAAGACAGAAGTTTATTTTGAAAAAGACTGTGTGCATGTAACGAACGGATATTGACACGTGTTGCTGGACCTTAGTAGGAAAACGCACGACTCATCGTAACATATCTTAGAGCCGTTGTGTGAGGATACGTTGCTCAATATTTCAGATCAGAAAATCAGGAATGATGTTCTGAAGTCTGCTGAACCTTTTTAAAGTAACTACTCAAATACAAAGCTTCATAAAAATAAACTGAGAGGACTTTTCTCTTTTCTTCCTGTTTGAGATATTTCATACGTCTCTGGACTTACTGAACGTTGTTCTGGGTTCCTGCATATATAGTCAGGATCAGGGCCAAAAAAACCTGATTGGGATCTTCCATAAATATCCTTTCATATGTATTCTTAATTTCCTGTCAAAAGCAAATGGAGCATCTGCCAGGTGATATTTTTTTTTTGTTTTCTCTGTTTTTCTGTTGACCTTAATGCCCCCTTAATGACTTACTGTACTGGTGTTTAGTGTGCATATGAAAATGTCAGACCACCTGCTGCTCGTGTGCCATATTGACCCAATGCAACACCATTAGTCTCCGTCAGGAGCTCAGCGGGGGGGAAGACACCCGGGAACAAATCACTGCATAAATCGGACTAATCATCTGCTGTTGGTTCTTTTACAGGCAACATTCTGAAGAATATGTGTGTGTCCATCAAGACTGAAAAGGGGTGAGAATTAATCTTTCTCACCTGAACTTCAATTCATTTGGTCCAGACTGCACAAAAAAAAAGAAAAAAAGAGATCCTCGTTGTATTTCAGTTCTGTTTCGTGTCAAAGCTGACTTTTTTTTTTTTTACAAAAAGATAGACAGATGTCTTATTGAAAGTCCGGTTCTGGTTAAGAGTCAAAGATAAATAACTGTTCGGCATTATTAGTCCAAACTGTTTCTGTAAACTTGTTTATCATAAAAAGTGACAAACAGAGAGAAACGGGACAGAAACCGGTTTATTTATGATCTCATTACGAGAGGATATTACTGTGAGGTCAATTCATCCAACTACTTAATTACGTGACTTGGACCCAGGCTTAACACTGCCATGCAATTGCTCCAAAAGCTCATTATTTCGAAACACAAAAGCCCACTTTTGTTTATTTATATGTGGACACAGAAGAGCTTTAAAGGGAAATATCAGCCGAAATGAAAAGTCTTCCTTTACGATTCATACAAAGTTTTAGGTTATCTGTTAAATTGAGCAATATGTTGATGGAGTCTGGAAAGTAGTACGGCCACCAGTCACTGAACTCCAACCCCAGAGTAACGGATCTTCGGAGCAGTGGGCCTTGGGCTTTGGGATAATGGGCCTTTCGGACTATTGGCTTTCGAGTCCAACAGGACACTTTTCAAACCATTGGTGTTTTCGAATAATAGGCCACAAAGCTTCAGGACAATCGGCAGAGTTGATACCACTCTAGCTTCTGAATTTATGCTCAAATAAAACACATCTACCGCCATAAAACCCTGTGGCTGTTCAGCTCTGCTTTCAGATCGTAAACAAACTGCGCCAGAGTTCACTCCGAAGGTAACCAGGACCCGGCAGTATTTGTCCGCAGTCCGAGTTCGATTGACAGCCATCACTCTTAAACCTGAACCAACCAAAACCAAGCAGCGACCCGACACGCTGTCGACACTATCTGACGTAGTCACATTTCTACATTGTTTCCACCACACACTTTTCTCAAGAGTATACACCTGCTGTATTTCAACTCTAAAAGAAGTATTAAAGTTATGTTTTACTGTGATGTTTTTGACCACAGCATGAACATTTGATTCGGCCTCATCCTTAGTTTGTAATCACCTAAAACAACCAGCATCAGTCTCTAATGTGACTCCACTGTCGACGTCGTTCGTGTTAGCCTTCCGAAAAGTGTTTCCAAAATGACCCCTTATAGAAAATGATTGATGAGACAGGTTTCTATCTTGACACTGTAGTTAAGCTGTGATAAGTTATAGGTACAAAAACAACAATTTAGAGTTCAGTCGAGACCGTTGAACCAAACTGATCTCTCCAGTGTCTGATATTGTTGTTGATCCATCCATCCACCCAGCCTTCCTTGCCAATATTTTAGGGCTCGATAACAGCATGGAGTCATAAGTCAGAGTTCCCACGCTGCTGGAATGCTTCTTCAGTTAAACACAAACATGTGTTTGAAGGATGTTTTTCTTTTTTTGAATGACTCATGCTGTCATTTTCTTTTCCTGAAGTCTCCTGAAAGTAGAAGCAACAGGAAGACTCTGAAAACTGTCCTTGACTTCAACTGAAGATATAATTTCATGTACAAAAGCAGGCCATTTAATAGCAATAGAAGCAACAGCAGTGTGAAAAACAGGAAAATGCTAATTTGATGTTGATTTAAAGGGACAGTGCGTAGGATTTTACTGCCATCTAACTTTTGAGTTGCAGATTGCAACCCACCGAGTAGCCCTCCGCACAATCCTCCTCCCTTTACAAGCGAGCCGGTCCGGAAATGCCTTAACGCTGCATTATCTCTCATGTCCACCAGGGGGCGACTCCTCTGGTTGTATAGAAGTCTATAGAAAATGACTTCTCTCTTGATTTATTCCCTCAGTAAACATTGTAAACATGAGTTTATGTCTCAATCTCTAGTTTCAAGTCTTCTTCAATACAGCATGATGTTCATTTAGTAAATTATGGTCCATGTAGAGTCAAACAGACCAGAAAGAGGGGGAAGCTTTAGGGCGGGGCTACAAGGTGATTGACAGGTTGCTGCCAGAGCCATAGAAAGTGTCTCTACGTCACTCCTCCACAATCCAAATATCATATGTGTATTCCGATAAGCGTCGCCCTCGACTCGAGTGCCACAGTCACACACGGGAGCGACAGGAGAGAGAGACCCGATGGTTGGGAAAAGTCTGTGAGTCAGAGAAGTTATTTCACTTGTCGCTCCAAAGAGAAACGTGGACAGCTTAACCAGAGCCTTTAACCACGAGTGGACAGACTCTTATACGTTTATTATTCCCACAACCAGTTCATAAGCAGTGTGTCTCGTGTGTTCAGAGACCGTGGAGATATTAAAAGCAGCGATGTGAAGCTCCACTATGAGACAAAGCTCAGATGTTTGAGTAAACGTAACAACTCACATCCAAAATGAAGGCACAGGAAAATAAACCTAAGAGCTCAATATGATCAGAATCCTGACGCATTAATTAACTGTCCAACAATAATGTTAACGGAGAGAATAGAGCTGAAACAAGTGGTTTCAATAACCACAGATAAAGTCCCTGCACACAAATTTCTCCTTTTAGATAATAATAATAATATATTTTTATAATATATAATATCTTGGCTCTTTTGATTGATGTCGCTTGACGCCCGAATTAATTGAATTTAAAGATGCAGGACAATTCAAAATTAAGTACTTTATTTTGAGAGTCACATTTTTCAAAAGCTTTCTGTTTCAGCCTTTATTTTACTTGAAATGAGAGAAGATAATTTATTTATTATTAGAGTACGTATTATTTATAATTAATCCAGTTCAATTGGAAATCTGTAATAATAAATATTGTTTAGATGTTATTCAATTGAACTTTCTTTATTTAATTTGATAGTCAGTTAACTACAAAAAGATGTTAATACAACTGTTGGCTGCTTCTATATATATGGCACAAATTAGACATTATTGTGATGTTCTGGACCTTTGCATGAGGAAATTCTCTCTAACTGGACCTCGCTGAATACCCCTGTTCTACACACTGGCCCTTTAAATGAAAAGATGTCCACTGAAAACTTTCTAAATGCTGTAATAAATGAATCGTTAAATGAATGACTGAATGAGTTTAGCCTGTTGCCATTCTAAACTCTTTTCTGCCGCTAAGTGAAACGTTCACCAGCACGACAGAGTTTATTTAAAGTCAAACAAACAATGTTTAGAACCCAATCAATCTTGCGACTTTAAATGTAGGAGCCCGAAAACCGCAGTGATTCTCGAAATCAGCCTCGGCAATCTATCAGCTGAATCAGCTGTCGCCTCAACATCACAATATCCCCCAAAAAAAAACCTTGAAAACCCCAAACAAAAGCCCACGTCGCCTTAAAGCACCACGCCATTTGGCTCCACACACTTTGTGTCCCGAACATCGATATTGACAGATTTTCTCACTGTGCAATATCAAGCCAACCAACGCTGCACATTCCCTGTGAAAGCCTTTAAATCTCACAGCATCAGCCGACCCCATTTCATCCCCGACACACCATTTTTGTTGTTGCCGTTATTAACATGAATATCGACAGATTCTCCCAGCGAGGTGCATCCAGCTCGCCGGCGGCCGCGGCCCCCTCATCCATTCTCCTATCCTCCCAGTGCACACATCATCTGTTTTGGGCTCCTGGGCCATATATCACTGTGGCGGGGCAGAGAAAAGCTCTTTAAGTTGCATAAACACAATGTCGCCGGGGCACCCACCGGCTGCCGGTGATGGATGGGGACCGCACACGGAAAAGAGAGGGTGGGATTCTTCCAGAAGACCAATTGACTGTCACTACTTTTCACTTTTCACTGGAGAGGCCGCTCTGATCCCAGCTGATGGAGGGAAGTGAAGAGAAGTGGCCATTAGGTTTACAGCTGAATGTGACACTTACAAATGGGTCTCATGAATAGAGCGTATATATGAGAAGTGGACAAAGTCACCGGGACGTCCCCCGTTGGTTTGTGGACTAAAGACTGGCTAATGAATCACATGACTAGCAACTCACGGGACTAACGATACTAATGAGTCAAGTGTCTAGCGACTACCTAACGAATCACGTGACTACAGACTCGTGTGACTCAGAGGACTAATGATACTAACGACTCACGTGACCTAACGACTCACGTGACTACAGACTCGTGTGACTCAGAGGACTAATGAAACTAACGACTCACGTGACTGTTTGTTTGACCCATCCACCAGCCCTCCCATCTATTCCACTTTTACACTCCGCGGGTGGATTTGCATTGGAGTTGGTTGAAAGTGCGTTGCATCTCGATGGCCGAAGAGCAAAACCTCCTATCTGAAAAATGCACTTTTTTGAGAATATAAAAAAAAAAACTTGTTGTTTTCTTGCAGAATGCTATTTGTTAAGGATACCCAATACATAATACAAAATATAAAAACATACATAAATACATAAATACAAAAGAAACCCCAAAAAACTGTTGTTATTCCCCACTTTTCCTGGATCATTTTGCAGATAGGAGGTTTTGCACTTTGGCCATCGATATGGTCGCTACGAGGCAGTGCAAAACTTCCGCCTTCATCTCAACACACTTCTTTAAGTGTGTTGAAGTGCGGTGATGTCACGTCCCGAATAAAGCCACAAAGGACCCGTCACTTGGACGGCGCGATGAAGTGTTTCATATTCCACGGGGGGTTTCGGGCTCCAACAGCTCCAGATTTAACCCAAAGACAATGTTTTCAGCGTCAAGCACCTGTTCAGTGCAGACACTCGTGTAAACATTCATAGGTCAGTGAGTATTTATTATTTTTTATTTTTTTTCTCTCTTCTTCAATTCCAATCCACTTCCACCATCTAAAGGAGCCGCGGTTGCCATGACAACACAAGCCCGGCTGCTTTTGTAACACATGAGATTCTGGCACTCAGAAGGACATATATGAGTGCAGCAATTCATACGGCACTTTATTACGCGGTTAATGTGAGCGTGCGCTGACAGCCGTATTAAGTGTGGACACAGCGCGTGTGAGTTATGGTCGCACGCTGGAGGAAACTACTGAATATGCTGAAATGATTTCATGCCGATGAGGATGTTCCAGTGACTTGTAGAGCTTCCTTTCATTCCTCCCCAAGGTCCCACGGCTCTGGAACCAAATCACAGCACAAATATGACAAATTCATTTCAACTTTAAACCAAAACGTTGTTTTTGCTAAGAAATCAGTATAATAGTATAATAGTATGAAGTATTTTCAGGTTGATTTTCTTACATAAAGGTTTCATTTGTGAGTTTTTTCCCAGTGGTATATATATATCGAAAATATGTTGAGTCGTGTACTTACATGATCCCAAATGTTTCCAGCAGAGAAATCTTAATAGGTTTTAATCAAAGTTATGGAGCGTTTCATTTGGTCGCCTGTCCATGGCGCCATGGCGCCGTTGGGCTCGTTAGCGAGACGTTGTCATCAGTGAACTTTTTATCTGGTTTTAAGCCACATTTTTCTGATACACTTTTTTTGGATCTTGATGGACTTTAACTCTTTACACAAAGATTTTAGTTATCGGAGAAACAAGCTGAGCTCAGCTCGCAGCTCCTCCAGGACGCCTTCCGTCCACCGGACGGCGTCTGACGTTTACGTCTCTGAACGATGTTCTCTGACTGCTCACACCAGACCACATAGTCCAGATGAACATCGGTCAAAAATACAATCGTGAAGCGCGCTTTGTAATAAACATGTGCGAATTGTATCGTTGTGATAAAATACGGAGGCGCGTTCTCAAGTCTTTGTGTTTCCATGTTCACGCCATCTCTGGTTTTGTTTACACGTAAACTTGCGAGCCAGCTGTTTCCTGTCTCCGTGTATTGTCCTGCAGCTTTTCATCAGGAAGACCTGAAGTTATTACGTTATTGTCTGGATTCATCACACAAACACAAAGAAAGTGTTGTTGTTGTTGAACAGCGATAAATACAGTGATGTGTCCCGACCCAGAGGCCCGAAGGTGTTCTCACTAATACGTTCAAGCATGTTTTTTGTTTTGTTTATCCTCTTATAAATATGCACCATAGCTGATTACAGTTCATATTTCCACAGAAATTTCCGTCTTATTTACTTTCTTTTCTTTTGGAAGGAAACCAAACTGTTGAATACAACGTTATTGTAGAATTTGAGTTTGTGAACATAAGTGAGGAGACGCGACGGAGGTTCTTTCGGGTCTCTGGCTGTCGGCCGGTAAACTGGCTTAGAGACTCTGATGTTTCCCTCAGCTCAGCGGGTATTACTGAGAGTATTAATAACTGATTGGTAAATACTTTGAATCCGGGCGTCGGACGTCACACAGACGGAGTCAGGAGGGAATTAGAGCGAGGAGGGAAAGTCCTCGTGTGGCAGAGAGACTTCTTATCGGTCGCAAAGAAAAAAGAGAAGAAAATGCTGACTGACTTCTGAGTGATTTCATTAATCTCAAGTGCATGAATAAATAAATAAATGCTCGTAATTATTATGAATATCCCTGCCCTTGCTTTCTTGCGGCTTCTGCTTGACAGACAGTGAACACGGTTCCTCCGATAAACCCCCCGGACCGGACCTCAGTTGTAGAGCCGATCCCCAACCGAAGCTAACCTTTGTCTTCTTTTTCTCTCCGTTCTTTAAACATCATCACTCTTTACACATGAAACGCTGCATGCCCTGTAAACACACAACTTAAAGGGACATTTTAGGAAAGAAAAAGCCCTCTCATGTTTTTATGCATTGCGACACACTGAAATAATAACATTAGCGCATGCGTAGCGATGAAGCGAGGATCAGAGGCTCTGCAGTCGGCATGTGTGTGACACTACGTCCTGTAGCTGTCCTCCAGCGGGGGGGCGGGGGGGCGGGGGGGCGGGGGGACGGGGTGGTGCTCCGAGTCCCACAGGGAATCAGACTCCGTGAGAGGGTGCATACCGATGAGCTTTTACTCCGTCCTTATTTCCCCTCCACTCGACTGTGTTGCCTCTAAATGACTTCTGGACTTCAGAAGCATCGTCTTCGCTCGCTTCCTCCTGCGCTCTGATATCTGAAAACATTTGGAGAGTCTCTGAACAGCATTACTCGAGCAGGGGAAGGGAGATGAGGATCCTGGGTACGCATCATCGCACCGTGGAGGACAGCTGTTGCACATGAGATCAAAGAACAAACTACACAACAAACTGAATGCAGGCTGTTTTGAGTCATTTGCAAGAAGTTTAAATCTCAGAAGTCATGAAGTCATTTTGCACTTACTCCTGTTTGTTGACCTGCAGAACCTCTCAGCTCGATTCCTCTGGAAGACTAAAATCTAAATCTGACATTTTCTTTTTTACTTTCACTTCTTAAATGTGCTATTTATAATTCATAACCCACTTCTCCCCCGAGTACTCCCTCCTCACGCTGCAGCCTGTTCCCTCTGCATTGTGGTGCGTTCAGGTCACGACAGTCTAAATAGTATAGTCAGTTTAACGTGTGACGCATTTACGATGTTTACGGTGGTTTCACCGAAAATGAGAAAACGAGAATGCAAACTTCTTAGTTTATCAGCCTAATTTTGTTTTGATCTTTAGGTTCGTCGCACCTCACAAACGGGTGTCTACGCGGAGGTCCGTCCTTCATAAATGCTGACGGCCAGTAGCTGCCGAGTCGGTGATTAATCTGACAAAACCCAAAGGCTCTGATCTGACGTGTCGAGATCAAAGAGCGAAACGCGTCGAATGAAATCTGGTCGACAGATCCGATCTGACACGAGATCAGAATGCTCCGATTACAGACGCACATTCACAACGCCTCACCAGATACGTCCCACTCAAACGGATCATGGATTATGGAATATGGATCGTGACGTACATTCCTGCTGGTGGTCGGTCACCAGTGATGAGCAGCTACGCTGAGAGACAGAAGGTCTGCTGGAGCGCTAACAGGAAGTCAACGTCTCCGTTCATCAGAACTGGATATGGTGATGAGCTCTGAACGCAGTGATCTGCAGGTCTTCTCTAAGTTTGGCCGGCGGCTCTACACTTTAAACTTTGACGCTCCAGTGCGGCCGGGCAGAAAGTCAACTCTGATGATATTTCGGACCAATCGCCTCGACCTTGTGACGATATTGTAGGTTTGACTGTCGGCGCTTTCGCAAAATATCCAAACGATGAGGTCTTTTTATAGATAATCCTCAGTAATGTGGAAATATGATGACTGAGTGGTAAACAGACTGGTAAGTTCAGAAACTCACATCACTTTTTTCATATCACGATATCCAGAATCTTAGACGATATCGGTACGATATCAATATATCACCGATGTGGTGGGGGAAACGTTAGCCCGGCACATGCTTTTTTTATGATTCATGTCATTGTAACTGTGTTATTCTACATGTTTGAGTCCTCTCTACTTCCTGCCATGATGCTGTTTCAATAGAGTTGCAGGATTTTTACATTGCAGAGAAATTCCGAGAAAAGCAACTGCGAGGAAGCTGCTAGAACTTAGAAAGGACTTTACTCAGAAACTTCAAAATGGCAGCCTCCTGATGAAGAGTGGCATCTTCTGTAATACGCTGAAATCAAACACACTACTACAATCAAGACTTCCTCTTATTTAGTTGTAAAAAAAGAACCTGAGCTCGACGGTGATGAGTCGCTGCTGGTTGATCCACAGCAGATGAGAGGAGCATTTGAACGTGACCCGTTTTCTTCGACATTAATATTTAACAGGACTAAGCCGCCGCGGTCTCGTCGTGTTGGCTGATGAAGATGACGGATGGATGGATGAGAATCATCGTTACTCCTGTGAACGTACGAGGGGGTGATGCAGCTTTGTGCGTTTGCGTGACGAAGGTCAAAAGAAAGAGGACACGAGCCGTCGAGCTCTCTGGAGGTCAGGCGCTCGGTCCTCTGCTCGGTCACCGGAGTTATCGCACTGAAGAGGAAAACTTTAAATTAATGTTTAAAAAAAAACACAAAGAGTCCCGATGCCGAAGCAGCCTGCTGCTGATGGAGAGAAGCTCGGCAGTGTGACCAGGACTTCTTTGCTTTGTTTCGGCTTTCTTTCTACTGCTGCTGTTGGAAGATGAAGAGTTTCAAACTTTTTTTAAGAATAAATGCTGAAAAAAGACAAGAGTTTCGAATGAAACCGAATTCAATCCGGACTTCAGTGATGTTTCAGGTCCGACCCGCGAGACGGTGGTCGTGACTTTCATGTAAAAGCGAGCAGACGTGAGACCGACGAGTTAAATTACATTAGTTACACAGCTACGTCACATTTATGTCTTTAGACGAAATCTAAAACCTGATTTCTTCTGAAGTAGAGAAACTAGATTTCTGAGCGATTATTTTCAATAAAATGTCCTCAGCTGCTTCCGGGTATCACATCGTCACTATGTGACATCATAGTACTGAACAGCTGGCGGTATCATTTTCACGGTTTCATTTTCTCCTCCGTCCAGCCGCATCTGTCTGCGTGCCGCGGCGCGACGTGGGCCGCCGCGGTACATCGGGGCATTGATTCTCTCGAGGCGCTTCTCGTTCACTCAGCATGGAGGCAGACAGTCTGCTGCTCACAGCTCTTTCCCCTCCTCCCATCAGAGAGAGAGAGAGAGAGAGAGAGAGAGAGAGACTCTTGAGCTCCGTTTCCACTCGTCATTTTTAAGCATCCAGATAAAAATGCAGATGAGACCGAAAACACTCTTTCATTCACACTCGGTCACAAACGTGTGTCTTGTGGTCGTCCTCCGGTCCTGGAGCGGTTTTGTGTCTCCGTCAAAAAAAAACCTGATCTCAAATACCGACGTTTTGCCGTCCTGATACTGACGCACAAGGCTTTCAACTAACCAACACGTCCACGTCGGTATTAGACGCTCATCAGATGCTCCAGAAGTATAAAGACGGGGCAAACAAACACAGGAGGCCGCTGTTAGTGTCGCCTCGTCATCGTGACCGTCAGCGTTGGTTTGTGGACGGATGTTTTGAAGCCTTGGCTTTCTTTTTTTGCAACCAGTGAACTGAAGGAACCATATCTGGAATGCGGAGGAGTAACGTAGAGACACTGTATACGTCTCTGGTAGCGGTAGAGACCTGTCAATCACCCTGTAGCCCCGCCCTAAAGCATCCCCTGCTTTATGGTCTGTTTGACTCTAAATGGACCATAATTTACTAAATGAACATCATGCTGTATTGAAGAAGACTTGAAACTAGAGATTGAGACATAAACTCATGTTTACAATGTTTACTGAGGGAATAAATCAAGAGAGAAGTAGAGTCATTTTCTATAGACTTCTATACAACCAGAGGAGTCGCCCCCTGGTGGTCAGGAGAGAGAATGCAGCTTAACACATGAAGCTTTGACTTCTATACAACCAGAGGAGTCGCCCCTGGTGGTCAGGAGAGAGAATGCAGCTTTAACAATGAGCTTTGACTTCTATACAACCAGAGGAGTCGCCCCTGGTGGTCAGGAGAGAGAATGCAGCTTTAACACAGAAGCTTTGACTTCTATACAACCAGAGGAGTCGCCCCCTGGTGGTCAGGAGAGAGAATGCAGCTTTCACACATGAAGGTTTGACTTCTATACAACCAGAGGAGCTGCTCATTTTTTGTTGATTCTGGCGCTCCCTGTGGACAAAAGTGGGAATGTTTTCCGAGCACCAGAGTCCCTTTCAAAAACCTCTTATTTTACTGCAGCAGCGTCTGACGGTCCTGGTTCTGGTTCTCCCGTGCCTCCATAGACGAGCTCCTCTCTGATGGTCTTGTTTACTTTATGTCGGTCATATAGAGGATCAGGATTAAACTGTGATAGTTTCAGTACCAGCTAAAAGTTCCTCACAGTAACTTCCAATAAATTCATATGAGAAGTTTTTGATTCAGATAATTTAAAGATTTGGGGAAATTTGCCCCCTTTCTGATAATGAGACGAGAAGATTAATCTTTCGTCTGTGTGTTGGGCGATAATTGTGTAAATATGGAGATAATGGAACATGTTAATGGACTCTGTCTCTGCGACAGAAACAGCTGTGTAACAACTGAAAAAAAAAAAGAGCAGAGAGACGTTCAAACCCCGCCTACTTTCATGACTCCAACCACTGAATCGTCTTGGGAGAGAAGGACGTTTTCACACCTCTTCAACATCTGGATAGAACGGAGTCTCAAACCTCCTCCAGAGGTGGTTTTAAACCATCTGATTTCCATCAGTGAATACGTATTGCATGGATTCACACTGAGCTTTTCTTATGTGACTGTTTGTGTTCACGTGTGTGTGTGTGTGTGTGTGTGTGTGTGTGTGTGTGTGTGTGTGTGTGTGTGTGTGTGTGTGTGTGTGTGTGCGTGTGTGTGTGTGTCTCCTCGGCCCACTGAGCATGACCAACACATAAGATGTCCTCTAAGCCTCAGGTGTCGAGGACAGATGTAACAACAGTCTCGTGGCCTCGGGGGTCTCGATCATAAATCAGACACTTATCAACAGGACATGTTTCCTCTCGCTTTTTCCTCTGCTGCTGCTTCCTGTCGTCTCTTTGTTCTCTTGTTCATTTATGGATTACACACACACATCTCACCCCTTTTCCCCTTTTGTTAGGGAGGTAGAATTTATCATTGAACAGTTTTTGTCAACAAAAACTGTGATGAAAGACAGTCGTTACTAGAAAAATATCCTTCGGAAACAAGAAATATGACGACGTGTTACACATTCGTCAATAAATAAAAACCAAGTTGTGAAAGTTGGACAAATGAATTGATTACTGTTTTAATGCAAAACATTATGCCATTAATGTTTAATGGAACCATTTATTTTCTGCGGAGTAACAGATGGACTGACTAAATTCATCAGGAAAACAGCAACAGAATATAATATTTGTGATGTTTATTAAGAGATAAAGTTACATTATCAAGGAATGTGATGTTTACTTTACTTGCAGCACCTAAAACTTTCTCTTCTCACTCCATCCTTCCATCCTTCCATCCTTACTACCTTCCATCCTGCCATCACTCCCTCCTTCCATCACGTTCCTCTATCCTTCCTTCATCCATCACTCCTTCCTTCCTTACTACCTTCCATAGATCACTCCCTCCATCAGTCCTTCCCACCATCCTTACTACCTTCCATCACTCCCTCCATTCTTCCCTGCATCCTTCCATCCTTACTACCTTTTATCACTCATCCATCCATCATTCCATCCTTCCTTCGTTCCTTCCACCCTTTGATCACTCCCTCCATTCATCCTTCCTCCATCAATCCTTACTACCTTCCTTCCATCCATCCATCCTTTCATCAAGTCCTTCCATCCATCATCTTTCTGTTTCGGTCCCCTTTCAGCTGGTGACGTCTGCAGATGGGTTTCTATGTAACAGAGTGAAAACGCCCAGCAGACGGATGAGTTGTCTGTGTTTTAGAGAAACTAAACCCAGGAGGTTTTCTTCTCCGTCTCCCGGTTTCTAAATAAGTGTAAATCAGTGAGGAGAAGAGCGACAGCCAGACGACTGCCGCTGCAGTTATTTTGGGTAACAGATGGCCGTATCGGCTCAGAAGTTTGATAACACTTTTGCTCATAGCTTTGCGGTCGGCAGGGATTTTTTTTGGCTGCATTAAAAGGAGATTTACAGTACAAGGGAATAACATTATAAACCATCCTGGGTTGGCTGCTGGGTTTAGACTTATTTACAAAGTTGTCAGTGATGGAGAAATAAAATGCTCTGTCAACTACTGTCTTTCCAATCTTTCATCTGCAGTGTTTCAGTGTTTTAAAGGAGCTGTAACATTCTGAACCCTGACATCAGTCCGGTCCATATAGCAGCTCACGGCCATGAAAGCGTGGCACCTACCTGTCAGCACCTGTCAGCATGTTCGCCGTCGTCATGTTGAGAGCCGTTGAGAGGCAATCAACATGCTCCCAATCTTGTATTTTGCACCTTTTAGGCTGTATGTATCTATAAAAAGTAGGAAAACTCAAATATTGGCCAATATACTTGTTACCATCGTTTAGCTGTTGTTTCAGAGTAACGGACAGCCTGTTTACTGTGTAGCGTCCATAGCACTGACAAGGAGCAAAGAGCTTGCTTGCTTTTTGTTAATGTAAATTGAATGGTCCTAATTATAATTTGCTGTATGATGAAGGCAGGAGAGAAAGAGCCGTCATAGAAAGCAGCGTGTTTCTTCCCGCCTCCCCCAGCTGATTTTAGAGAATCGTTCATAAATGAATGAAATATCTGGCGCTCTGATGGTGCTACTTTCTCGTGTGAGCGCTCTGATTGATAAATGTATTGTGTGGTTTTGTTCATGACCGATGAATGATCTTTTGTTCCATAACCACATTTGACCGTCGCTATGGCGATGAGAGATTGAATCAGGCTCCTCACGTCGTATGCTTGGAAAGTCTGTTTCAATATGAACGCTGCAAACAAAATTATTGATTACTTTTCTGGTGTTTAAAAATGGTGATTGAGATATTGGTCCTACAGGTACATGTGGAAAATGAATGATATGGGCGATATAAATAGCCACAGCCATTTGTTACGATTCCACAAAATGACTGTTTACTCATCACTTTGCACGGCAGCTGGTCTTGATGAGAAAACAATTGATTAGCAACGTTTCTACGTACATTAATCCATGTGTAGCCAGTCGCCCAATGATTGCTATTCATAAAACAGAACAAGACATAAGTGCTGCTTTATAAATCTGATCAAAATAACGTGTCTTCATATTTCTGGAGTTTTATGCATCTGTCCTCGGGTCTATTTACACCAGAGCAGCTTGTGTCTCTGAAGTGTGAAATTCGATTGTGAATTCATACAATGTATTTATTAACAATTGACTTTAATCACATTTACTAAGATGCATTCATTAGTTATTGACTTTGTCTTTATTTCTTGTTGGTATATGTCACTTTTGTGAAGCAGCAGAAAGAATGCTACAGCTCTTCCTCCTCTTATACTCTGTTCAGGAAATACAGTTAAAAGATTCATAGTGAGAGTCGTTTTTTATTCATAGAGCACTTTTCAAGATACTCAAAAGATCCTTTACACAACAAGTTGAATCAAAGATACAAGACAACTTAAAACAGTATAAAGTGAAGACACGTTTCATGTAGCTATGACAACGAGTAAAGTACAGACACAAAGGGCCATATTCAAACGATCTAAATTGCACGGTCTTAAGGTCATTGAGGGTGTGTCCAACTGCCCGAGGGACGCCCCCCGAAACTCTGTTCTAAACCGGAACCGTTGTAAATTAGTAAAACCCGGAGTATTGAAGCAATCAGTACTTTATTCCGGAGTGAGACATCCTCGTCTCAAACCTCCTCAGCTGTCTGTCTGCCGTCCTTGTGTGTGTGTGCTAAACCAAAACGTGTGTGTTTATCACCGTAAAGACGGTATTGCGAAATCCAGGTCGTGGCCGAACGTGACACCGGTGACCGAGATGCAACCGGCATGTCGCCCAACCACCGCCCACGTAGGCGCATCTTGCTATCTGAATAATGCATCCTCTAAATAGCAGGACAATACTGCACCGTTGCCTTTAGACCAGGTTTTTGTTGGTCAACGGCACAATGGCTTTTTGCTGCCTCAACATAGCATTGCGCCAACAATGCGCCTGACCGCATCTCACTTTAAGACCAACATGTCCATTGGGAGGTGCTACTGACACAACACGGGCCTGAAAATGACGACAGCGTTGATCTGAAAATAGCAATGAAAGCTGCGCTGTTTGCCGCTTAGCTCCGGGTGTAAGACGGGGCCGAAAGTGTTACCAAATTCATCATAAAGGAGATGCAAACACATGTTTGTGAAACACAATACAAGTATCGGACACATTAAAACGTTGTACTGACGATGGCGCTAAAAGAGAAGTCAGAGGATCACCAAAGGTATTGCAATTCATCCCGAGAGGAACATGAACGTCTGAATACAGGTATATATATATATGTATATATATATACATATATATATATACATATATATATATATACCTGTATATAGGTTTGACATTGGACCACCTGCATGAGTTGCTGCCTCTGCTGAGGATTCACGACTCAGCCGCCAAACATCTACAGATAAATATTCTTGTATTTTCTCACACAGCTCCGGCTGCAGTTCACTACAGTTCAGGAAACGACTTCTCGCTGCTCGGCCCAGATAAGGCCCCACACTGAGTCTCTGTATGGGGGCAGCAGCTGGTGTATTTCGGTCCCAGGCTTTGATCTCCTGCGCCCCCATGTTCTGACTGCAAAATAGGGTCCCGAACAAGGCGGCCGCATGTTCCCAGCTGGAGGATTGCAGCACAGGTAAACACACAAAGACGGCTAGGAATCTAAATAAAATACAACACTTCTGTTTTATTGGTTTGAAAAGCAAAACATGTCAAAACAGAAGACACATCTTTTGTATCTATGTTTATACTTCATCTATATGTGTAGTAATGCTAGCGGGATGTCTGTCAGTCCACAATGTTGTGATGATATTTTGTATCAACATTCATGTTTTCCAGAAGATGAATCCTACTGACTGAACTCCTGACTATTCCACCAACAGTTTAACGTTTTGACTTACAGTATGTCTCCTTTTCCAATACTTATATTAACATTTAATATTAAAGGGGAGCTTGCCCATTTCTTTTTAATTCATACATGTCATTCCTGTGGTCTAAGACCGTCTCCCAAATCCAAGAAATTTGTGCAAAAACTCCTACTTTTGATGTCATTAAGTATAAATTGTGGCACTGCTCCATAGACAACACATTGCTTGGTTATTTAGAACAGTTGTTAGTTTGTATGGAAAAATATGGATAATGGAGATGCTAATCGCTTTAGCTTGTCTCTGGCTGTTCCAGCTGTGGTCTTTTGTGAACGTTAATCTCAGTATTGAGATGTGTATTGGAGTTGTCAGGCTTTGTTAACTTGTTACAATTCATGAATTTTTATTTTTATTTCCTCGTTTAAGTTTTAAAAAGAGCTTCTGGAAATTATACTCAACTGATGTCCTGTCTTCTGGTTGTGTATTGAGGAGCATGTTAGCTATCTCCCAGCTCGTGTTCACAAATACTGGTTGAACGTTCCTCGGTCATTATGGAAATAACATAGTGGAATTCTTAATTTAAGTGGAACGTGAGATTTACGGGGAAACTTAAACAGCACTGCGAACATAATGCATGTCCCATTATTTCTGTTTATTTTGACTAGATGGACATTCGTGGTCCCCAGAGAAGGAATCCAAGCGACTCTGGTGATTCTCTGACGTTTTCCTGCGGCGCCACCATGACAGTTGGTTTTTTAGGTTTGTTTATTATTGAAGTATCTCAACAAATATTAGTTTAGACTGTGATGAAATGTGGTTCATCATTCATGTTCCCCTCAGGATAATAACTTTGATGACTTCTCACCTATAGCGCCATCGTCAGGTCAAATGACGACCTCTTCTTCTGCAGCGGTTTAATGGCACCGAATGGAGAATTAGCTCCGCCAACTGTTTTATGATTAATATACACAACAGGAATGGATGGTAAAAACTTTCTGTAAATTGAGTTATAATTTGTTTGGATGGGAACCAGTGAACCACGAAGGCGGGAAGAGGCTGGTTGCTGACACGAGGGTCACGAGACAAAGACAGAAACTGAATAGTTTTGGTTCATTAGTTTGAGTTTATCTTTGCATCCTGTCGTCATGGCGACTAAGGCCTGAGACGGTTTAGCTGTCTGACAGACTGTGGTTTGGACATATTCTGTGTTTCTCTTAATGAAGTGTAAACATAACTGTGTCATCTATGCTGTTAATTCCATTTTACACTTTGTTTTGTGTGTATTATATAATCTCAATATTTTGTTCAAAGTAACATAATTTGCCCATAAATGGCCCTAAACATTCAATACTGAAATGTCTTCCCGTCGAATCAAATTGAGCTGAAATTAGATATTTTCTAATTATCTGTAGCAATTACCGAAAGCTATTAATTATGCTTTTGTTCGCCAGGATTTAACAGCGACATCAGACTGTTGCCTCGAAGCTTCTCAGCGTTTCATTCAGCTTCATCTCCCTCAGATACAATTTCATGGTTGAGAAAGTGTCGCATCTTTAATTGAACATGGGTTTTGAGTCGCCCCTCAGTGTAGATATGACTTGTTTATGAATCACAATAGTTTTTTTTTTGGTGATATTAAAACCTGTGAAGAATCTACAGAGTGGAGCGAGGAGAGGGAAACGGAAAAAAATAAAGTAACACGGAAGAATAAAAAACAGAACAAAGAGAAGATGAAACGATGTGGATGAATGAACGGTTTTTAACACGTTGGCTTAAAGGTCAGTTCGGCGCATTTTTCTTACACTGCTTCAGATATTTCACAAATTATTCTAGTAATTGCATACACGCGACGCGGCCTTGAGTCCCTGGACTCGGACAGAAACTATTTTCCTTCTACTCACGTTTGTAGTTTGGTTGTTCCAGGGAGTAAGAGGGTTCAGAGGTGCCGGAATGATTTATTTTATTTATGAAAGTTTCACAAACTTGCCAAAACAAAGAAATTAAAACACTTTCCTTTTCACCGATAAACTGAGACTGCTGCACCAAGTGTGTGAGTGGATTGTTTTTTTCTTCCTGTGAGGATATAGAAGAGTTGTCAGTAGGCTGGTGCTGATCCAAAACACAAAAACTGAAAAGGGGTCAGAAGCACATCCACTCTTTTCTCCCTCGTTGAGAGATTCTGGACCAGACCTCGGCCCGACCGACACCGCTGCTCGCAGACGGTCGACCGGCGAAAGAAGCGGCGCAGCGAGTCGGCCGGCGTTCAAGGAAACGACGGAGGGATTCAATAGGTTTGACTCGGAAGAGGTCCAACGAGATCCAACGATCTAACGTAGAGACGCCGTATATGTCTCTGGTGTCGACCAGTCAATCACCTTATAGCCCCGCCCCTAAAGCATCCCCTGCTTTATGGTCTGTTTGACTCTAAATGGACCATAATTTACTAAATGAACATCATGCTGTATTGAAGAAGACCTGAAACTAGAGATTGAGACATAAACTCATGTTTACAATGTTTATTGAGGGAATAAATCAAGAGAGAAGTAGAGTCATTTTCTATAGACTTCTATACAACCAGAGGAGTCGCCCCCTGGTGGTCAGGAGAGAGAATGCAGCTTTAACACATGAAGCTTTGACTTCTATACAACCAGAGGAGTCGCCCCCTGGTGGTCAGGAGAAAGAATGCAGCTTTAACACATGAAGCTTTGACTTCTATACAACCAGAGGAGTCGCCCCCTGGTGGTCAGGAGAGAGAATGCAGCTTTAACACATGAAGCTTTGACTTCTATACAACCAGAGGAGCCACCCCCTGGTGGTCAGGAGAAAGAATGCAGCTTTAACACATGAAGCTTTGACTTCTATACAACCAGAGGAGTCACCCCCTGGTGGTCGGGAGAGAGAATGTAGCTTTAAGACACTTTCGCATCGGCTTCACTTTTCAGAAACGGAGGTTGTCGCCTGCCCTGGACTAACCTTGTATTTCTATTGTGAAGTCTGACGAAAAGCTTTGCTAAAGCAACATGTTGCTTGTTAATCCTAGTTTATTCATACGGCACATTTTAGCAACAAGGCAATTCTTTGTACTTTACATGAAACATCAGAAGCCAAATGACAAATTGCAGAGGAAACGCATTATATTGCAAATACAATTACAAACGGACATTTAAGAGCCAAGAGAATAGAAAATAAAAAACAAGCTAAAATAGAATAAGACTGGACTAAAATATAAAAATAAAAGAGGCAGTATGGTGGAGGAAATTATTTGATAAAAGGCTGCTGCAAACAGAAAAGTCTTTGGTTTAAAAGAAGTGAGAGTTGCAGCTGACCTGCAGAGTTTCCTGTCAGTTTGTTCCAGATATATGGAGCTTAAAAACTGAACGCTGTGATTATTACACGGAACATCTCGTTGGAAACTTTTTGCAAAGAACATTTGGCAGGTGATCGGATGAACCATCCGTCCATCAAACTCTTGAGAGCGAAAACGTCTTTTCCATCAAGAAATGCCTTCGGTGCCTTTTGCTCTTCTGTGAAAGGAGAAATCCTCTCGAGTTGTGATATAACTGACGCTGAAGCAGCATCCACGCTGACCTCTTCAGGAGCCGCCATTGTTGTTTAGAACCGACCTTCTACAACCTAAAACGCATGAAAGACCATTTAGAATCACAGAGTCGTCCTGGTCACAATCAATCTTCTGTTACTTGCAGAGAGAGACCCTTCTTTTAACTTTCACATCCCCACGCTTCCTGTGGCATGTCTGTCGGACAGCGCTACGCGGAGGTACTCTCTCTCCTGTTGTTTCCCTCATATCTCAGAGTCACGTTATCTCTGTTTGTCTCGCCCCGTCTCTCCATCTGGCTTTTGTGTTAAACCTTTAACAATTACACACGTGTAGTTGGATCGCGTTATCTGTGGAATCCTGCTGCGTGCAGGGGGTGAGATAGATTCAAGACACTTCAGAGCCCGGGTAGAGAACAAAGAGGGTGACGCACTTCACTGAGAGGTGGCAGAGGAAGGATTATTGTAGCTGGAGATCCGGATCTCTCTAAATATATATTTACTTGAACTGGAGACATCTGACATTTATCGCTCTCGGTTTTGAGCGGCTACAGTTTGTTCCAACGTGTCCTCGACAAACAGCAGTTGGATGCTTAGAACTCGACTAAAGCTGTGTGTCGGCACTAGTGCTGGATGATATACCTATTCATCCATTATACTGGGTTCAATATCTAGTACAATATACATTTTTCGCAATACTGCCACACCGGTTAATAGCCGGCTGGCAAAGTTAAGAGCACATTTAGAGGGGATCGTTATTGACCGCGTACCCTTTGCCTTCATTAGGGGTGCAACGGATCATAAAACTCATGGATTGGATCGGGACGATCTTGCATTTTTGCGAACCGATACTGATTGCCGATCGTTGATGATCCATATGGTGTTTGTTGTTTTAGCAGCTGGTCTACAAAGCTCCAGGCCTTTTTTTCCCGCCACCGTCCCAAAAATCCTTTTAACCGCTCTGAGGTCTGTAAACCATCAAAAACTCTAAATGTTATCCTTTTACTTTGTTACATAAGTTAAAAAACATAATTTTGTGTATATATGTATATTCTTTAAAGGTAAATGCACAAAATAGAAAGAAAAAAACCTAATTGTTATATATGAATAAGTAAATGCGATAATGCAGTTCAGATCTGAGTGTTTCAGTGAAACTGCTCCATAGTTTATTGGTGTTTTTATACAAAACCGTCACTGACGTCTATTCAGATACAAAAGTCTTAAACAAATACTACTTTCTAGTATTAAGAGTATTTCCTGTCGTGGACCCAGAGTTTAGTCACTGATCAGCGTGAAGATTAACAATGTTAACAACTGATATTTAATATTATATTTTATTTGGACTTTCATCGAATCCTTATTATCGAGTTCTTTCAAAAAATCCTCTGTGAATGTGGTGAAATCACACTGATAAACGAATTTCAACAAATGCACAATTGAAAAAAATGTAGACTTAGAGAACAATTTTAAATCTCAAGACTTTCAATAGTCGGCTTCTTTTTCCAATAATTCTAATAATACAGCCTTTTTGTTACTATTAATTGGAATTCCTGACGTTGAAAAATGATTGCAAAGTCATGAGTTTTGAGGAGTATTACTTTCCGTGATTTTGTCTAGTCAGCCCTCTAAAACTAAATGACATTATATGAAGATATAATGAGTTATGGATCTGAAACCTGCAGTGCGCACTGGAGGGTTTTCTTCTAACATACTTCACTTTTCAGATGTGAAAATGATCTCTTTGCGTACAAAATGTTCCCAAAAAAAGAAACACATTATGAAAAACTGGCTCCAGTGGTTTGTTGTAAAACATAATTAAAGAGCACTTTCCTGTGATGGTTGGGGCCAACTGACAGTTTATCATAGCTCCACTTGACCTCTTGGTCCTGGGAGACCTCGGACCCTGCTGCTGCTCGTCCTCGTCCCATATGGACAGCATGCAGGTGCTGGAGGCCGCGGGGCCTCAGCAGCTCCACAGAATCATTAAACAGTGATTATGAGAGCGCTAACACGACGAACAGCGGCCATCCAAAAGCAACCAGCGGTGAAATAGTCTGCACCTGCTGCTTACTCTCTGCTTAGTTAGGTGGCTAAGTGAGCCTGTAAACTGAGAGATTTCAACAAGTAAAATCATTTAGCAATGATTCACTGCACTTCCTCTTTGGATAATACTTGGCGTGTACATTGTTTACATGTCCAGCTAATTTAAAGAGGATGATTGGGTTCAGAATTCAAACGAAAATCATTCTATCAATGATCTTCTTCCACACTGTTGAAGGAAAATATTATACAACGCTTTGCTGCCTGGCTGAGGTTTGTTTGTCTCTCAGGTGTTGCCCCACCAGCCCCACTGTGTGCCTCTCGTATATTAACGTTAGCGGTACATTTCAGTCGGACGCTTTCATCACTTGTCCGATTGTGCAAGTGAAAAATAAATGTGTTCTTTGTTGACGCACCGCTCGTTATCGGCCGATATTCACAAAAACGATCGCTGTTCACGTTATATTGTGAACAACAAGCTGAGTTTTTTTTACTTACTCAGGCCATCAACAAGGATTTGGACAATTACCACAAGTTATTAACGGACCAAACATGCAATTGCTGTGCTCTCCTCAAAGCCACAAGACTCCGTTGATAGAAACCGTAGATTTGACCTCGTCGATTGCAAAACATACTTCCCACTGTTCCAGCAATCACCATCTCTGGTTGCTTTCTACAGAAGCTTTGCAATAGTAGTTTAAACTATATTTCATAAGCTGCTTAGAGCTAGTGTTAGGAAGTTAAACCGGCCATAATTCCTTCTCTAATATCGATATCTATCTTTATATTGTTGTGAAAACAACTGTATTTATTCGAGCTTCAAGATTACATCTGAGCACATCATGATAACGTGATAATTTACCTTCTGCCCAGAACTCTCATTCATTTAGCTAACAGCTAACGTTAACTATCTCTCTCCTCTTGCCAATTCCATCACAGATGTGTGTTTCATAATGCAGCATTATCAGGGATCGACGGCTGGAAAGCCTTAAAGCCGATCTCCAGATCGCATAATTCACTGAATACCAGCCGATAACGAGATCACAGGGTTCCCTTGCCCCGTTGAAGCGTTACTTTCAAGCTCTGATCAAGACCAGAGTTCTCTCGACACGGAAGTACAACCACAGACATGTCTCAATCGACTGTTCAGATCTCACATGGACGTCCCTGATTTCTCGCCCAGTCTTTTCTCTTGAACATGACTCGGCTACGGCCGAGGGCATTTTTTTTGATGAGTCATCGCACGGTGAACTTTTCTGCCGGAAGTGTGAGAAAAGAAGCTCCGAGGGTTTCTGAGGGTTTTATGGTGCAGAAGAAAAACACCTGCAGAAACTGTATTAAGCTCAATGTGTGGCTCCACAACATCATCCATGTATGCTTATTCATATTCGATTACAAACAATGAAAAAGGCTAAATATTTGTCACCACCTGAAATCTGGAAGCCAATTCAGGAAAAAGCAACTTTAGCAAAACGGATGTGAATAATATCATTGTGGCCAATTTACTTACACTCTAAGACAATATTAAAAATACCTTTGCAGTTTGAGTGCCTTGACTTATTGTTGACGTCTTATATTGATGAGTTTCGTATTCGGTCTACTGATTAGATATGTTATTGTTGCCCTTGAGGTATTATTAAGCCACACTCAACTGTCTCGCACACAAATTCCTAAAAGATAATACATTTTTATGTGTAACCATGGAGGTGACGAATCAGAAGAGTTAGTTTTCAGAACGAACACATAACACAATAAAAAGATGAATTAAAGACATTTAGCTGGAGTTTGTGGTGCTGAGAAAGGGATCCTGTAACGTCTTCATGTAGCTCTGCGGCGCCTCGTGTGGCAGCTGTCCGCGTTCGTCTCGTGTTGGACGACAAACCTGCCGTCTTTTGTCAAACAGCATCAATCAGCGGCTGATTTGACAAAAGGCTTCGATGCCTCAGGAGATCACGGCGGTCCGTCTGCGTCCTTCAGACGTCCGTCTCAATCATCCTCACTCTCCACCGGGTCACGGGGAGTGTCCCCACGGGGCAGGAGGAGGAGGAGGAGGAGGAAGGAGAGGGGTTGGGAAAGGCAGGAGGAAGAGGAGGAGGAGGAGGAGGAGGAGGAGTAGGAGGAGGAAGGAGGAGGAGGAAGGAGGAGGAAAGAGTGGGGTTGATAAAGGCAGGAGGAGGAGGAGGAGGAGGAGGAAGGAGGAGGAGGAAAGAGGTGGTTGGTAAAGGCAGGAGGAGGAGGAGGAAGGAGGAGGAAAGAGGAGGATGAAGGAGGAGGAGGAAGGAGGAGGAAAGAGTGGGGTTGGTAAAGGCAGGAGGAGGAAGGAGGAGGAGGAGGAAAGAGTGGGGTTGGTAAAGGCAGGAGGAGGAAGGAGGAGGAGGAGGAAAGAGTGGGGTTGGTAAAGGCAGGAGGAGGAAGGAGGAGGAGGAGGAGGAGGAAAGAGTGGGGTTGGTAAAGGCAGGAGGAGGAAGGAGGAGGAGGAGGAAAGAGTGGGGTTGGTAAAGGCAGGAGGAGGAAGGAGGAGGAGGAGGAGGAGGAAAGAGTGGGGTTGGTAAAGGCAGGAGGAGGAAGGAGGAGGAAGGAGGGGAGGAGGAGGAAGAGTGGGGTTGGTAAAGGCAGGAGGAGGAAGGAGGAGGAGGAGGAAAGAGTGGGGTTGGTAAAGGCAGGAGGAGGAAGGAGGAGGAGGAGGAAAGAGTGGGGTTGGTAAAGGCAGGAGGAGGAAGGAGGAGGAGGAGGAGGAGGAAAGAGTGGGGTTGGTAAAGGCAGGAGGAGGAAGGAGGAGGAGGAGGAAAGAGTGGGGTTGGTAAAGGCAGGAGGAGGAAGGAGGAGGAGGAGGAAAGAGTGGGGTTGGTAAAGGCAGGAGGAGGAAGGAGGAGGAGGAGGAGGAGGAAAGAGTGGGGTTGGTAAAGGCAGGAGGAGGAAGGAGGAGGGGGGGAGGAGGACAGAGTGGGGTTGGTAAAGGCAGGAGGAAGAGGAGGAGGAGGAGGAGGAAAGAGTGGGGTTGGTAAAGGAGGAGGAGGAGGAGGAGGAAAGAGTGGGGTTGGTAAAGGCAGGAGGAGGAAGGAGGAGGAGGAGGAAAGAGTGGGGTTGGTAAAGGCAGGAGGAGGAAGGAGGAGGAGGAGGAGGAAAGAGTGGGGTTGGTAAAGGCAGGAGGAGGAAGGAGGAGAAAGGAGGAGGAGGAGGAGGACAGAGTGGGGTTGGTAAAGGCAGGAGGAGGAGGAGGAGGAAAGAGTGGGGTTGGTAAAGGCAGGAGGAGGAAGTTGGAGGCTTGGGGAAGCTGGTGGAGGAATGAGGTGAATGAAGTAGGAAGCTGGGAGGAAGCAGGAGGAGGAGGAGGCTGGAGGAGGAAAGAGGAGGAGGAGGAGGAGGCTGTTGGAGGAAAGAGGAGGAGGAGGCTGGAAGAGGAAAGAGGAGGAGGCTGGAGGAGGAAAGAGGAGGAGGAGGCTGGAGGAGGAAAGAGGAGGAGGAGGCTGGAAGAGGAAAGAGGAGGAGGAGGAGGAGGCTGGAGGAGGAAAGAGGAGGAGGAGGCTGGAGGAGGAAAGAGGAGGAGGGAGGAAAGATTCTGAACACTAACAAGAACCCTTCGATGACTAACTCTGAGGTCACTGCCTCCAGATGAGCCTCAGCTCAGCTCGTGTGTTTCTCCTTCGCCTCGTCACTCTTTGTTTTTAATCAAAATGTTATTTTGCACTAAGGTAACACAACTAAAGTTGGTTGTTTGTCTGCGCTTTCCTTCTTCAGCAGAAGCACATCCATCCTGAGGGAAACACGGATTTCTGTTCAAACTTTCACCTGAATCCAACCAACCGCTGTTTCAGTCTGAACCCCCAGAGAGCGACGCAGCTTCATGGCGGCTTTTACAAAGTGTGAGTTTTTTAAATATATGAATCAAGGTAGCGAATTATCACACAAGACAGTCTGCTGTCTATCACGCTCAATGAGAAACTAGCTAACTGCTAACGTAGCCACATTTAGCCGTTAGCTGGCTAGCCATTAGCTACGGGATATTAACCGATAAATGCAACATGCACAACTCCCGTGTGTGCAGACGTTTTATCCCGTGAGGTTTCGTTGCGGCTCGATGTAGCACGCGTGATTATCAGGCTCTCAAGTGACGTAGCATCAAGAGCTGGACAGTCTGCTGGCTACTGGGCAAGGCCCAGGATACAACGAGCAACATTAAATACAAACATGAGTAAAAAGAATTCAATAAAATAACGGTTGCAAAGTTGCATTAAAGTTTAGTTCTTTAACAAACTATGAGAAGTGAAGGTTCCTGGAGCTCCACACACAGATAAATGAAAAAAGAGACAACTTTTTTTAGGCTGAGTCAGGAAAGAAAAAACAATTATATATATATATTAAATAAATAAATAAATTCTTTGGACAAAGAAATTATGATTTTCAGGGAGGAACATCTTACATCATTTATATTGTAGGTGAGCTCCGGTACTTCATGTAAAAACAGCAGAACTAACTAACTAACAGAATACCTGAGTTGGTCTCCTGCTGACTCTGGGTTTAAGGAGACTTTTAAAAAAGTGCAGGAGACGGTGGAGGAAGATATAGATTTATGAAATATTTACTGAGTGGCCCCGAAAATGAGGAGTGGAGGACGAAATGCACACGAAACGTAGCAACTTATTTTCTGAAAAAGTTCATATTTATAGTACAGTATAGTAGAATGTTTAATCACAGGCCAACAATAAAACAAACTTCTTTCAAAAGAAGAAACATCTGTGTTTGTCTTTTGTAGGAATGTGATTCTACTACAGCATGCCATAAAGCAGGGTATGCTTTAGGGCGGGGCTACAAGGTGATTGACAGGTCGCCCTCCTACCAGAATTCAATACTTTTGTTCCAAAATAGATAAATATGTAAAAGAATAGAGACACTTTACGTTTCCTGATGTTTTCCTGATGTTTTCATGTCGCGACAGCAGACTTCTGAGAAACAGCCTCGCCTCAAATATTGCTTCACGTTTCCCGTTTGTTTATCATCAAACAGCTGAAAATCAGAAATTAGAAAGTTAAATTACATAATAAGGAAACATGTGTTGCGCAAAGTCACGTGAAGGTGTGAAGATCTTTAGCTTTTATTAATTTTGAAGATTAAGATAACTATAATGTAATTTTATAAAAAATAAATAAAAAATACAACACGGAATAAATGAATCATGGTAAAACAGTATAAAAGCGTAAAATTTATAGCGAAATAAAATAAGAAATAAAATGCGTATGAATACTAAAACCGTCGCGTAAAAACACAAAAGACACTTTAATAAAATCTGTCGTAATAATAAGCAATAACAATAAAAAAAACATAAAATGATAAAACACTACATTGAAGCTGACTCATTGTTTTGGCAACATTGTCAAGATGGTCAAAAGGCTGCGTTTGTCCAGGTTGTTATTAATAATTCCGACAGGACACTTTCTTTTTCCATTTTAGAGGCAACAAAAGAAGATTCAATCTGCCCCCAAAACTTCCACTCAGACTGCTGAAGAGGCCGTTTTCCACCATCATCATTATCTTCTTCCTCCCTCCTCTGCTCTTTTTTTGGGGGGGGGGGGGGTTCCATGCTTTGTGGCTGACTTTGTGTTTCCTGTGTGTGTGTGTGTGTGTGTGTGTGTGTGTGTGTGTGTGTGTGTGGGTGGAAGAGATGAGTTGTTTGTGCCATGCTCCTTTTAAATCAAAGGCGAAGAGGAAGGCTGTGCTTTAATCATATTTCACGCCGACCTCACTTATCTCCCTCGCCTGTTGTTTAAGGCCTGTCACTGCAGATATATCGGCCGGCGTTTGACTGCTACAGCATGGGGAGTTCGGAGGCTATACGCACACACACACACACACACACGCAGCCTAGAATGCATGCATATTATATATTCATATCCTCTCAAATACACACAGAGAACAAATTATGTAAAGGAAAAAAAAACATAGGTCTGAAGTGCAAAATGGCTGACAGGACGATGTAAAGTCGGACTGTGTCGGAACATTTTCTTCGGAAATGCCAAGGTCTCTCTTTTTTTTTTTTACATTTCTGTAGTGAGCAGGAGGTCATACCTGTTGTTCATTAAGTGTTTCTGTGACAGCACACACACACACAAAGGAATAAAAAAAAGCCAGAAGGTCACAGCGACGGGGTTCTGACCTGAAAGCTGCTGATTCGAAATTTCTACTGAAAATCCTTGAAAATAAAGATCGAGGCAGCTTCGGTGCACCGAACAAGACGGAGAGCAGGGCGGGAGGCCGAGGCCCACAGAGCTTGTGGGTTTTTAACGGCTGACATCCACCTCAGACCAAATCAGGACGGTAGGTGTGAGGTTCAAAAGGACTCACTTTTCCTTTTAGCTTTTGTTTTCGGCTAAAAAAAAGTTAAAAGAAAAAAAAAAGAAGAAGAGGATACACTTTCAACTCCATAGCGTCACGTTATACTACTCTTATCCTGATTTGTGTCCGTTTTGACCAGGCGGCTACTTCCGATTCTGGAAAGTGAAGCCAATGCATCAGTGGCCTTTAAACCTGCATTCTCTCTCCTGACCACCAGGAGGCGACTCCTCTGGTTGTATAGAAGTCAAAGCTTCATGTGTTAAAGCTGCATTCTCCCTCCTGACCACCAGGGGGCAACTCCTCTGGTTGTATAGAAGTCAAAGCTTCATGTGTTAAAGCTGCATTCTCCCTCCTGACCACCAGGGGGCAACTCCTCTGGTTGTATAGAAGTCAAAGCTTCATGTGTTAAAGCTGCATTCTCGCTCCTGACCACCAGGGGGCGACTCCTCTGGTTGTATAGAAGTCAAAGTTTCATGTGTTAAAGCTGCATTCTCTCTCCTGACCACCAGGGGGCGACTCCTCTGGTTGTATAGAAGTCTATAGAAAATGACTCTACTTCTCTCTTGATTTATTCCCTCAGTAAACATTGTAAACATGAGTTTATGTCTCAATCTCTAGTTTCAAGTCTTCTTCAATACAGCATGATGTTCATTTAGTAAATTATGGTCCATTTAGAGTCAAACAGACCATAAAGCAGGGGATGCTTTAGGGCGGGGCTACAAGGTGATTGACAGGTCGACACCAGAGACGTATACGGCGTCTCTACGTCGCTCCCTTTCAGTCACTGGTTGCAAAAATACAAGATGCTGACGGCCAACTTGTCAAAAACTCGAGGCTTCAAAGCCGTAGTACACGAACCAATAGGTGGCATCATGGCGACTACGTCCACTTCTTATATTCGGTCTTTGGTTCTGACGGATAATCGGACAGGCTGATTTAAAATTTGATTTCATAGCATAATAGATGCTTTTCAGTTTTACAGCCAATTGTAACCTGTAACCTTTTGGGAAAATGTTTGTTTGGTGTTTGTACCTCATAAATCCTGAAATATTTGATTTATGTTCCCATGAAGTCGTGGCGCGCGATGCGTGCAACGTTTCATACGTATGATGCTGTTGTGTTTGCTGTCGATCGCGTGAAGGCCACTTTGTTTGTTATCGCGGTTCATTAATTTCCTCGGTGATTGTTCCGTGCTGTTCATTAATTTATAGCAAATTAATTGACAGCAGCAATTGATTACATTTTGGCTTTGGGCTCCAGTACTTTATAGACATGTGCAACAACAACAGGTCTTTTTTGCTTAGCTGCACAGCGGCTGAATTACATCTGGAGACTTAAAGATGTTCTAGTTTCTACTGCAGGAACTAGTTCATGATGTTTATGTTCTAAAGCAGAAATAAATGTCCATCAAACACTGAACAAGTTTTCAGTCTGCTTCTCATTTGTTCAGGTTCAACCAGGCGGCAACCTCTGGTTCCACCGAGTGAAGCCGATGTGGAAGTTTCTTAAATTTGCATTCTCTCTCCTGACCACCAGGGGGCGACTCCTCTGGTTGTATAGAAGTCAAAGCTTCATGTGTTAAAGCTGCATTCTCTCTCCTGGCCACCAGGGGGCGACTCTTCTGGTTGTATAGAAGTCTGAGAAAATGACTCTACTCTACATTAGAAATAAAGATTAATATAATATACATTTATGAGTACTGTTTGGAGTATTTCCTTAGATGGAGCTGAAGACCACTGGGCTCCTCAGTTGTTCACAGAAGGGGTTCGTCCTTCAGCGGAGTGACGAGCTGCTGTCGTAGTAAATCAGGAGGTAAATGCATCCAGTTTGTGGCTGTAAATTCAATAAAAAAATGTTTTAAAAAGGCAAGATATTCTGAGTAAATCTGTCCCTGAGGTCTCTACAAGGCTGAATGTGTCAGAGACGTTCACCCAGTGTTTGTACTCAAAATGTCATCACATGTTGGCTCCGCTTGAAAGAGTGTTGTGTGTTGACAAAGACTCTCTGGTTTACACTCTCACGGTCGCTGCTCGCAGAAACCTAAAGGATTCAATCAAAACTGATTCTGATTCATTCTTTAATCCAAACTGTCAGGTTGAGCCTGAACACACCGCGACACGACACAATACTAATACAATACTAACACAATACTAATACAATACGAATACAATACTAATACAATACTAACACAATACTAATACAATACTAATACAATACTAACACAATACTAATACAATACTAATACAATACTAATACAATACTAATACAATACTAACAAAATACTAACAAAATACTAACACAATACTAACAAAATACTAACACAATACTAACACAATACTAACACAATACTAACACAATACTAACAAAATACTAACAATATGCTCACACAGATAACATTCACAAACTAAATACACAAACAAAATACTCAGACAAAATACTCACAAAACTAAATACTCATAAACTAAATACTCACAAACTAAATACTCACATACTCACAAACTAAATACTCATAAACTAAATACTCACAAACTAAATATTCACATACTCATAAACTAAATACTCACAAACTAAATACTCACATACTCACAAACTAAATACTCAAACTAAATACTCACAGACAAAATACTCACAAAATAAAATACTCACAAACTAATAAAAAAAAAAAAAATACTCACAACCTAAATACTTACAAACAAAATACTCACAAACTAATAACATTATTATTATTATACATATTTGTGGCCACATGTGAAAACTTTATATTATTATAATTAGTGTCTGTCCGCACCTGGTAAATGGTTTATTAAAAAAAGAAAAAAAAAACTTTAAATTTCAAAGCTCTTCTCTTCCAATTTCATAGTTTAAAGTGACACAGTCATTATACAAAAAGTCTGGAGTATTATCTTTTTAAGTTTTAGGAGGACCCTTATGGAGGCTAACGTCTGTCTCTTGGTCCAGACTGAAACATCTCAACTAGTTTAGTTCACCGTTCATGTTCCCCTGAGGATGAACTGTAACGTCGGTGGTCCTCTGACGTTTCATCTTAGCGCCATCATCAGTTCAACATTTAATGTGTCCAGTGCTTTGATTTATTACCAAATCCCTGCAGCACTAAAGCGTTGAAGCACTTGGTGAGCAGACTGTCTTTCATCGCCATGACTACGACCTGCCTGTCTGTACTGTACAGACCTCCCCAGCTGTCAGGTCCTCAAGAGACAGATGGGTGAGTCAGCGCCGCTCACAAACACATCAACAGAGTTTACTATCAGATCAACAGAACCTGACAGCAGCAGGAAGCTCCCAGGACCCGACGGTACCTCCAGCTGTGGCGCGACGGGGGTTAATCAGAAGAACAGACTCTTCAGGGTTAAAGTTGTGACAGACTCTCGCTGACTGCTTCCATCTACAGCTGCTTCGCTGACTGACTGAAGTTCTCATAGAAAATACTTCAAATACACTTCTCTTGAAGAAGACTTGAAACTAGAGATTGAGACATAAACTCATGTTTACAATGTTTACTGAGGGAATAAATCAAGAGAGAAGTAGAGTCATTTTCTATAGACTTCTATACAACCAGAGGAGTCGCCCCCTGGTGGTCAGGAGAGAGAATGCAAGTTTTAAGACACTTCAGCATCGGCTCACTGGGCAGAACCGGAGGCTGCCGTCTGGCTTCACACTTCCAGACGACCCTGCAGAGGTTAACCTCACAGGGCCGTGACCCCCGGTACCGTGATGGCATCAGTACACACCAGAAAGCAGCAGATTGCGTAAATATGCTCCTTTTTTTAGGATCACTACAAGTTCAACTGAACAAAAAAATCAATTATGAGCCTTTTTAATTGGAGGAATTGGATTGTGACAGTTTATCCAACCCGGTAGCCAGAATTCTTTTGTTGCCATTGTACGTTTCTGCAAAACACTGGATATGTTGAATGTGGACGTTCTTGAAGCAAACATATGTTTCATGAATAAGTTTAATATCAGCCTCGTGTCACACCTGCAAAAAGCGCTGCGTGGTTAAAGTGAAGCGAGTTGTTAGGTTTAGGCAACAAAACTACTTTGTTGAGGTTTAAAAAAAAAAAGATCACCGTTTGTGTTAAAACAATAATGTAACAACGTGACTACCGTACATTTATATCAACCGCCCTCTGGGGAACAAGGGTAAAGTCAACTTTTACTTTTGGTTTCACTCGTAACATGAACAGCGGTCTCCTGGTGAAAGTCGTGTGTTTGTTCGTCCACCAGCCGTCCTCAGTCGCTCGTTACCCTCCCACGCACCTCGGTATACTACGTCATTTGCTGAGCCCGGACGGGTTTCTCTGTACCACAGTTTTGTGTCCTCCCTGCATATTGTAATTTTCCCCCTCTCGTTGTGCAAATGACTCCCACGGGTCCGGTAGTCCATCACAGCGCCGCTCCTCAACCACTCAGCCGTCTCTCCTTCATGACTTATTGAACAAGCGGCTCACTGGTATTCGCTAGTAATGATAGTGAAAACCAATTTGTACAACAAGTTCACCTTCTGGAGGAAAACTGAGGGGGGTAAAAAAAAAAAAGAATGTCAAAAAATAAGTGATTGCCACCTCGATCCCAGCTGGCCACCAATTTCCCCCCTCACCACAGACGGGCCACTGAGATCCATCCATTTCAAATGAAATGTTCGTTGTTGTCCCCAACCCCCGAGATTAATACGTTTCGCTGGTCGTAACACGGGGAAAGCTTGATGTACCTGTCAAAAGTGGGCAGAAAAAAGAAACGACGGAGAAAAGAAACACAAGTTTGAAAATGATCTTTTGAGTGCAGCAGAGCTCGTGTTCAGCTGCCCGAGGGCCGGATCTCAGAACGGATTCATCCACATTCTGTGTCTACAGCTACATGGACAGAGGATTTACTGTAAGACATTTAAACACATTTCCTCTATAAAGAATGAAAGCATAGCTGCTTCCAGTGTGACTGCAGTAAATATTATCATCACTTGTTACGCAGTTATTTAAAACAGCGGTAAAAGAATGGGAAGCGGTTCTTGTCGTCGTAGGAGAAACTGATGAAGTGAATCTTCATCGCAGCTCAGCGCGTCACATCGGATCAGAAAGAAAATACTTTGTGCAAAATGTTCTATTAAAAAGAGTCCGTTAAAAGACATTTGCGTGAACACACAATAGAAGCTTTATCATAAAGGAGCACCAGGTGCTCGGTGGTGAGGACTGAGTCAAGGTTAAACACACAGGTATAATATGCTGTGTCGGTCCTTTCTGATGAAGATATTTTATGGCAACACGGACAAACGATCTTCTACAGATGTTTTCTTTGCACAGGGCACTCCTGCTCCTTTTGCTCCGAGGGCAGGAAGCAGGAAGTGGTGATTTAAGGGATGGCTGTGGCTATATACCATGTTGCCTCTCTGGTGTCGGACTGCTTTGCCATGACGATGGGACACAATACACACCAATGACATTCTCCTAAGCACGCAGGCGGAACAGGGAGAGCACTGCACTCGGTATCGTCTTAATTCTAAAGGCGCCTTTAAACCACAGTGTCGGTTTATTTCATGTCGCTGTGTGATGTCAGCGTGACGCTTTCAGATTGTGTGATGGATCCGTGTGGCAATGAGATGAAGTGAGAAGTAAGTATCTCAGAGCAGAAATGCGTCGTTAAGTCACATCATCAATCTGCAGCATTTAAAAGGTTTCGTAGCCGAGTCGGTGCAGATGTCTCGTATTACGTTACGTATCTCCTCTCCAACCGCATTCAGAACGCATCGGACGCCTTTTGGTTTGATTCATTTTTAAGATTCTGTTTTCGACAAGTATTCGGGTCCAGCCCTAATATATTCCACCGTATGTACAGTATTACTGTATTACTGTCATACAACAGTTTGTGTGATATCTTACAAAAAGTTACTCATTTAGGTTAAGGAAAAGGTTGTGAAATACTTAGTTAGGTTAAGGAAACAAAACCACTTGCGTAGGTTTTAGGAAAAGATGGTCGTTTGGGTTCAAATAACCATGGAAACATCAACGTTGACTTCTGGTTTCTATACCTCCTCGTTCTCTATACCTCCTCGTTCTCTATACCTCCTCGTTCTCTATACCTCCTCGTTCTCTATACCTCCTCGTTCTCTATACCTCCTCGTTCTCTATACCTCCTCGTTCATGATTATGCGGATAACGCACACATTTCGTGGGATATCTTGGAATTACGACGCATTGTTTTTTGGACTTTTTTTCCTCCGATAATTCCTGATTTAAACATTCTACCCGACCCGTCACACGAAAGGAACCGAACATCGAGGAGGAGGAGACGGATGCCGTTTAGCCTCATTGTTCAGCACGTCTCCCCGTGGCAAAGCAAACAAAGCTAATTGCTTTTTGTTCCCTGTATTGTACGAGCCAAGAATCTGAGCTGTTTACACACCTGACATCACCCTCGAACACTTCACTGCTGGTCGCTGCTTTGATGCTCGTTCACTCATCGAGTCGGTGTTTACATGGAGACGGTATTAGCTTTCTGTCATCGTCTTTTATTCATCGTCATCATGAACACGTCTTCCTGTTTCCTCCGGTATCTACTGGAGCTGAGTGTTTTGTATAAGACAGGACATTTTGCCCCTACTGGACTAAAGAGGCTTTAAAACGTAAACCTGCTTTTACTTTGCTTTATTGCTGACAGCGTTGAGGTTATCTATGGAAGGTAGTCCTCCACTTCAGACTGAAATATCTCAACAGCTATTGGATTGATTGTGTTGAAATGTGTTTCAAAATGTTCATGTTTCCCCTCGGGATGAATTGTAATAACTTTGGTATGTGATACAAAGCTTTGACTTAATCTGAAACACAAGTAAAACACAACAAAGTCCAATTAGTCGCGTTGGATTTGGAGCAATTCTCTACATTTGTGTTTTACTTAGTGTGTGTGTGTGTGTGTGTGTGTGTGTGTGTGTGTGTTTGTGATTGTCTGTGTGTTTGTGTGTGTGTGTGTGCGTGTGTGTGTGTGTGGGTGTGTGTATGATTGCCTGTGTGTGCGTGTGTGTGTGTGTGTGTGTGCGTGTGTGTGTGTGTGTGTGTGTGTGTGTGTGTGTGTGTGTGTGTGTGTGTGTGTGTGTGTGTGCGTGTGTGTGTGTGTGGTGTGTGTGTGATTGCCTGTGTGTGCGTGTGTGTGTGTGTGTGTGTGCGTGTGTGTGTGTGTGTGTGTGTGTGTGTGTGTGTGTGTGTGTGTGTGTGTGTGTGTGTCTCTCTCCCTGGATCCTTCTGTAATTGATTTGTTGGATCGCAGCGGAACATAATTGACCATCAGACTCGGACCAAATCATCCCGAGTCGGAAGCTGCAGTCCTCAAGATCAGTCAGGAAAATAATCCTCTGTGAAGTTCACGAGTTAAATTATTAAACATCAGCCGTCTCTTAAAGGTCGGCGTCTCTTTGGACAAACGGCTGCCAGTTTATTTGTCTTCTTGCACGGTTAGTTTTTCTGATAACTTTATTCCTCCAGCACATTTATGATCAAAGACACAAACTGTGTTACAAAGTCTGGACTCTGTAATTGCTGGTTCTAAGACGTGCATACCACCTCTCACCATCTATTGATCAAATGTCCTTCAGCCTCCTCAAACTAAACCAGTGAGATAGCTGAGACCAGAAGAGACTCTGGGGAAAACTCTGTTTCCTGGCAACTAGTCCACTTGGCCTTTTGCTTTAATGAGAACATGTTTTTCGTGCACTCACGCAGTAAATGAAGAGTTAAAGAAACTCCATTCAATGAGTAGCATAACTGATAACGATGTTCTGACTTTTGGCAAACTAGATAAAACTCTGTTATTATGAATATCCTCTGTTCCCTGGCAACTCGTACACTTTTCTTTAATGAGGACACATTGTTGGTCAGCTCGTTGGTAAATTAAGGGTAAAAGAAATATCCTTCAACGTAGCGCATAATGTATAAAGATAATCAGATAAAAATGTCAGAATTAAAGTCACAAAATCAATGTATTTCTGTGCCACCTGTCTTTTTAAATTGATGAAGATTTGTTTTTAACAAATGTCGATTGACAAGAAAAGAAGTAATCATATGTAGTGCATTGTGGGAGACCTGATGCCAACATTGTTTACCTGAAAGGTTGACCTGTAGACGCTTCAGGGCTCGTCATTGCCACGCCCACTTTGTGGAAGTACTTGTCCACGGACAAGGTCTTAAATTAAATTGCTGTCTTGATCTTCCTGCTTATTAAAAGGCGCGTTATTCCGATAGTAAGGTGAACCAACGCAGGCGGGTCTACAACGGAAAGTACCAAACACTTGATTTCCTGCATTCTGTTGAATTTTGATGCACCAATTTATTGTAGAAGGTTTTTATTCACGTTGAGGAAAACATCATCATGCGATCTCTTCTGCAACGTCTTGGGGGAAGTAATGATTAAAGTTTTGTTTCACATTTATTGATGTGAAATTATATCATTCGCCCCGGAAAGATCCTCAACCAGAAGAGGAGGCCGTAGAGGACGGAGCTCTCAATACATTTGGTTACAAATCAGTGACGATGTATTATTTAAGCCATGAAACATCTGTTGGCAGTTCAATGCGCTGCAGATGTGTATTTATGTAATAAAACATGTATTTAAAACAACTATGATGTAAATGTGTGAATGTGTTCTCCTGTGGAGAAGCTGTTAACTCTGTTTGTTCACACTAGAGATCATTTAAGGTGGAATTCTCTTATTTAAGGTGGAATTCTCTTATTTAAGGTGGAATACTCTTATTTAAGGTGGAATATAAATAGACTCAGACTCGTGAAAGGAGAAGTCAACGTTGAGGTATTTGTTAGTAACAACACTCAATAAGTTATTTTAACCCAAACCACGATCTTTTCTAAAAGCTAGCTGAGTGTTTGTGTTGTCTTAACCTAACTGAGTTGTTTCCCCGTGAAGACGGAGGATTATTTTGAAAAGACGAGCGGAACTTGACATATTTTGCTGTCTTTCGTAGAAAAAAAACATTAAAAAAATGAGGAGTAATTTTTACATAAGACATCATACTCGTTGAGGATGAACCTAAAACGTGTTCCACAGGGAGAGATGACTTCTCTGCTCTAAATTTGAATGAACTCTGTGGAAAGACAGATATTACGAGTACAAACAGAGCGTCTGTTCTGGCTTATGTTTTATTTATCGTGCACTATGTCGATGGCCGAAGAGCAAAACCTGAAAATCTGAAAAGAAAAAACGTGTTGTTTTCTTGCGGAATACTATTTGTTAAGGATACCCAATACATAATACAAAATACAAAAAAAAAATATATACAAAAAGTGCCGATGGGAGGTTATTCCCACTTTTCCTGAATCATTTTGCAGATAGGAGGTTTTGTACTTTGGCCATCGATATTTGTCCTTCTCCTTTTATTCTGGATTTAAGCCAAACACGCATCCCTTTTTCTGCTTAGTCAGACTGCCCTCTCGCCCTTTCAAAATAAAAGCCTAGTGCGGCAACAGAAACACCAGGTTTGTGTGTCTCCTCTGCAACAGGTGGGATGTACAGACGCCGCTTCAGCGCTTCTGTCTGCTCAGCTCTCTGACCCCCCCCCCCCCCCCCCCCCCCCCCCCCCCCCCCCCCCCCCCCCCCCCCCCCCCCCCCCCCCCCCCCCAAAGAAAGTGGAACATAAAAAGCTCCAGCAGGGTTTTTTTTTTCTTTTCTCCGTAGTTGTTGTTTAACAAAAACCACGATGTCCTGAGGAATTAGCATTGTGGAGACCAGCTGATAAATAGTTATTAAAGGCAGAAATAGCCTCAAAAGTTGAGTATTTTTCCCTTCTGGCTGTGGGGATTTAAACTTTTATAGCTGCGTTTAAAAGATAGCATTTTATTTCTCTTATTTAATTATTTAAGGTCCAGATGTCCTTCAAATTTATTAATCCCGTCCTCCATCTCATCACTCTTCTCTCCTCTGCAGCATCCCTCCAGCTCCTCTCTTTCTCTCTCTCTCTCTCTCTCTCTGTCTCTCTCTCTCTCTCTGTGTCTCTGTCTCTGTCTCTGTTTCTCGCTCTCTCTCTCTCTCTCTCCCCCCCCACCCCTCCTCTCAGTGTGCAGCCCCGATGCAGTAATGGGGCATTCTCAGTGGATCAATGACTTGGAGGGGAGGGACAGACGCAGACAGAAGAGGTTTTCAGGAATCAGCCTGCAGGAGATAAAAGAGAGGAAGGCGAAGGAGGGATGGAGGAGGAGGAGGAGGAGGGGGAGGGAGGAAGGTGAAGTAAAGGAGAAAGCTCTGTCCATCGCTGTGTGCATATCTGCTCTCATGTCTTCTGCTTCCTCGCCCTCCATCGTCCACTGTGATTCGCCGTGTGCACGAGGATCTCTCGTTACTTTAAACACAACATAAGCGTCATAAGAGTTTAATAAAGCCGTCGGTTTCTACGAGCAGATGTTTGTGTTGAGACACCAGATGTATCGGTGAGTTAAATGTGTTTCTTCAGCTCAACGTTTAGCAGACGCCATGATTTGTGAATATATACTTTGACGGGCTTCTTCCAAACTCTTCCTCCGTGTTTACCTGTTTCTTCTTCGTCCTTCCATAAAGATGGTGACGATGATAAACATGGGTGGTGGAGGCGGATGCGTGAACCGAACAGCGACCTTTGACCCAGGAGGCTGTTGTTGTCTTGTTTTTGTCCCACGACTTTCGTACTTCAGTGACGGCACTCCCGTAGTCATTTGAACCCAAACGACGATCTTTTCCTAAACCTGTGAAGACGGATGTTTATTTAAAAAGGCCGCGTGGATGTAAGAAGCGGAAATTGACACGTGTCGCCGGCTTTTGGAGGAAAACACACGTAAAACGAGGAGCGACTATTTGTAAGATATCATACGCGTGAGAATCGCTTCCGTTTAAGTGCTTAAAGCAACGACGAGGAACTTTCATTCTGTGCTGGTTCTGGCGCCCCCTGTGGACAACAGCGGTAGTATCTTCCATGAGCGCCACCGCCTCGTGTCGTTAAGATGTCCATCAGGTTCCTCTGCTGGTAAGCGAGTGAAAGAAGGACAAGTTGTATTTTTATTTTTTTTAAACAGCTGTTTGCAGGATGCATAGTGCGGAGATTAATTAATAAGAACCAGGATGACACATGAACACTTCTGAACCTGCAGATAGAAAAAGATATTGACAGAAAGTTAGCGATTGCATAAGGTTGTCGCATTAAATTTAGGCCACGAAAACATCTGTTGGCAGTTAAATGTGCTGCAGATGTGTATTTATGCAGTAAAACATGTCTTTAAAACTACTATAATGTAAATGTGCCTTCTCCTGGAGAACAGATGCTTCTGAAAGGAGGAAGAGTATTGTGAACAAACAGAGTTATCGCTTGCAAATAGACTCATACCCATAAAAGTAAACACCAAGTTTATGTTTTGGGGGGGAAAAAAAATCCAATCTGATCAAGTGAGAAATAAGAAGTGACAGAGAAGAGGCGATGGAGAGGGAGGAAGAGGAGGCCGGAGACTCCAAAGAGAAGTGAAAATCACTTTCATGCTCCAGATGGATGTCTGGGTCGATCGGGTCTGCAGAGCCTCACAGCGGATCCTGAACACGAATCCTCCATAATAGGCACCGAAGGGAGAAACGGCACACACACACACACACACACACACACACACACACACACACACACACACACACACACACCACCCAGAGACGGATAGTCATCAGGTCCTCCTCGTATCGATTCCTCTTACAGAGGTATTTACGGTCAAGAAAAAGAAATACAGTTATTGTCCAAAGGGGGCAGCGGGCGTATTTATCCCCTTTAACTTTGGCCCTTTTTATTTTATTTTAACCGCCTCGTTGCCGGGACGCCGCATCACAGGAGTCAGAGAGGTGGCGGGCGGAGTCCTGGGAGAGCTCCGGCTCTCACAGAGAGAGCTGATGATCCGTGGGCTGCAGGAGAGAGCGGATCGCCTCGAGCCACAGCTGAGGGGCGCTTGTGAGGGATGGAGTCGGCCGCCCGCTGGAGGGGGGAGGCTTCGTTCCCTTAACGCCCGTCTCTTTCATTTCTGTGTGCGGATCAAACAGTGTTGTGAGGATGAATTTCGTCTTAAAGCCGACGACGTCTGTGTCTTCAAGATTTCAAAGCTATGCGCTTACATTTCATCCACAAAGATTACATTTCGTAACACCTTCAAAACCACAATTTCCATAACATCCATCCGATGGTTTTTAACTCCATTGGCTGGAGGAATGGATGAGAGTGAAGGCCTCGACTCCGTGTGGGCTGTCTCTTCTAGAGATTTGAGGCCTATTACATTGACGTCATCAGTTTACGTCCGTGTCTCTAAAACACGTCGCGGACGTGGTAAAAAAGTGTAATATTTCTTTTTAGCTCAACACTTCCTGTTAGTGTTTCAACATAAAAGCCATTTCTGTAGACAGAATCCCCTCATATGGTAACACAAAGCTTTCATTTTAAAATATTTTGCAGGCCAGTGACTTGCACTCCTCCATTAATTAGTAGGGTACCGGCTTTTAATAGTGGATTTTCATTTTTATTTACAAATTAGTGCAGCTTTCTTAACCTTTCTCTGTCCAAAAAGAATATGAATGATATTAATAATTAATTGGAAAGTCAGAAACCCAGTAGCAGCAACGTTATGGATAAATGTCATAACAGTTACCGATCCCAGTGACGCTCGGCTACTTCAGCGTCTCGTATGTGCAACGGGCCGACGGGCCTGGTCTGCTGCTGGTCTTCGGTGGAGAGCTGGAGGTGAGCGGTTAGCTTCCACCGAAGACAGGAGACATGTTCATCTCGGTGAAAGACGACCTCTGAAATCAGGATCAGACAGACGATCTAAATGTCAATAACTCCATATAGCACGGCTTCAGTTATCAGCAATCTCATCACAAACTGCCCGGTGGACTGTTTGAATCCACCGCCCATCGATACGGAGTCTTCATACACGTCTGAAGGTGGTGCAGACTCTGTCGCTGTGTTGTGTAGTTTTCAGTGAACGTGCCGTTTGTTTGTGGGGATTCAAGTCTGTTGGCTTAAATAGCTGTACATTTATTACTAATACTATTTATCATTTTATACTTGGACACTTTTTGTTCCGAGTTGTTTCCTGGTTTTTATTTTGGGCCATTTCTTAGTTTTTTGGTTGAGATGGTGGTTAATCCCAGAGTGGCATTTTGAGTTGTTGTTGTTGTTGTTTTTCTCTGACTGAACTAAACTGGAGGTTTTTATTCCGAGGTTGGAATTGCTGGAACAAACTCTTCTTTTTATTGGTCTGGTTTGAAAAAGTTGCACCTCGTCCTCACAGCAACGCCCGGCAGAAAAGAAACAGGTTGTTATTTTACGTTTCTGCAAACCACGGGATGCGCTAAATGTCAAAGTTTCTGAAAAATATGGTTCATGAATACGTTTCATATCGGTCTCATATCATGTGTGCAGAAATGCAAAAATGCCACGTGGTTAAACATGTGAAACGGTGAAGTTCAGGCAACAAAACTACTTGGTTGAGTTCAGTAAAAACATTGTGTTTTCTTTGTTAAAATAATAATGTAACAGCCGTAAAAAGGCAAATAAATATAGATAAATAACATCTGCCCTTAGCAGACTAATAGTCAACCAGTACTTTTGGTTTCAAACACCGCTCCACCCACTTAATGGTCTTTCTCACTTATTGTACTCGTTATTATAATATCGCTTTAATATACTGCGCCACTCGGTCTGACTGAATGCAAAAAGGTCCACATTCTACGTATCCGTGGTTTTGCAGAAACGTCAACACCGAGTGAGCCACTGTTTTATTTGTTGTGTTGACATTTATTATTTATGTGTGATAGTTTGTACAGTTTGAGTTCTAAATGTATTTGTCAGACTCGACTCTGACTGGCATCCAAGAACCATCCTGTGTTATTTTATCATACAAATAAAACATTTAAAAAAAAACGTATAATTAATCGTATGTTATTGTGATTGAGGTTAAGTATGTAAAAAAAACTAAAAGAAACACAACGTACGCGCGTCTCGTTATAAAATGCACAGATGGAGGTGATGAAAATGCATTGCAGATATACATTATTAAACACTGACAGTGGGACATACAGCATACATACAGAGGTAACTAAATATGTATGAGATGTCAACACAAACGTACCACTGTCACAGAGGCCCTGCAAAGATGTTGTGAAAGTAATGATGAGATATGTATGGAATATGCAGGTTTTGAGGTCAGCGCTGTGCGGCAGAGCAGATGTCGACAGCAGCTCACGGCAGGGGAACGCGGACAAACAGATTATAGAGCGCAGACACCACCATCCTGCTAGCTGTCTGACACCGTTGTGTCAGGAAGCATTGTGCGGCCAGACGCCGATGACATAACTATTTTATTTATTTTTTCCCCCACTGTAGTCTGCAGAGTCTGGAGATACTCCTGCCTTTGTGTTTCTTCCACACAAAAGCAAAGACTTGCACACTTTTAATGACTTCTACTTTCCTACTTTATTATAGAGCGCTGATTTCCAGCCAGCCAGTTGCTACGGGATACGAGCTCGACTGATTAGAAAAATAGAAATTGTGATTTGGTGTTGAAAAAACATCCATGTACCCAGTTTTTAAGACCTGAGCACATGCTCCATTTGTTTGCCTTGTTTTGGTTTGTGTGGATCTTATGTGTTTAGTTTTTATTAGGACTTTTATTAGGACTTTTCTCTCTACTGACTACCAGGCGGCGACTCCTCTGGTTGTATAGAAGTCAAAGCTTCATGTGTTAAAGCTGCATTCTCTCTCCTGACCACCAGGGGGCGACTCCTCTGGTTGTATAGAAGTCTATAGAAAATGACTCTACTTCTCTCTTGATTTATTCCCTCAGTAAACATTGTAAACATGAGTTTATGGTCTCAATCTCTAGTTTCAAGTCTTCTTCAATACAGCATGATGTTCATTTAGTAAATTATGGTCCATTTAGAGTCAAACAGACCATAAAGCAGGGGATGCTTTAGGGCGGGGCTACAAGGTGATTGACAGGTCACTACCAGAGCCGTATATGGCGTCTATACGTCAGTCATCCGCATTCCAAATATGGTAACCTCCATTTCATTGGTTGTGAAAAAAAACAACATGACGACAGCCGTAATCCAAGATGGTGACGGCAAAAATCGCAGAACTCAAGGTTTCAATACATCAGTCTACAAACCAACGGGTAACGGCATGATGACTACGTCCACTTCTTATGTACAGTCTTTGGTTTTTGTACATCAATATCATCTTTGCATTCAAATGGAAATCTACCTGTACCATTAGACTTTACGTCAATCATGGTAAAATTACAACAACAAAAAAATAAAAAAATTATTTTCTTTATTGCATTAGTGCATCGGAGCACAGACGTAGTGGGCCAAACTCCTAAATGATTCGTATTTCATGTGATGGGTAAACGTCCTGTCAGTTAAGGGGACAGGCGAGATAAAGGAACAGAAATAAAAGGATCGACTCTGCTGGTCTTTTTCTGCAGTGGATCAATGAGCTGCCTCAGAGGGGATCCAAGAAACAGATAACACGTCTGCTGAACGACAGAGACCCAAACTTATCTGCACCGTCAGACCTTTCTCTGCCTCACACTGCCAATCTCACACATACAGACACACACACAAGCAAAGACACACACTTTTACTAAAGCACAGACAAGAACTCTGAAAGCACGCACAGATCTCTTTCCCTGGATGAATTAACTCTCCATCATATTACATATTTCCTCTGTTCGCTAGAGATGTACGTGTGTGTCAGTTATAAATGCTCATTCCATTTTTGATGATTCAGCAAGCAATACAACCAGTCTGTGGGAATAAATACTCTTTTTAAAAATTGTGAGGATCTCCTAGCATGACTGTAGACTCTTATTGAGTTTACTTTGTGCAGTGGGAGCATAAAAGAGATTAAAAGAGGACCTAGAATTGAGCCTTGGGGGACGCCTGATCTCTCCAAATGGCACCAAGACGCCAAAGTGGGTGCCATTTCACAACATTTAGTCTGTACTGAATGCAACATAAGCCCATCCGTGTGTAAATATGCTACACTCAGAGCATGTGACGGAATAAATAAATAGCCAGAAATACAACGTATTGTGAGTGGGAGGGAAGGTGGTGGTGCTCGTGTTCCAGTGTGAAACCCAAAAGTCTTGTTTAGAATTTTTAAGTAACGTTTTTTTTTTTTTTATTATAATTTTACGTAGTTTATGTATGTATTTTAAGCCAAACCATGATGTTTTTCCAAACAAAAGCTAAGTAGTTTTGTTGTCTAAATCTAACCGTTTCACGTTAACGACGTAGAGTAAAAGGCAAGAAACGCTTCAAATGCATATCGATGGCCGAAGAGCAAAACATCCTATCTGAAAAATTGACTTTTTTGAGAATACAAAAAACAACTTGTTGTTTTCTTGCAGAATGATATTTGTTAAGGATACCCAATAAATAATACAAAATACAAAAAAAGAAAAATATACGATGTGCAGATAGGAGGTTATTGCACTTTGGCCATCGATATCATGTATGTTTGTATGTCTTAAACAGTGTCTTGCTATTCATACGCCTTCCCATGAGGGTAGAAAAGGTAGAAGCGAAGCGTCAATATCAACCCCACTGTGTGAAATCAAAAACAAAAGTCAATCACAAAATGTCGACGTTTGTCTTGAAGTGGATCTTCTGTCGCGTCTGATTCGGGATCGTCTGTCTGTGACGCTGCCGGAGGTTTCAGCAGCGGCCTGTTGCTCACAGTCTGATAATGTGGGTGAGAATTGCTGCCAGGCAACGATCAATAGAGTCATTCAGACTTCTAACCTTGTGAACAAGCTCAGCAGGTAACCAACTCCACCTGGAGCAGCTGAATGACGACTAAACGCGTGGGCCTCGGTGTGACTGATGGCTCGTGAGTTTGTGAGTCTCGCGCTGACGTCACGATCACACGTCCCAACAAATATGTATAAGCTGCAATCTGGATCAACTTAATACACATTTTGTAATGAAAAAGGTGCAGGGAGAAGAGAGGTTTTATAGTACCTGCCTCCTTCTCAAAGTCTGCTTTTAAACACACACACAAACATCATACATCACTCACGAGGTTCTCGTCATTCTTTGGTCTCTATACATTTTCTTGAACTGAATAATAGATGAAATCGACAGTTTTACCGAAACTCACATCAGCTTTAATGTAGAACACTCAAACTGAGTTACAGCTGATGTTAACTCAAACTTCCTCTGCAGGGTTTTTTTGTTTGTTCTTTCTCTGATTTAAAAGAGTAAAAATCTGTTTTCCTGCTTTAAGTTAGAAGAGTTTTGGTTTGCATGTAGAAGATATTGAATATGACCAATCAATTATGGGCGGTGATGAATAGAATGTACGTTAAGACTGATCACGTTTACGTGCATTAAATAATCCGTTTTGCTCTTATTCCGAAAAAGAAAATGTTCCCAATAAGCTGTTTATATGGCTGATGAACATGACTATTCCCATTTACATGCAGCCGTCCATATTCCAACTAACGGAAAACGACCCCCATGCCACATCGTCGACAGGACAAAAACTGCCAAGAACCTCAGAAGAAGAACACGAGAAAGTGTGAAAGTGTGAAAGTGGAGTCAGATTCGCTAAACACCGCGGTTGTCTTTTCCTAACTCCTCATGAAATCTCCTTCCGATCTTTCCTTGACCCCGTGACGTTTTCCACAGAGGTCAAGGAAAAGTGGTTAGGAATAGACGTTAGGAGGTCATTTGTTTTTACCATTCGATCGCGGCCCAGGTGGAGATTTGGAGGAGGAAGGAGCAAAGGAAATAGAGGTTGAGAAAGAGAGAGTGATAGTGAGCAGGAGAAAGAAACCTACTTGGTGGGGATGAAGATTTGGGGTTTGATGAAAAGGGGCTGGATGTGGAGCTCTGTCAGAAAAAAAGCACACTGTGGCAAAATGGATTGAGAAGGAAGTGGAGGAAGTTAAACTGATCGATATGAAACGATCCGGCTTGATGGTAGTCGTGTGTGTGTCGAAGAGACGGACGGTATTAGTCTTAAAAATAGAGATTTTGGAGGATGGGTTTTCAGCTTAACAAGAAAGCTCCAATAAAAAGGTTTAGTTGCTTGACTTTGATTTGGACAGGGCTCAACATTAACTTTTAAAAGTGGTTGCCAGGCAACCAGGCATCAGCTTTTGGTGGACGCAACTGAAAATATGCTTGCCATTTTTAGTCACGTTATATATTTTGAGTAATTAAGGTACTTCTTAGTCAGTCGGTCAGATGAAAAATTAAAATGTGTCTGTTGTACACTCTTCCATCCAGCAAATACCGGGATCCTTTATTTCCCTCCTTTTGTTTTTTGTTCAGGTTCGTCTGGTTCTTTATCTGTTGGATCAATTGGCACATTTGTTTGTGACTTCCGTAGTTATTTTAATCCAAACAACGTTCTTTTCCTAAACCTAACTAAGTGGTTTAGTTACCTAAAGTTTCCTGTTGGAGATGGAAGTTTATTTTGAAAAGCCCGTATGCATGTAACGAGGGGAAAATGACGCGTTTTGACGAAGTATGAGGAGTAACTTTTCGCAAGATATCATACGAACCATATACTTTGCTCAAAAACAGATTACTGTGCGCAAGTTAGTAAACGCACCGACGCACGTTGCAGCGTGTTCACGTTCTGACTGTGATAACAATATTTACATAGCGCTAATGCAAAAAAAGTATATCTATTTTTGGGTGCCCATTTTTGGTCACAACTCAACTATTCACTACCAAATTATGACAATCTCCCACAAATGTCTAACTGGATAAAATGATGAAGCGATAACATTGGAACCGACATAGATGGATCGTTACATGTCAAAGAATGTTTGAGAAACAAAAGGCCAAGAATTGGTTCCCAATTTCTCAAGTGTTGCCAATGGCAACTGAGCAACCCTTGATTTCTCACCCCTGTACTTGCAGGACAAAGTGTTCTAGGACCTTATGTTGTATCCAGTAAGGTCAGTATGTTCCCAAATTACTTGATTTAATTGACTGAGCTGTAAGATTGAGGTCCTCCACAAAGAACCAGACAAAAGCACCAAATCTTTCGATCAGAGATTCGGTCAAACGTTGCTTTGAAATAAGTAATTCAGCATTACAAAAAAAGCAAAAAGAACCCCTAAGAGACCATAACAACCGATAAGTTGACTAATTGACTGAGAAGAAGCGACACATCAGTCAGAAGGCAGGAGGAACTTTACTTTCATAAGGATCAGGGGAACTGTGCATAAAATCTACATAATTACAGATGCAGCAATGAAATTTCTGTGTGTTGTGGGAGTTTCTGTAGAAGTTGTGCAGCAGCAGTTGAGAGAAGTTTTTAGGCTCCAAAAATCCAAAATAGAGAGAGTGTATGGCGTGGGAATTGGAGGGGAAGGAGTTATTATTTTATTTGGTAAGTGGGGGTTTCAGTGTTGATACAGTAGTTGACGATAATGTGACATTTTAATCCGTGATGGATTATGGGTGTATACTGGAGAGATGGGTTGAAGATGTGCGACCTTCTGACTCCAGTTCATCACCAACCAGCTTGAAGCGAAGTCACTCGGACAGCAGATGTTTTAACAGAGACACAGCGAACACGGTGCATAGACTTCAAATGATGGGATTAGATATGACACTTGTCTGATGAAATGTGCAAAGAACGAATCACATTGGTATTACAGCACCCTTTAGTAAAATGGAAATTAAGGTCACAAATTAGGCACAAGCCGTGAGAAGAAGAGAGAGCAGGAAGTAGGCCTGACGAGAAGCACAAGGAGAACACGGAGAGAGGTTACGTTTAGGTAACACTGGATTAAACAGTACGGTATTTAAAATACAAAAAGACATAATACATAAAGGTGTGAAAGTAACTTAATTTGAAATGTGATTTCTTTCTTTTTTTTTTACAAAGAAGTTCTAGTTTCTTGTATCAATATCTTGGGGAAACAAACTTGATAGCGAGAATATAACTTTATTAGCTATTTATTGGTCTCAATTTCTTTTCTTTTCATTATTATTTGTCAACGTATAGATCCTGATCCACACGGTAAAGCCACAAAACACCAAGAAGAAGAAGAAGAATGCAACATTTTGGATGCCAGCCACCATTAAAGAAAACGAAGAAGAAGAAGAAGAAGAAGAAGAAAACGAAGAAGAAGAAGAAGAAGAAGAAGACAGGTGGAGTTGGTGATGAGAGTCTGAGAGTCTGAGAGTCTGCAGAGAGACAACATGTGAGGAGCTTCTTCACACCAGTAAAACCAGACAAAGTTCTGCTGAGCTGCTGATGATGTCAGCTTGTTTTTGTAAGACTGAAGCAAATAAAGATGGAGGCTGAAACTGGACCTGAGCCCAGGTAGAACCAGAGGACGGAGTCATATATGGACTCCTCATGTATGGACTCACCTAAACAAACATGGTTGGAAAACCTAAAGATCCAGTTCCCAGTTCCAGTGAGGAGAGTGGACGTGGAGCCGCTGAGCCAGACCCCGTGCTGGTGGTTGTGCTGTGGCTGAGGTTTCTCCTGTGTGTCCACACAGTCACTAAGTCAGCCTGCTGGGGCTCACTGACGTGACTTTAATAAGACTTTAAGTTATACGCTGATCTTCTCGGTGGTGTGCTTGTGGTCGGAAAGATTCATCCTCGCTTTGGTTTTTAAGTGGAGCTGAAACGATCACTGTCAGCTTTATTAAGGAATGAGACTCTTTTTGCTTTACTCAATGTACCGACAGAGAAATAGACCTGCAACTAAGAACAAGGCCAACAACGCTGAGCAAATAAAGGTAATGAATAAACAGTAACTGGACTATTATGTAGGCTTACACATGTAAATATATTGTGTGCGTGTGTGTGTGTATAAATATATATATATATATATATATACACATATATATATATGTATATATATATATATATATATAAAAAGCACCAGTGATCAACAACACAAGTCATGTGTTAAATAGGTTAATTATTAATTAAATATATGTACAATATATACGTTATTTTTTGCAAGTCAAGTCTCAAGTCTTTGATCACAAGTCCATGTCATGTCTTAGAGGTTGCGTCCGAGTCAGGTCTCAAACCTTTGAGCTCGAGTCCAAGTCAAGTTTCAAGTCTTTGATCTCCAGTCTAAGGGGGTATTATGAGCCTGTATGTGATACAGGAAGAGGAGCCAAATCAGATTGTCTTGTTGAATCACATATTTTCTCCAAATAATAAATATATGTTCCCTTTAAGTACAAGTATAGAAACACAATTTAAACCCCGGGAATCAATTTAAAACCGAAAAATAGGGAAAACACAATTATAAGCCAGAGTATGAGAGCTTGTTTAACGGCCTCCGGCAGGCTGTTCCAGAGGCGCTACAGAAAAAAATAAGAAATGTAATTTGTTACATTCCACAACTGAGTCCAAGTGTGATTGGTTCTGAATCTAAAGCATTAAAGCATCTAATTTCATGAAGACATTTTTATTCAGGCAGGAATAAAGCGAGTTGTGAAGGTTAGAGGAACTAAAAGTAGGAACGCATTTCTTTACAGAGTGGAACAGGACGGTGCAATTATCTTTCCCCTCACATCAAAGCTGAGGTCAGCGTCAAAGATGGATCAGGAGATCCTGTCATGGCTGCATGTCGTCATGCTGAACACGGCTTTTGGTTTTCTGTGAACACAATAGCTCCGTCTCTGAATCTCCTGATGTCGGCTTTAAAGTGAGAAGACGGTTTAGAGATGTGAGATGAAGTTAAACCTGAAGGAAGTCCACACAACTGGTGTGATGGAGGAGGAGGACGAGGAAGAGGAGGAGGAGGAGGAGGAGGAGGAGGAGGAGTAGTTTCCTACAGAGGAAGATTACCCCAAGTACCTCCGTACCACGGGGAAATCATTTGTAATGCTGATTACTGGGGTTCAAATAAAACTCCACCTCCTTTTGTGGCCAAAGTAATGATTAAATACGTTGAAGCAGCTTTAAATAGATATTTTAATTCTGCGGCTGAATAAGCTGTAAACAACAGACAGATAATCACCTTACTCAGAATAAACAGAGGGGAAATCAGAACAGTTTAAAGTGCTCAATAAGTGCATAAATACAGACAGTTAAGAAGCACACAGGGAACTGTGGACATGATATGTATCCAGTGGTGGAATGTTACTAAGTGCATTTAATCAAGTACTGTACTTTTTGACGTACTAGAATCGTACTTTACTTAAAGGAGCAGTGTGCAGGATTTAGTGACACCTAGTGGTGAGGTTGAGGTCGCAGACTGAAACTAACTGAATAAACCCTCCGCTGACTCCTCCCTTTCCTCGCGTGTTGGAGAACCACTTTTAAAAACGTGAAAGTCTCTCTCTAGATCCAGTGTTGTTCTTTTGATTTGTCCGTTCTGGGCTACCGTAGGTGGAAACATAGTTATAGTTATTTCTGCTAATAAATACCCCCTAAATCCTACACATTGGCCCTTTTAAGTATTTCAATTTCATATTCTCCACTACGATTTGCCTCCACTACAAGGCAAATATTTAACTTTTTACTTGGCAGATAAATATAATCAACTAATACAATATGATGTATTATGAATTAAACTACCCAGCAATATAGCAATTAAATAAAGTGATAACCACCTTTACCAGCTGCAACATTAAAGTGAATGCATCAATAATAAAAATACAATAATACAATTTACTAGTACTTTAAGTATATTTTGATGCCAGTACTTTTGCCTAAGTAAAACATTGGATTCAGGGTTTTTGCTTCCACAGATGTTTTTTAAAACTGTGCTATTGCTACTTTTATTGAAGTAAAGACCGGATTACCACCACTGAAAATATTCATTTAGCCTCCATTTGTAAAAGATCACCACCTCCACTTGAGGACTTCTGTGTTTGATGATGAAGTTTTAAGCAGAATTATCTCAACAAATGGATCCTGTCCAATACTTTATGAACAAATACCTGCAGAACGAATTGCATTCCCACGTTGAGATCTGTCACATTTCCATTCATTCGTGTCCGTCCGTCGTCTGTGTTTGTGTGCAGAGTTTTCCAGAGAGAAAGTGTTGCTGCTGAAACTCTGTGCAGCAGCTCTGCAGCCGTGAATCACAGCTCAGCCTCGGATGTGGCAGCATCATAATTGCATCGTGTTTTTCTGTGTGTACATAAATCCGTGTGTTGTTGTTGTTGTTTGTGCACATCGGAGGTAAAGGGTTAAAAACAGGCCGAGAGGGCTTCAGTCTTTAGAAGGGGAGAAGAGGAGCGAGTGAACTGGGGCATTATGGGTCGCCGGTTGGTCGGGGTCAGCGTCAGGTCAGCAGAAAGGAACAAAAACCACTTTGTAGAGAAACTAAACCAGAGAGTGAAACGGAGACGATGACTCTGCTGGGTTGGTCTCGTTTAAAGGGGACGCATCAGGGGAAACGTTTTCAGTCCAGTTTAGTTCAGTTGGTTTTATATTAGAACAGTTATGTTTGCATTTCCAGAAGCAAAGGTTGTGGTTGGGACCAATAGAACCACTTCGTTCAACATTGGACGAGGTTCAAGGCGAGCTGAGCCCTGACTGTTCTCAAGCAGATTTTGTAGCTGTGTCCAAATATAGTCTCAAGTCTTTAAGCTCGAGTCCAATTTCTCCTACTCTTAATTTAAGTAACGCCACATTCATAGTTATTTTAACCCAAACGATGATCTTTTTCTTTTTTGCTGCCCTAAAAAGTTGTTTCCTGTGAAGTTTATTTTGAAAAGAATATATGTAACGAGGGGAAATTGCCGGACTTTCGTAGTAAAAAGCACGAAAAATGAGGTGTAACTTTTTCTAAGCTGCAGTGTGACGGACAATGTCACTAGCATCAGTACAAATACGCTGTGAGCCACAACTTGAGCCTATATTTGTTTACATATTCTTCACACCATTAAAGAAATGCTGAATTATCCATCAGCGGCTCCTGTTTGCAGTGTATCCAACTTTGATTTCTAAGTGGATCAGTGGACCTTTATTCTGGATGTCCATCAGAGATAATGACCTCCTCTGGCAGTTCAAGTAACACTGAATGATATCAGCATGTGTTTCATGTCTGCGTGTTCACATTTCACTGAGTTATGAAGAAGCAAAAGGAAAGGCATTTTTTAAGTATCCATATCAGCTCCATTGTCTACGTGACTCTGTGCAGCTCCAAGTGATTCAAACTACAATAACTGACTTCCTGTACCACCTGAACACCTCCACGCACCCGACCCTTTCACCTCACACTCTATTTTTGCCTCACCTCTCGCCCTCCCTCTGAAACACACCGCTGGCTGCCACCACCACTGGGGGCCAGATATGACTGTTTACATTATTACGACTGTTTTCAGTGTATTAATGGGCGACACATACAGAACAATGTGTCTCTTGAACACAGACCTGAATACATCTGTCCTCAGTGATGTTTTCATTGTCCATTGTTGGATAGCAGTAATGACAAATCAAACTTCCTGCTAACACACACACACACACACACACCCACACACACACACACCCACACACACACACACACACACACACACACACACACACTATTCATGTCAATATGAAAAGAATCGCAGCAATTGAGCGTTCCCCGGAGGTCCACTCGATCTCCACTGCAATCAACTTTCTCTGCAGTGATGTCGGATTTCACTGAATCAGAAATATGTGTTTTTCTTATTCAAGCGATGAGGTTTATTATGATAGATATGAAAAGTGCCAAGCATCACAGGCTGGCTGATGCCTTCACCGCTTTTTGGAGGTGATTCAGTTCATTATCTTCAATGATTTGACTGGTGCAGAATCCACTTTGGTGTTGCAGCGAGATGTTCTGTTGCAGTCTGTTGAAGTATAACATTCAGAGTGTGGTGCTGGAACAATGATAAGAGGATATGCAAAATGCAATGCTTCGGTGTAGATTGATTTGTATGAGATAAAATAATATGAGAGAGAGAGAGAGAGAGAGAGAGAGCTCAAAATACTGTAATGTTTTTAAGCATTTTCTGTCGGGTACTGACTGGGAACTGTCCAAAGATGGATAGAACAGATTAAAAGTGAAGCGTAACGTTGGTTTAACAAAAAGTAATGTTGGCGTAACGAAAAAGAAACTTGGTGTAAATAACAGTAAGCAGCACCAGCCTCACGTAGCCAGCTGGAGAGCAGAGGCAAAGTATCGAAGGAGTAAAGCAAAAAATATATATTTAGGCTATATTAAGAATTCCCGTAGTTTTAACATGTTTCCCAGTTGTCATGTATGAAAAGACCCAAAATGAACCCTGTGAGCTGACTCGATTATGAGTGAATTATTTAAAAAGCATTGGTAGACTACAGAAATGATCCCGAGGTTTTGATCCACATAACCTGTGATCACTACAAACGGTTTCCACTGCATATCATTACATATCTGTAAAATCACAATTACGTTTGAGCAGAGACTCTTGAAGGTAAAGCTAAACCAAACTGAAAGTAAGACATGACGTTTAACTGTCATGGCAGACTTTTTTTCTTGCATGAATTTTCAAGTTTCATATCTTGTAATTAAGTTGTTTGTAAAAAAAATATATATATTTTTCACTGTATGAAGAGCAGAAGGAACAGTGTTAACCAGCAAGCTCAGAAACACTAGTTTTATGTCACAGTACACCAATTTGTGTATATTATTGCTGCATTGGCGAAAAACACATTTTCTGCAGAGGATTTTCTATCTTAACATAAAAATGGTTGCATTATGCCTTTATAAAATAGAATATAGATTTTCTTCAGTAGAATATATTCACCAGTTAATGTATTTTGATGCCAATGTTGCAGGGTTAGAAACACTGATACACCCACGGCAGACAGAGGTTTTTAATGGGATTCCTTGGGTACCTTCTGATCGATTTAAGGTCACGTGGCTGTTGTAGTGAATCCCCCTGTTCCACCTTAAATCACTGACGCCCCTCTCAGCATTTTCTCTGAAGAACAAAAAGACTTCATTTTCACCTCATTTTACAGAACAGAACAGCCTCAGCGAGCTGCTGTATTGACTGGTGGACTGGTGGTCAGTTTGCCAATCAACATGATTGATTTAAACTGCAAAGTTGATGAATATACAGTGGTTACCCCTGAGGTGTGCCCTGTGTTATAGATTAAAACTCTCTTTGAGGCAATATTGGTTGCGCGGTTTTCCCTTGCTTTTCAAACAGAATGCACAGGATCAACACCAGGGAAGTTGCCAATGTTTTTCAATTTCTATTAGAAGTTTATTTGTGACATAAACAATGTAGTAACACAGTTACTACACAGTGTAGTAAAAATACCTTTTGTGCCTAGTTCCAGAAAGCTGCTAACAAATAGGAAAAAGAGGACCCAAGGAGGTGCAGTGACGATTGCGAGCTCTTGAGATCCACGGGACATAGAATGGGACATGCTTGCGTAAAAGTAGCATAAGCGCAACAAAAAGTAACGTCAGCGTAAAGAAAAGTAAAGTTGGTGTGAAGAAAAGTGACGGCAGCTTTTACAAAAGTAAGTTGGCATCTAGAAAAGTAGAGAAACATTAGGGTAAAGAATAAAATGTTGGCATAAAATTTACTGAACCATAAAGAAGCAATACCGGAGGCCAAGCAATTGGCCCGCTCCGCACAGGCAACATTTTAAGATGCACTGAACTAGTAAAATAAAAATATTTTATAAAGGAAACAAAGCAATATAACTTTATGTTTTACGGAAATGAAACGGTGAACAATTAATCAAAATGTCCATGAATAAGTTCCAGAAATATTTAAACAATGTAACCTGTAAATATCTGGTGGATGAATCATAATTGTGTATTATGTGTCATGATAGTAAAAGTCACTGGTTTAGGACCAGGATGGCCTGATGGAAGGAACTCCTCCTCATTCTCTGTTTTGAGTGAAGACAATGCTGAAGTGTCTTAAACCTGCATTCTCTCTAATGTCCACCAGGGGGCGACTCCTCTGGTTGTATAGAAGTCAAAGCTTTATGTGTTAAACCTGCATTCTCTCTCCTGACCACCAGGGGGCGACTCCTCTGGTTGTATAGAAGTCAAAGCTTCATGTGTTAAAGCTGCATTCTCCCTCCTGACCACCAGGGGGCGACTCCTCTGGTTGTATAGAAGTCAAAGCTTCATGTGTTAAAGCTGCATTCTCTCTCCTGACCACCAGGGGGCGACGCCTCTGGTTGTATAGAAGTCAAAGCTTCATGTGTTAGCTGCATTCTCTCTCCTGACCACCAGGGGGCGACTCCTCTGGTTGTATAGAAGTCAAAGCTTCATGTGTTAAACTGCATTCTCTCTCCTGACCACCAGGGGGCGACTCCTCTGGTTGTATAGAAGTCAAAGCTTCATGTGTTAAAGCTGCATTCTCTCTCCTGACCACCAGGGGGCGACTCCTCTGGTTGTATAGAAGTCTATAGAAAATGACTCTACTTCTCTCTTGATTTATTCCCTCAGTAAACATTGTAAACATGAGTTTATGTCTCAATCTCTAGTTTCAAGTCTTCTTCAATACAGCATGATGTTCATTTAGTAAATGATGGTCCATTTAGGGCGGGTTTACTGTGATTGACAGCTCTGCCAGAGCCGTATACGGTGTCTCTATGTCACTCCTCCACATTCCAAATATAGTAACTTCCGTTCATTGGTTTAAAAAAAATCCCAAGATGGCGACGGCCAAATCGCTGAACTCTATGGTTGCAGCCCTACTTGTAGCGTATCACCATAACCATGTTTTTTTTTTTTTTCAAGAATACCATAGTTGTGTTATTGTATTATTTTTTTTTAAACACTAAAATATGTTGCCGATAAACATTTTATTTGACACGCACCTGACAGATACTTAAATTAACATTCCCTCTTTATGTTAATAGAAAACATAAAACGTATTTTCTCCAAAAATGGATTCGCTGTCGTGAAATGAATGGTACACAAACAAGCGTGAGACACCAGCTGAAGCTCACTGTACACATCATCAGTGAGGACTATTGATCGATTCATTACGAAGCTGATAGATGGAGAACAAAGCTGAAGTTTCTGGGAAATCAATGTGTCTTTGAGTCGAGTCGATGACTGAGGGGATGTAACGCCTCCTGGGTGAAAGAAGGTCTGTACGATCCGGTACTCCGTATTACATTCACAGATTGTTCTGTGGTACTTCCACTATTCAACCCTCAACATATTTAACATACAAGTATTAAACCGAATACTGAATGAAGAGAATAAACTACTTTTAACTGCTGAAAGAATAAACTATGGGCTGAAAGAATAAACTACTGTAAGAAACAATCATCATAGCAAAATGTTAACTTATTTCTTACCAAAACATTGTTAGCTTTGTCATCAGAAGAAAAAATTTGGATAATTTTAGGAAAGTTGCGGTTAATTTACATATTGTGTAAAATATTATAGATGGATCACATCATCCGTTTCCTTTAAAATGACTGACGAGGAAAGTAACGTTAGCGTTAAAGTAACGTTAGTGTTAAAAAAGTAACATAACGTTAGCGTTAACGTAACGTTACATTAGCGTTAACGTAACGTTAGCGTTAAAATAACGTTAGCGTTAAAATAACATTAGCGTTAACGTAACGTTAGCGTTAAGAAAGTAACGTTAGCGTTAAAATAACATTAGCGTTAAGAAAGTAACGTTAGCGTTAATGTAATGTTAGCGTTAAGAAAGTAAACGTGGACATAGTTAATTAGGTAATGTTAGCGTAATGTAAAGCAACGGAGGAAGGAAAAGTAACATTAGTGACTGAAGAGAATTACCTACTTTAAGAAACAATCATCATAGCAAAATGTTAATTTATGTCTCATTAACTATGTAAAGTCATCGTGAGGAGAAAAGAAATCTAATTTTAATTTTAGCAAAAATGTAACTTAAGTACATTTGTATTTTTAATTATTAATTAAAAAGCACAAATAAAAAGAGAAAACAATATGAAGTCATGAGAAATTGGCGTGACAGAATAAAACTACACATTATGTGTCTCCAATTTATTTCCACTCAATGTGGGACACGACATGAAGTACCAACTAGAACTTCGACCTACTTTCAGCCCTGGTTCGAGGAGAGACTCTTTAAATGCTCATTAAATCTGGAGATCAGTTTCCTCCATAAACAACATTGGCGCCCTTCCAAGGTTTGAACATTCGTTTTTAACTTCAACAGGAAGTGGAAGCTAAAGTTGTTATAAACACAAAGTACTTTCATTGTAACCATGACGATGAGAGCCCCCTAAATGCTGAGTTCACACTGCAAAAACTGTAGCCTTGATTTTTTATTTATTTATTTTTTAATCACAATAATGTGGGTCTGGCCATGATGTCGTTCTAGAGGGAAATAAAAAAACAAACAAAACATTTTTTTTTTTTACTTTTGGAAACGGTGCCGCTCAGCTGTGAGACCGGAGGAGAAGAGATAAAGATTCACATCGGTTGTTGTTTGACATGTTTGTTGCTGCAGAAATTAAAATTAAAACACAAGCCTCGAGTACTGAAGTGTTTTATTACCATTCAACTACTTTTACTTTGGTACACAGGTCAATTCTGCTGATAATACTTCTGTACTATTGAGCGCAGTACTTTTTACATTGTTGTATTTGTACTTTAACTTCAGTAAAAGATGTAAGTACTTCTTCCACCACTGGCAAAATCTCATTTAACCCTCATGTAAGATGTGTATACACACACACACACACACACACACACACACACACACACACACACACACACACACAGAGCTCTGATTTGCTGCTCGTGCTGCAGAGTTTACCATACCAAGGTCACGCCTAGAGCAGATTTAGAGTGTGTGTGTGTGTGTGTGTGTGTGTGTGTGTGTGTGTGTGTGTGTGTCTCATTACATCAGTGGCCCTGGCGAACATAATCAGGATTCAGAACTGGAAATGAATCACAAACTGTCTCTCGCACAAACACAAAATCTTACACAAGCACACAAGCACACAGACACACACACACACACACACACACACATCCTTAATCCAGTCGTAGTGTGTGTGTGTATGTGTGCGTGTGTGTGTGTGTGTGTGTGTGTATGTGTGCGTGTGTGTGTGTGTGTGTGTGTGTATGTGGGCGCGTATGTGTGCGTGTGTGTGTGTGCGTGTGTGCGTGTGCGTGCGTGTGTGTGTGTGTGTGTGTGCGTGTGTGTGTGTGTGTGTGTGCGTGTGTGTGTGTGTGTGTCCCCTTCAGAACAGAATGAAATGAGCTGTCAATATGTCATTTTAAGGTGCTCGGTGGAGGAAGGAATGCAAAAGTGAAAAGAACATAAAACACAGAGATACACACACACACACACACACACACACACACACACACACACACACACACACACACACACACACACACACACACGAGATGAAAACCTTCCTGATGACGGACATTTGTTGATTGGACTTCTCTCACATATCAAAACCCACAACTATACATGCAGACACATGCATATACACACAAAAGTACACGTCTTCACATATGTACACGCACACGCACACGCACACACACACACACACACACACACACACACACACACACACACACACACACACACACAGAGAGAGAGAGAGAGAGAGAGAGAGAGAGAGGTACACAGGAGAGTATTTATGCCTTCGTGAAGCTCAACACTTCCATCTGCTGTCGGAACAGAAGGAGGAACGTGTTTTTATACTGGACTCAAGTACACGTCTCAGGTACTTGTACTTTAGTGGTAGTAGTTTAGAGTCATGTCTTTTCATGCCGCGTTATACTTCTACTCTGCTACAGTTATCAGACAGCTTTAGTTACTTTACAAATTGAGATTTTTACACACAAAACATGTGAAGAACTTATTGAATCGGACGTTTTGTTACAATTAAAACTCTCCAGTTAGTTGATTAAGCAATTAGTTGATTGACATGAAAATAAAGTTAAAGGTAAACTATATATATATACACACATATGTATATATATATATACACGTATATATATATAAATATATATACACGTATATATATATATATACACGTATATATATATAAATATATATACACGTATATATATATATATATATATACACACATACATACAAGTTGTATGGAAAAATTACAGAATATTTTCAAGCTCAACAACATTGAGTTGTCGCCATCTTGTTTTTGGGGTTTTAACCAAAGTGACACGTGAGCGGTTCCAGCTGACAGCGAGGGGTTAACGCTCTGTGAGGAAATCTAAATGTTCCAGAAGAAAACAAAACGCTGACAGAAAGATGATTTTTAAAGTTCCCCGTCTTCGTGTACCTGCTGCTCCGCTCATAGAAGTAGAACCAATAAAATCCCTTTATTTCTCCAAATTAATCTTAATTAAATTGTGAGCTTTCCTTTCACAATATTTCTATTGTTAGATGACGTCCATGTTGACGAGCTGGTCTTCTTCTTCTCTGTCGACTAAAGCCGCTCTGTAGCTGCTGGAGGTCAGAAACTCTAAAGCCTTTTGAATTATGTTTTCCATCAATAAGATAAGATATCCTTTATTATCACATTGTGCGTGACTTCTTTAGTTGATTAAGATCTGTGAGTCCGTCCGTCCGTCCACTTTGTTCAAACCGAAACATCTCAACTCAACTTGTGAGCAAAAATGTCATAAATCTTCTATTTCCTACGCCTGTCATTGTGTTTATGATGTTAAAAATGAAAAGATTTGATATTTTTGTAGACAAAATAATTAATTAGTGATGGAAAATAAGTTACAGTAATACGCCGGTGACCGCAAAACTCGATGATATGAAATAACAGACTTTGAACAGCTTCAGCTGTTCTCTCTCTGCATGGTGCATCATTTTAGTATCATTATTAGTATTATTAGTATTATAACTCTAACTTCATAGTGTTTTAGTTCCCTGAAGAGCTTCAGGAGGGATTGAGCTGAGAACAGTCACTCATGTTTGATCCAGCTCCAGACTTCCTACACTTAGATATTAATAATAAAATATTATTAATAATAATAATAATAATAATAGCTTCTACAGAATCACACACATCAGACTTGTTCAATATTAACCGTTTCTCTCAACCTTTTCTTCTCCTTCAGTCTAATATTTTTGTCTAAATACAGCGAAGAGATGGAAGTGTTGATCACCTGCATGCGTTTGATTCTTGTAAATATAATCATATAATCTGAGGTAATAATATGAGGGTTACGCAATGTGTTCAGGGTCAGTCATGCAGCCTGTGTGCTGTGCGGGTGACTGTCCTGTAGGGGGCAGCAACACGCTGCCTCACTGGAGCCAAACACAACGAGGCCTCTGACACGTGGAAACATTTGATTTCTCTTTGAGAAAAGTTCATATTTCAAACGGATTTCTGCGGCGTGACTGAACACGACTACTTTTATTTACTTCTCCTTTATTTTCTTACTGCTTCTACTTTTTATCTGGTTGTTTTTTTTTTATTATTATTATTAACTCAGTTTAATACATTTTGAAGTATTATATCTGTATTTGTTTTTTAGGAAGGCTAGATGTTTTCAATTGATCATGGGATTCTGATAATATTGTTAATAACAATCCTCCAGTACCACTGCTACTACTAATATTAATAATACAAATCATAATAATAAACATTACTATTTTCTAATTATGTTTCAGTCATTAAAATGTTTAATTTTCTCTTTCGTGAAATATTTTATATTTTTATTTATCAGGTTTGACATTTTCTTAAATTATTATTAAAGAAATTATTCGGGTTGTTGTGTTCTTTTACTGTTTATGGACAACTAATAATAATAATACTACTTACAATAATAATGATTTAAAGAATGCTAATAACAATAATGCTATAATAATAATAATACTGCTACTACTAATATTAATAATACAAATCATAATAATAGTAAACATACTGATCGAGAGCTCACACCAACATTGTGTGTGTGTGTGTATGCGTGTGCGTGTGTGTGTGTGTGTGTGTGTGTGAAAGTTTAGGACAGCAGGTGGAGACAGCTCTCCATATTCACAAACACACACATTGTTCACGATATTATAATATTCATCATTATAATATTTACGAATGTGTGTCCGTCTTCAGTCTAAATTCTACTTGTCAGTTAGTTATAATGTTTCTTACATAATCAGTTTCATTGTAGTAAAAACTTAAAAGTAAAACGTCTCATTTACATCAAATTAAACAAGAAACAGACTCAGATCATCAATAAATAAATAAATGGAATACATTTTTAAATAACTGGTAAATGATGTGATTGAAAGTATATTTTTGTATAAAGCAATTTTAGGAAAACAGCCTGTATCTCGTATACAAGAAATAAAGGCATGTGTCCCAGGTCGTTAAGACATTTTGCATCTTTTAGTCTCTTTGTGGGCATTTTGCATCGCTTTGTGGTAATTTTGTGTCTATGTGGTTGTTTTGCGTCTCTATGTGGAAATTAGATTCAGAAAGTAAATACAAATATAAATCACTTATTGTTGCTATTGATCAATCAAAATTTAAATGCAAACAGTATACACTAAAGCTGCTGTGGACAACAGAAACATTCCCTTTGCTCAGCCTGTTGTCATTGACCCATTTATTCTTGGGATGCACACACACACACACACACACACACACACACACACGCACACACACGCACACACACACACACACACACACACACACACACACACACAGCAGGTTACCATTAGTGGACAGGTCGTGTGCTGCTCTGCTTCCATCGATCTGAAAAAAGAAAAAGAAAGCTCTTGTTCCACTATAAATACACTCAGGGCCGCCATCGGTGCCCTTGTGCTGTTCTCCTCCACCTTTACCTCCTCGTCCTCCATCTTCCCCTTCCTCCCCCAACCCCCCCACCCGTCCCCCTTCTGGTGCAGCTATTTCTGTCTTGATCTATAAACTCTGGTCACTCGGCCTGGTGTCGGGTTGCTGGACGGACCAACAGGTGACACACACAGCAACACACACGGCAACACACACAGCAACACACACAGCAACACACACCAGGCGGTTACGTGTTGACAGGTTGACTTAAAGGACTGGTTAGTCCTGCCTGTCTTGCAGCAGTCAGGTGTCCACGTGTCTTTAAAGAGCACCTTCAGAGTCAGCGATGGACATTGAAGTTGCACTTTTGATATGACTGTTTTGGACAAACTATACTAGAACGTTTTGGGACATTTTAAACTCGTACTTTCTTAAAAACTTAAAATAATAATACTATACCATTAAGTTTTTCGACATACTATTCTATGACGGGTTTTAATGCTCTTCCCCACAGCCTGGAGCTAGTTCCTGTGTTTGCATTCATTTCTTGGTACTGAAATGAGGAAAACAACACTTCCTGGCTTCTCATTTCGTCTCTAGTGGAGCAGGAGTTGCTTCCGCCATCTCTTCCAGAAGCTGCTGGACCTGCAGCGACTTGTACAGGTCAAGTAAATGTTTGAATATGTTTGAGAAGAAATAAGAAGATGTGAGAAGATGTCTGCGTGTTGATGGAGTTGGATGTGTTGAGGGATTCTAGGACTTAAAATACGATAAAGACAAAGAACAACCACGAAAAGGCCATCTGCTGGAAGGCTGGCCACCTTCTCTTGGACGCTAGAGGAGCTAAAGCCGTTGGCGTCCACCCCATTGGTGGATCGATGACATCGCTCTTCCCACCAATTATCCACAAGCCCGCTGAAACAGACTGTAAGCAAGGTCATTAAGGTCAAGGTCACCAGCCAGGCCTTCCCTTCTGTGGAAGAGAAGGCCTGGCTGGTGACCTGTGAAGCTGCGTTGTGATGGTTCACAGGGAACAATCGGAGGATTCTTTTCACTCCGGTTCAATGAACTTCGTCCTCTGACTGAAGTGCATCAATGAAGGATCTAGATTGGTTTTTTTCTACTTTTAGGAATCTTCTCGCGCTTTTGGATGCATTTGACCTCTTGACCCGTAGACTTCTTCTTCTTGCGCCCGGATTGGATTCCCGCACCTTACAAGAGCTCTTCTTCTTCTTCTTCTTCTTCTCCTCCTCTTTCTGTTCCCCGCCCCCTCCAAGAAGAACAGCACACAGAGCAGCTTGTCAGTTTCGGATAAATAATTTAATGCAGTTACAATGTCAATATATGTGCACTCTCACTGACAAAGGAGAAGTAGAAAGCATTAAGCCTGTCCACCCCCGACATCTTGTCTTCCCTCCCTCATCCCCAAAATGGGTAAACAGGAAACAACAAATAAAACGGTCGGTGTAAGATTACTCTCTGTAAACCTGCACAATAAACACAGTCTGTTCACTCAAATACATGCTTTGGATATAAGTACCTCTATCTGTTCATATAATGAGGAAAACACTCTCTCACACACACACACACACACACACACACACACACACACACACACACACACACACACACACACAGAGACATCAGTGAAGACCCCACAACTTAAAACAAGCTACATTGACCACATGTCCGTCAACATCCCGTCAGAAAGCCCTTTAGATCCGAACCTGGAGCCTTTTGAATGTTTGGTGACTCATTCCACCGTCTGTGTGACACCAGAGGAACATCATCATCTCACTGGAGTTCACTCACTTCGGATTATTATCATCGTCATCATGACTTTGGACAGTAAAAACAACAACAAAAAAACAACAAACAATTGCAGCTAATATTCAAAAACACAACAGAGATGAAATTAAACACAATCTGGAAATGTTCCAAAGACGTGAAATAGTCCTCATGTTCATTCAGCAACGTTTCTCAAAAGGTGAGATCAAACGTTTCAAATACTTTCAGATTACCAGCAGCAATATTGTGCAGGATTATTTTACCAAAAATTAAAGTTAAAGGGGAAAATGGAGAATAAACTAATATATATATATATATATATATATAGTTATTCAATGTGTAATTGAAAAAGAAAAATAAGACAACATTTATAAGACAAAATTAACTAAGATATTAAGTTAACTTTGTTTTCTGAGTACTAATATAATACTTTGTTTCCCATTTACACTTTTAATTCTAATTCTGGGTAGAATTACCAGGTCATAGTTGAATGCTGAAAACAGAAAACCTAAAAAGAGAAATTAGTTATCGAGATGACAAATTTATACTTCGAGTTCAGTACCGTTTGAAAAGATAAATGAAAATTGTTAAACCCCAAAACGAGCAAAAAATACTGCTGACTTTTCACAATTTAAAAACCTAATTATATTAACTAGCTGATTTTCTTTTTTATTATTCAAATTTGGCTGGGTGGTTAATAACACCTTTTTTTCTGTGGTGTGAAAAACTCATTAAGGCATATATATCTTTGCTTTACCCAAACATTCTTGTACAGGGTTTTAATTTCAATCTGATCATTTGAATTTAAAAACATTTCAGAATTTTAAATTGCATTGCAATTTATGGCCCGATTAATGGAGGATAATTCCACCCAGAATTCAAATTGAGTGTTTAAATGGAAAATTAACTATTATTATCATAGTACAAAGGATAATCAGGCGGTGATTAAATGTTAAAAAATATAACGATAATACTAACATGATCCAAAAAAATCAAACTTAATTCTATTATTATATAAATTACTATTTAAATTAAATTTAATTTTAATTTAAGCTTTTAATCTGATCAATTACGCTGAAGCTTTCCTAATACCAGGATTTTAAATTTCACTTTCCAAACTGATATTTCACAATATCAGTTTTGTCACCTCAATATCCAATTCCTATATTTTTAACCCTTTAGTGAGCCTTCACGCTCTGGAAACTATCAAACAGACAGTTACTGTAATCCGAAGGCTTTCAACATGCAGGACACGTAAAAAAAAAAGAAAAAGTATTAATTTGAAAGTAAGCTTAGTAAGTTTCACATTCCTAAAGATCACAATCATTTCAATGACAAAAGACAATGGCCGGCTTTCTCCACGATCATTTAATAAATTACAGCGTAGTTTCTCTCTATTCCAACTAGCCAACCAGATCACGAGCAAAAACATGTTTCCTCTCAGACTATTACTTTAGGTTTTGGAAAAGTACGGCATTTTTCCGTAAATGCTCGATTTAACGACATGACGGATAACGGGATGTATCTTATTTATATCAAAGCAGTCATAGCTTTTTAAATATTACGAAACGACAGCCAGCAGCGATTCAAGAGAAACCCAGTTCTTTAACCCCAAATGCTTTTGGTTTTCTTGACGTCTCTCCAACGCATGATGATTGGCTTTGCTTAATTAAAGTGTGTGAGCGGACATTGTGTGTGTGTTCCTGTGTCAAAGAACCTCCACGTCTTTAAAGTCTGTGTCTTAACTTACAATGGCTGTAAACCTACTCCCTGCACCGGTGGTGGTGAAAATAGTGTGTATTTGATCATGTTTACAGTACGTTGATGAGAAAGTATCTCTGCATACCTGTAGGTAGGGTCCAGGGTGGATTATGAGACAACGGGCTCCCGGACACAGACGTAAAAAAGGCCCCCGACACAAAAAGATGTCTCTCTGAGGTCATTTTGCACCTTTTTGTGGTCGTTTTATGTCTCTTTGTGGTCGTTTTATGTCTCTTTGTGGTCGTTTTATGTCTCTTTGTGGTCGTTTTATGTCTCTTTGTGGTCGTTTTGAGTCTCTTTGTGGTCGTTTTGAGTCTCTTTGAGATCGTTTTATGTCTCTTTGTGGTCATTTTATGTCTTTGAGATCGTTTTATGTCTCTTTGTGGTCAATTTTGTGGTTGTTTTGTGTTTTTTTGTGGTTGTTTTGTGTATTTTTCTGTCTCTTCGTGGTTGCTTTGGGTCTGCAGTCATTTTGTGTCTCTGATTGATTTGTTTGTCTTATTGATCCTGTAACAAGTATATTGAGTCACTTCAAAGAGGGGCCCTGGCCAAGGCCCATTCAGTAATCCATCCAAAGGTAAGGTGATGTATGAGTGTTCCATTGTTTCCTGCCCGTGTGTGTCTTTGTGTGACTGTGTCTCCAGAGGTAAAGGTGAAATATGGCACAAACCTGCCATTCTGTAACAGCGTGTGTGTGTGTGTGTGTGTGTGTGTGTGTGTGTGTGGTACCTGTACTGCCAGGTAGAGGTGAATTGTTGTGCTAATATGACAACTAGTTCTCACACTGAAGGACGCTGCCATCCTCCATCGAGGACACTATTTTTTATATTGAGGGCTGACTCGGTTGTGTGTGTGTGTGTGTGTGTGTGTGACTATCCTACTGTACAGAGAACACGGAGTCCAGAGTGTCCTGTTGTTTTTTTTACACCCCAGTATACTTATGAGTTAGAGTGTGTGTGTGTGTGTGTGTGTGTGTGTGGGTGTGTGTGTGTGTGTGTGTGTGTGTGTGTGTGTGTGTGTGTGTCCTGTGAAGAGAAGTCAACAGCCGCTGCAATATAAGCTGCATTTAAAGTAGAAAATCTGTGAGAAAAAACAAGTAAATATTACAAACTCAGCTTGGAATCTATGGCTGGAAATGAAACTTAAAATGACCTAGATTTAATCCTGACGTTGTGTGTACGTTGTGTGTGTACGTTGTGTGTGTACGTTGTGTGTACGTTGTGTGTACGTTGTGTGTACGTTGTGTGTGTACGTTGTGTGTGTACGTTGTGTGTACGTTGTGTGTGTACGTT